>WKFP01013917.1:826641-874141 GCA_011057875.1 Pterocles orientalis
GCAAGCACACTGGCTAGTTTCTGCTGCCTAAAGTTGAAATTGTCTGAGTGTTTATTTTCAAATACAGCAAGGTACTAATTCTAAGAGAAGATTCTTACTATCATTTAAACTTTAGCCATTTTTGCTATCCTCTGTTTAAAATCAAAGCAGAATTATTAAAATAATTTAGCATACACTTAGACACCTCTTTAAAGTTGTATTTTTGTTATTAACATATCTACATGTTATTACAGGATGATTTTATTCCCTAGATGTACTGAAAGGCATATAAATAGTTAATCTAGGAGCATATTCTGTGCTCAAGAATATGATGAAGATAGGATCAGAATAGAAATTTTTGCCATCTGAGATATAGTAGGCACTATTAGCAACAGTTCAGATGAAAGAAGAAATCCAAGGCATACAGTTATTAATGTGGGAGTGCTGCCAGCTGTGCTTTTAATTGTCATCATTCTGTGTTAGCTGCATTTCTAAAAAAAAAAACAAAAACCTTTCAGATTTTAACACCTTTCACCACAAGCAACTCAAAAGTATCCAAACACTCATTTTTCTAATTTCTCTTTTTCTTTCTTTATGTTAAAAACAGTAAAGGTCTATTATCCATGAAGTTGCTCCTTCACTGCACATTTCCAGTTTCCCATTCATTTTTATTGAAATCAGGCAGCAGTCCGAGAGCCCCGCATTCCCATGAAACGGGGCAGACATCCTTTAACCTGCATGTATCACTTTGTGAGGGAGATATGATCTCTCTGTTCACTACAAGACCACAGTTTTGTTACGAAGTAAAAAAGACATGGACTCATTTTCCCTTGAAGCTGCTGCCTCGAAACCAGTGGCAAACCAAAACCATCGCTGCTGCGAACCAAAGGTCACGTTGAGAAAAATGAAACCGCATATGAATAGAATAGGGCTCCAAAACCTCACTGACAGATTCATTTTGAGGATCGTGCTATCTCTGTGAGGGTGTGTGTGTATGAATGGTCTCAGGAGAAGCGTTAACAAATATCTCTGAATTCTAATGTTAGCACCGCTGCAGCATTTTAAACGTCAACAGCCTGATGTACAATGTGCAATATGAATTTCTATTAGCGAGAGATTTTATCTTGCTTTACACTGCAAAGTTTGTTATCTGCATCCCACCTTAAATTAGGACTGGCTGTCTATAGGTAGCAACATGTAAAACAGCAATATATATTAATTCACTAGATTCATTGCAGGGCATTTCTCAGCTACTCTCAGATGGGGAAAAAAAGAAACAATGTTCTTTAGGGGTAATGCTCAAAGCACCTGTCATTGTTAATAACCCTGTATGCATTTAAGAGAATATTTACATTATGAATTGAAGTTCAACTTCACAAATTGGAGAAAAGGGAGAATAAACCTCCCCCCCCCCCAAAAAAAAAAGGAAAATTGTCTTTTTACTTTTTTTTTTTTTTTTAAGTAGTCTCTTTTCCAGTGAAACAGAAAAACTGGAGTTGTCTGATTTAAGCTTGGGAGAAAACAATATTTACTGTCATAGCACAGGGATTCTGTAAGCAGTGAACAATGAACGCTTTACTCTCACGGCTGACCCAGTATTTGCAGAAGCATTCCTATTCAGTTCAGCAGGAATAGGAAGGCAATTAACTCATCAATTTCTCATCATCAAGAGCACACAGCTGAAATAACAGCATTTATTTTTGCAAAAAAAAGTTGAAGGCAGATATTCACTTGCATTTATGTTGATATTAATATTTTCTTTCTAGTAGAACTGTAGGCAAAATATATCTTAGACCAGTTTTTCTTATCACTGTAGTCTCACTTCCTTCACAAAAGGAGCATCTTGCTCTCCATCTTTTGCAAAGAGCGTGTGTGCCCTATGTGTAGTAGGTACAGGGGACTGCGTAGCTCGGCATCTGCTTTTCAGAGCTGAGGAATGCTTTCTGATGTCTCTGTCTTCAATGGCAGAAATTGAGTACAAACCGAAAGCCATACCCCTTTAAACTTCTGATTTGGAAGAGAAATGGAAATAAAAACTGCCTTTTTCAAAAATGCACACTGACAGATGCAGAGGCCTTTTGTAGACAGAAGTGTTTAAAAATTGATAGATTTATGTATCAGTAGGATAATTCAGTCAGACCTACTACAAAGAAACTTCACCTCATAAACTCCATGTCAAATTCTTCATGTTTTTAAAATATCTTGACTTGATTTGATTCAACACTTACAAGTAATAGAGAAGGCATTGTGTCTACTGGTTCTCCTGGGTAATGAACCTCTCTGGAGCGTTGTACTTCTCTAATCAGAATACATCCGGTGCTCCCCTCCATCCACAGGGTCCTGATGTACACTTTGTCTGAAAACCCACCAACAGCGAGAAACTGCTTCCGTATGCAACTGCCTGTTGCTATAAGCCATTTCTCCTTATATGGAAATTCCTAAATATCTTCAAAAAGTACACCTTACAGCAGACCTAAGTTGTGCTTTCAAGCTTTTTTCCTGAAATCCTTCAATTTTTCTATTGTTTGTTTTTAAAAGTGGTATAATATGGCTATTTTCTCAGGAATAAATTCAAATATATAGAATAGGCTGGAAATTAGTTCACTTTAATAGTTTTCCTGCATAAAACTTCTCATTTGCAGCTACTTTTTCTAATGTATAGGTCAACCAGCTTTTGATCCATTAGTAACAGGCTACAACACCTTCATATACTGCTAATATTTAACTACATCAGTGTCAAATACCTACAGAATTTTTTCATGCTTTTTGTAGGAATCTTCTTCTGCTGAGGTTTCATCATGTGTAACATGTTTTATTTCTATCTCCTTTTTTTTTTTCCTTGTTTTATCTTTCCAGAAGAGAAATGGAAGGGAGAGAGGCAAAGAGATAATGTGAAATGTTAGCTGAGCAGTGCATGGAGAGGAAATCTTTTTTATCACTTCTTTTCAGAGCTTTGTTTCATGGTTGGTCAGATGGTTTGCATAATAAATGAAAACCCAATAAGAAATCTGAATAAACGATTGTCGGGTGAGCATGCCTTCCTGTTCGCTGCCATATTACCTCCACTTAGGTCTCTCTTTTGGATTTTCCTCCCTCCTCTTTTTTTTCTTTCTCAGCATAGTGGGCACTGTTTAAGGGGCCTAAGCAGTGGGGCAACGCTGTGCCTCGATGGTCACTCCAGTATTTTGTGACTCCTCCAAGCCATTGCTAGGGATGGGGGCACACAGGAATGTTGTTGCACTTCTCTGCCATCTAAGTGTAAGAGATCTCCTGGGTCGTGGACTGAAGATGCCTGGTTTCACAGGTATCAGTGTTATTTCCCAGTCATCAAGAACTATCTTAAAACCTTTTTGATGTTGTTGAGTTTTTTGCCTTTGTTCTGCTTGTAGACCGTTCCAAAGACACTTGTGGTTTACGTTTCCACCCAAATACGTTCATGTGCCACAGTACCTCTTCAGCTTCATCTCTCACCCGGGTGTTTACTCTAATGGACTTACAGAAGCATCCAGATCTTCACTTACTCTTCTTTTTGTTTGTTGGAAGGTTATTTTGCCGAGAATTCTATGTCTGCTTTTCCAGATCTGCATCATAGTCAGCTGTGACCAACCAACACCACAGCCTAATTTACCTCTCAGTCATTCCCAGACTGTATGGACATCTTCATTTCCAGTCTCTAGCCATGTGTTTTATATAATTTCACTGCTACCTCCAGTACAGAAGATATCAAGTTCTTTCTCTGTGATACTCTGATCCTCTTCCAGACTATAGCCAGCCCCTAGTTTTAGTTCATCAGTAACCATCACCAGAACCTCCCTCCTTCCCTCCCTCTCTCTCTCTCTTTCTTCCTTCCTTCTTTCCTTTCTTCCTTTATTCCTTCCTTCCTGTCACAGGTGAAAATATTCAACAAGATCCAGCCCAGAAGTGGCTCCTGAGCAACTGTCTTTCAGGTCAGCTTTTGTATCTCCTTACTTTTCAGTTTTGTCCCCACTTGAGCGGGTTCCCGACCCACCTTCTAATCCTTCTTCTCATCCTCATCTCCTCCTGTTTAACTGATCATTACCCTATATCAAATGCACTACTGAAGTCCAGATAGATGGTATCTAATGCATTTCCTTTGACTAGAAAATCAACTATCTTATCAAAAGAAGCTATCAAGTTAGTTTGGCACAATCTACGTTTGGCAGACAGGAGACAGACGGTAAGAGACAGACGGGGAGGGAAAAAAGGAAGCCCATATAGAGTGCTGCCCAGCAACGGTGGCATGCCAGCACCACAGACATTGTCATTTTCCTTCACGTAGCATAATAGCAGAGAGTTCTGAGGAAGGAAGGGTTTAAAGAAGAGTACAATAGCTTTGTGGGTAAATGGAGAACTCATCCCAAATTAAAGGGTTGGAATAGGGAAAAGCAATGATCTTAATGATCACTTTTACCAGTGTGGCTGTTGACATGTTGAATGATGGTGAATGGTAAAGGTGAACAGGAAACACAAAGTTGGTTTTTCTCATAGATGGAGAGCTAAGAAACCAAACAAAATCACGCAAGCCAGTTTTCATTTCACATAATATCTAATTAAAATAGGGAATTTGTGAAAACCATGAGCTGAGGCCTGTACAGATAACGCAGCTGTGTGGAATAAAAGTCCACCAAGAGCTTTCCAGCAGAAAGATACAACCCTATGTCAACAAGTCCACGTGTGGCAGGCTGCTGGAGCCTAACTGCAGCAAGCAGTCCTTGGTCTGCTTATTTTTTCCTTGTGATCTTCCCCAGGAGCTTTGCTCTTAGGAGTTGGGTTTTTTTTGTTTATTTTGTGGGAATAGATTTTTCTTCTAATTTTCTGCATGTGTAAATGTTCAGAGATCCTTGAGAGCTTCCCATGCATGTTAGATGAGATTGCATTTGTAGTTTTTCTTCTTCATCCCAGGAACATGTCCATGAGCCTCATGCAAGATGATCTTCCAGGGATAATCAGTGATCTGCAAGTTAGACTCTGCTCTGCTTTGAGCAGTTCCTTGGAAAACACTTGGTCTCGGCATACCTACATCATATAATGGAGCCGCCCACTGCGAATTATTTCCACTATCACACTGCAATCTTCTCTTCCTCTTTGAATCTACATCAATCACTTATGAAAGTATTTTTTTCTAACTGTGCCTCAGGGGCCAATGAGCCATGGTCACTTTACGAATGAGCACTTGAACTCATATTCCCCAATTAGTTTTATTTTACCCATTAAGGATTAATGTCCAAAAGCTCATTGGCTGGTAAAATGCAAATACTTTTACCTTGTCAGGTCTGCCTAAAAAATTGTTTGAAAGTATATTCTGTGACGTCCCAAATGATTAGAAGTAGCAGTGTTCACTGAGACTAAAGACTAACAAATAATAAAGTTACTATGCTAAACCAAACCTGTGCCGGGCTTTGATTTCTATTTGAGGATTGTACACAACTAATATAGTGCAGTAATACTAAAGCACTATTCAGTAAAACCCTGAGCAGTTACCATTTACAGTATATCATAGTCAGATGACAGCAGGAATGGTGGGAGTTCATTACAGGGACCATGAATTGTTGGAGGTAATTTAGATTACAATTTAAAGTTTAATTTAAAAATCTATCAACAAATGTGAAAGTGCTCGGGGAACATTTTAAAATGCACTTTAATCTCACCAGCACAAATAGCTTTTCAGAGCCCTAAACATCATCACCTGGAAAAACAGTAAAACTTTACTGCATCTTTAATTAAATTACAAACACAAAGGATAATTAACTTTTTTTATTTTTATTTTATTCATGCCATTGTTTCCCTTCAGAGTCAATATCTTCAAGTTGCAGGAACAGGACGTTATGAAGAAGTTTACAGCCTGCACATTCCCCCGGGATATTATTGCATCAAGCAGATGAAGTGCAATACATGCACGCACACACACACGCACAGACACACATTCACAGAACCAACAGAAGTACTAGAGACTGACTAAGATGTTCACCAAAGCATGTAAGAAGCTTGATTTGAAAAAAAAAGAATAGGAATGAATCAATCAGCCAGCCAGCTGAACAGGGAAGGCAGACTCCGCTGTCCTCAGCATGTACTGCAGGGGCCACATGGTTCATACCATAGGACGGCCAAGAAATTAAAATCCAACCTGCTCAAGCTGGCCCCTCGCGGAAATGAAGCAATTCGCTCATGTTCTGCATTTACCTTGACTTCCAAGGCCCCATCATCTCACCATTATTTCTTGGCATTAAGGATTCAGAGGGCACATATCGTTCTTCTCCATGCTAACCTGCAGGTCTGTACAGCCCAGCAGGGCTGGCTTCACAAGAAACTGCAAAACCAAGCCAAATTCCGTGTGGCCATGGTTACCACTAATGGCTCTGGTCTATTGTTTTAATTTTATTTTATTTTTTATTTGAACCTATGTTGGACCATGACTCTACAAGTTGTCCTTGGCAAGCCCTGGACTGCTTGCTTGTAGTGAGATACATGCATTGGCATTGTCTTTAAAAAGGTTTATGATAATACATTAGGTATATGTTCATCTGTACAGCCTCAAATTGTGCAGCATGTGAGAGAAACATAGAGAAAATATAGCCAAATGGTAGTATCTGCATAGCTTAAACTCCAAATCACAAACACTTGATGTTGCTCTGACTGGTTAGAGATTTGCATAGAACAAGATCACAAAACTACCCTAATGTGGTGGAAAGCTGCTGCTCAGAAATTTTTGTACAAACTGGAAGTAAGATTTTTAAAATTCTTGGTGTTAAGGAGTCTGACTTGAGTTCCTGAAAAAATCTGAAATCAGGCAGTTTCGATGACTTCAGCAGTGATGCTTAATTTTCCCTGAAGCCAACAAGGGTGCTCACTTGAGAAGAAATAAAATCAAAATTTTTCTCTTTCATTATCAGTGATTTTACCCCAGAATATGCCTATGTGTCTAAAAGCTTAAACTGCAATTTGGTGATCTATCTGGGCTGATCTACCGATTTACTACCATCAAAAGAGGCAGTACTGTCACTGCCCACTCTCACCAGCTGTGGATCCTACTCTGGCCCATCATGATGCCTCCATGCACATTTGGCCATATGGTATACAGATCAAATTTGCTAAACTAGTGGAAAAAGTATTTTCTGTTGCATTGGTTTTCCTCCAGACTGGCATGGAAAATTATCTCAGAAGATGCTCAGAAAAGTACCAAAAGGAGTAGGATCACCTGGAGAGGGAAGAAACAAGACAGAGATTGTCCTCTTTCAACTGCAGCGAGACATTACATCATTTCAACAATATTGTTTAAACAGCCCCTTTGAGAGATTTTTTGGGGGGGGCAAAGTGCTGGCCACAAGAGAGTTGGGACTGAGAGCAGACACATAGTCTCTTGTTTGGTATCTCTGGGAAACAGGACTTCTGGGCTGGCTTTTTTTAATGCAATTTCATCAAAGGCAGAGTTACCGCATCAGTGATGCAAGCCAAACAGCTGCAAAGCGATTTCAAAACAGAACTCGTGGCTCGCTAATATGGCCACACAGCTCCCTTTTCAAAGGCAGATTGCTCAAGACATAGGCAGAATAAATTTGGGCATGTCTGCAAAATGCTGAGTAGGCATACCTAGAGAAATATCTGACTCTATCACATTTTTTTTCACTCCTTGGGGATGACAACTAAAAATATTCCAAATTTTGGCTAACAGTTTAAGTCAAAGGAATAAAGACAAAAAAAGTGTGTTTAGTTACCATGGGACTGAGCAGCTTTGTGAAATCCCTACCATGAGTCTTTGCTGCCCTCTGTACATGAAGGAATTACGTGCTCAAGACATATATAACAACAAAGGCCTTCGTAAGAGGCACAAACACCAACCTGAATGTGCCAGTCCTGCTCCCGAGCCCAGCTCTGCCAGCACTTACACGCCCAAATAAAAACCTTCAAAATCACCGAGACCACCTAAGGTGATGGAGTCTACTGATCTAGGTAGTCTGTATGGCCCCTCGCTCACACACAGAAGGAACTGAATGGTATCAAGACATCCCACAATAAGGTATATGCCATAAAGACAGAATAATGTTTATATATGTAAAATGAATATTGAAGGAGGGGGGCACAACACAGGGAAACGAGGGGGAGGGAGAGGGGCTGCCATCCTTTGGAAATAAGTGTAAGACCTCATTACGTGAGCAGAAATAAAGAAATGAACACAGAATAAAAGGAGCACCACACAAACTATATATCATTTTAATTAAAATCTACTATCTGCTAAATATATGTACAGCTGTTGGATTTCCTGAGCCAACCAATTCAAATAGGTTTCACAAGGACTCAGATAAGGAATTAACAAATAAAATCAAGAGTTCCTTGATAACTAGCTGGAAACTGATCCCTTTTTTGTAAAGTCTTTATTTTATGTAAGTTAATATGGGAGGGGGGTGTTGATCACGGAAGACAAGCCTCTTAATGCCTTTCAAAAAAATAGCAGGCATGACACGGCGCTATCACAGAAGAGAAAGAGCTGCCTGTGTGTATTAAACGTTAGTGCTTTGCCTGCTTAATTATTGGTTAATCTAGCAATTTAGCATGCTTCATTTAATTCTAATTAGGAGAATTAATAGGTAGGGAATAAAGATTTAAATAGACTGGCACAAAACAAAACTGAGACTTAAACTGCTCTTGGAAAATGAAGCCTTTTTTTTTTTTTTTTTTTTTTTTAAAGTACGGTTCTTACAGCCTCACATGTCTCTCCTCAACAGTACTGCTATCTTAAATGGGAGGGCCTAGGTCAAATGGGCAATTGTAAAATACCCTGGGCCCAGTCCTCACTTGGCATTGAGGAGTGAAGCCATGCGGATTTGCACCAAAGCCCAGAGTCGGGGTGTTTCTTTTTGTTCCTCTCTCTGCCTCTGAAACCAGACTTTGGGGATTGGCTTCCTCCTCTGAAAAGGACATATGATATGGTAGGAGATTACTGTATTATTTTTACACATCTCTCTCACTTTCTGTTTTTTTTTTTTTAAGAGCACTGGGGGTAGGAGATAATTTAGTAGTGACACCGTCGTCAGGAGTTACACACTACTCATGTTAAGTGATGCCTTAACTCGTGGAATTGTAAATTATTTTATTCCTTCCTCAGTCTGATGCCTTCTTTATTTTCTCTCTTCTGGCAAGGCTTTGGGGGATGAAGACACGTTCCTTTTCCACTTCACCAGCTGGCTGCCTTCCATTCCTGCCGCCCCCAAATGTTACAGCCTGATTTGCATGGTGTGTTTGTCTTTGCTAATCAAGCCGCGTACTCTGACAAGTCCTACGACATTGGACATGGCTGTTCTTCTAATTAAGGTGCTAATTGAATTAAATGGCTGCGGTAATGAGCAGATGAGCAGCATAAAAAGTAAAGAGTCAGATAGGCCAATTAACAAAAGAGCTGAGCATAATTATAACATTTAAAATACATGCAGCTCTGTACCAATATTGTTAATTGTTACAGGGGAATTTATGATAATTGGCTCAACAACAGGCATGCAGGCTTAACCTGGGATGAAGTCTGTAATTAAAAAAATTATATTCAACACAAAATACAGAGCGGGGATAATTAACACTTGATTTACATAAAAGATATTTATAAAGTGAGGCAGAGTGCTGCACAAATGCTACACCAACACAAATTCTCCTGCACCGTGGCATTTAGCAGTATTACAAGGACATGAAAGCGCAGGCCAGAATTCCAGCTTGTTTCAGAACTTGGGTCAAGGCTCACTTTTAGTCCAGGCTGACCCTTTTTGCCTTTTGCTAGCAGAGTTCAAACAAAATCATGGAGCCCACCCTGTTCCTATTGATCAGAGCTACATCTTGGCCATACCCCATCTGTGGATGCTGCTGCGCCTGCAAAAAAAGCGCATTTAGCAGCTTGAGCTGAGCTGCCTGTGCTGGTAGCACAGCTGCCTTGGCAGAAAAATCTCTTCCTGCTAACGCAATGTTGACTCCCCACCCAGGGCTCTACCAGCACAGCCAGAGCGTCACAGCCTGGCTGGACCTTCACGTGGGGGTCTCACCTGGGGTGACCAGGGCAAAGCCCCGGGAACAGTACTGGGAGCAGTCTGGAGCCCAGGGCTTCGTTTGTACCTCATGGATTGTGATTTTTTTTTTTTTCCTCTGTTGCCTGCAGAGTTATGTCCTCTCTTCGCCTCTGTTCTTCACTTCCCAGTGAATCACCAGTTTCATGCACAACCTCCTTCTTCTCCCCTTCCTGGGCACAGCCCAGAGAAGAAGACATTGGTCTGAATTCTCTCAGGACCTAATTCTCCCATGGCCTGCCTAAGCTCTCCACCTGGCAAACTAGCATGTGTATCATCCTAGCAAACTAGCAAACTGGCAAACTAGCACATCATCCCTTACTGCTGTTTTGAACAAGTGTCTGTAAGTGTTCACCTTTAGTAAAAGGTTCAGGACTTGGAAACTGTACCTATGCAAAGGCTCTGCTTTGGACATGCCAGCAAGCTCAGCCATTCCTGCAGACTGGCTGCTAAATTTACACCATTCCCTGCCCTGCACCTTGGCTGTCTGGGCCAAAGTGCTGAAAACTCAGGGCAAAACTCACCCTGAACCCACCCCAGACAAACTTCTGAGGGTCACTTATTCCGTCACCCTCAGCCTGCAGGCCCTCAGCAGCTGGCAAACACTTGCACTACAGGATGTAGAAATGGCTCGAACTCAGCTGCAGCTGAAACAAAAATGCAAAATATCTTTTTTTTTCATAAAAAAATGGAAAAAGAATACAGTACCATTGGCAATCTGGTGCTCCTCAGTCTTGTTGAAGGAAAACTACAAATTGTTTTGGTGCAAAATATCTTCTGAGGTCTGTTCATTGCCATTGAGAGAGGTCAGTGTCTTTGTCTCTTAAAGCGGTCATTATTTTTTACAAGGCCTATGTACCAGCACAAAAATGTATACTTCTGGCTATCTGAGAAAGAGCAAGTCAGAAGCTCCTCGGTTATACTAATCATGTCTCACAAGCAGATATACAGAATCAGCGGGAAGCATTTCAGAGAAGAACAGAACACAGACACGGACATGTAGGTTTGTTTCTAGATATACTTTAAAGTTTGGGCTGCAGCTGCTGTTTATTACCCCTATCTTCTCTCTGCCTGCATTTGCGTACAGCACTGAGACAATTAGCGGCTGGCTGCTGTAATGCAAATAAATGCATTACAGTGTTCATCAGAATCACATTTTGCCCTCATTTGTGATGATGTGCAAGGGAGGAAAAGAGCACAATGGCATTATGGTGATTTTTAAAAAGCCTGTGGTTCCCAGCTGTCACCACAGCAATGTTGGAGACACTGCAGGGGTCTGTCATGAAAGGGTGATAACCAAAGCAACAGGGAAAGACAATTTTTAGCAGTGAGATCACAAGTCATCATCAGCCAGCAAGGGAGGCTGAGACGGAGAGTCTAAAATGTTTTGAAGTTAAATGGTAACACTGACAGGAGAGGTAACCAGGGTTTTATCGGCACATTTTTGGTTTTCTTCTCCAAGCCAATAGCCACAAACCTGCTCAGTCCACTGCTTCATCCCTGAATCTGACTCCACAGGGAAAATTAGGAACAAACATGAGTACTGTAACTAAAGCAGTTTGTAATCAGTTGTCTGCTATGCATCACTGTGCTGTTAATCACCATAACAGGCTCATTTATCCCTAAAGTCTCTTTGCAAGTCTTTGGCAGAGAAAAACAATGTGCTAAGCTAACTCTTGATATACATGTCACTTTGGAATACCTTGGATGTGAACAGGCAATAGAAAATTACATTTTGAATCAGTCCAGAAACAGAGACGTTGACAACTTGAAGAACTTATGCATACAGATTAAAATCATCCTTTCTTCTTATTTTTTTTTTAATATCTCAAAATGTGTTAGGGCTGGAACAGAAACAAGCAAAAAGACACGACATTTCCTCAAACATCTTGACATTTTAGGACCTGATCTTGCAAATGCTTTACGCACAAACCTAAATTAGGGTGTAATTGCTTCTACTGAACTTAATGTGGCTAATCATATGGGCAAGGTTGGCTGTGGGGAGTACTTGGGGGATCAGGGTTAATTATGCATAAGTTTTGTCACAAAACATACTGACCAGTGAGGCAAATGATTTAAGGTATACAATGAGTATTGGCTGCTGCATGACCAAGTGTACCCTGAAACAGTGCGTTTACACAGCTGTCCTTACAATGGAACCTTAAAAATAGCGTTTTGTTGCAGATGAAGGTAGCAAAACTTTGACACTTATCTAATTTCCTTGACATTAAAACATGAAGCAGTATTTTCTAGATTTCAATTAATCAAGTTATCTATAATGCTTATTCATATTCTCTTGTATATTTCACACAGATGGTCAAAAATTCACAAAAAAGAATCACTAAAACAATGACAAAAGCCAGAATAACAATAAGTAGAGTAGCAGCCAGTCAGTTGCTTTTATTATTAAAAAAATGTATAATTCCATAGGTTATACAAAATTCTAGGATAGCCTTTATTTCTTTATTCATCTAACCTTATTGCTAAGTAGTGACTGGACAGATGGCATGAGCTACATGGGTTTTTTTGCTACATGATATTATATCTGTTCATGGACTTTATGAATGCATATTCCCAACATAACTAGTCAAATGTCCATATTTGAAAATAAGTTTCAACTGATGTTTATTCTTATGCCAAAGTTGCAGGCCGTGTTATTTAGTTCATCACACAAAAGTTTGCTAAATATTTCAGCCAATAAAACGTTTAGATCCCTGTCCAAGGGCTGCGAGTATAATAGTAGATGTAGTGAACATACAAGAAGCAACAAGTGAGAGGAGGTAAGTCACTTTCTTTGGATGTCTCACATATGTTTTCACTCAAACACCCTCTCCAAAGTTTGCCACCGTCACTGGTCTGTCCTTATGCATCACAGAGGTTTAAGGTGAAAGGGCATTGCATTTTGTCATGGGATATGTAGTAAAGGCAATAGTAGCAATGTGAACAAGAAAGAGCTGAAGCATAATCTCCATAGACCATTAGTATATCTCCTGTACAAAGATGTGTCCAAAGAAAATATTTCAATTCAGCTCCAAATCTAATTATATTATGCAAAATAACCATTTTGATTTGATTTTTTCAAAGGAAAAAAAGATCTTTGTAAACTCAAAATTTTCCCACTAGGTACTTCAACCTGTAAGAGACTTAATTTTCTGTTGAGCTGACTGAAAAAAAAAAAAATACTGACCAGTCAGGCTTGTAATGGTAAAGTCAGCCCTAGATACTAACTCAAGTGTTTGCAGAAAATGACCTAAAAATGAGCGAAAAATAATTAAAACAGGACTGAATATTCTAGGAATTATTTTGCTAAGTTAATACTGCTCTGGCAGCAAGTTCAGGAACAGTAGCAGCTGCTCACTCATGTTTTTCTTATGCAAGTAAGACAACCATAGGCTCCACCAAGATGTAAATATTTGCAGAATGGTGTCCAGCCATAGTTTCCCAGGACGAATATACCCTGTTGCTTAATATTTTCAAATTTTCCAAAGCATGTAACAGAACAACAAGCAGTATCAGCAGAGTTGATGGCAGTATCGTTTGCTTACCTGTGCCCTTTCAGATCTATAGGTACATCCTCATCGTAAACATACATAATACAGGGAGCTGCATCAATGAACC
Source organism: Pterocles orientalis (assembly GCA_011057875.1). Lineage (NCBI taxonomy): Eukaryota > Metazoa > Chordata > Aves > Pterocliformes > Pteroclidae > Pterocles > Pterocles orientalis. The sequence goes on from WKFP01013917.1 coordinate 840,300, forward strand.
TGATGACAGGTCTACAAAGGAGGCAATCACCGTTTCTTCCAATGTACCAGGAAAACGGGCAGATGAGAGAGGCTCATTACTGAGCTTTCCAGCAGCAGTTTACCCAGCTTTAAGAAATTCAATAATGTGTGAGTCCAATCAAAATGATAGAGAGATACAATACCTTGGCTGACAAAATCATATGGCTCCAGGACCAGGTGTTTCGAGGGAAGGATAATGCTTCTTGAAGTGAAATCCCAGCAAAGGTGACAGTGTACCTCCATAGGCTGGAGTGCCACAGGATAGACTTGAATTAGCAAAGATCAGAAAGGACACCCACATATCTTAGGAATAAGAGATTTTTACTTTGTGTTAGAAAGCATATCAACAACCAGAAGGCAAATATCCAGGACAGGGGCTTTAACATGACTGTCTCACTTTCAGCCTGGGTAGCATATGTTCTAGACCAACCCACGCGTGCTTCAGGCTACGATTTTGTCCAGCAGGATACACCCCTGTATGACCTTCAAAGTGACCTTTGATTTTGTGATTCTAGTACATCAGACGCCTGGTTAACTGGCTCCAAAAACCGCCATGAGCAAAGGAAGAAAGTAAGAAAAGTATGGCCATGGCCCAACCTACAAATAAAGGAAGAAATCTCCCATAACGTTAACATTTAAAATTAAAAACCCTATAACTGTAACCTGGCTGTGCAATTTATATGTATTGGGAATCTTTCAGCAGGCCAGAGATGCTATAATTATACTACAAGAATCAGACTATGAATTTGGCATATCAGTTTTGAAAACATGCCCCAGGGTTTCCAAGCTGCCATAATTTTGCTTGAGCAGTAATGGAATAAATACAATCTAGATACCCGTTGCTGTTCTTCAGCATAACTACTTCTTCAGGCAGATTTACCATAACGCACTCTGAACAGAAAAACTATGGCTCATTTACAAATGTAATTTCAATTGAGGATAGTTTTCCAATCTTCTTTCATTTGAGTCTCAATTGAACTTCTTCTCCTTTTTGATGGCATGATTAGACATTGTGAGAGCTGTTGCAGATTAGTCAAGCACAGAGAGAGTAAATTGGGAAGGATGTTTTATCAGTGCACGTCACAATATATGAAAGCAGATGTGTATGCTCTGAGCTGTTCCCTCAAATTACTGTTATGGAATAATTTAGCCCTTTTGATTCTCACAGATTACTGCTTCCACTGATCATGCTGTCAAAATCAAAGTGAGCACTTCATTCCGCTTTTATTCATGCCAGATCTATTTTGCTTTCATAATGAGCAGATATTACCACTGCACAAAGAGGATAAAGACATTCACAGTGATAGATAGGCGAGAGATTAAATGGGATCTTTATGACTTCTTCAGCCATCAGTTTTGACTGTGCGATAAGACGAGTCGAGTTGGGCACTGATTTGTTCTTTATTGGAGCCAATATTAGCATGAGCTTACCAGTGCACAGTCTGATAAAATCCATTTAAGGTGGAATCTGTATAACAATTCAGGAGTTACAAGAACTTCCCCTATAAAAATGCATCTTCAGCAACCTCTGCAGAGGCAAAGTAAGGCGTTTCAGAATTATAACTCCTTGCTTTCTGGGGCATCAATTAATTTATAATACTGTGATTTAAGGGTCATATTGGGATTATCAACACCCCTGGAACCACAGTTTTAAGTCCTCACGCTCATATCTCCACTTAGTTATTGTTCTAAGGGATGTTCGGACAACCCCTTACAAACCAAGCCTTCCCTGATCTACCCAGGTTTCAGAAATTATGTGATACTGTTTCCCCACTTTGTTTGGATACAGGCGTTCCACCTGCCTCACAGTCCTGTTGTGCACTCAGGCTTTCTCCCATCTCCCCACCATCCTGCAAAAAGACCAGAGTTAGATGTCTATAGCTATAGGTACTGTAAGAGCAGTGAAGTATGATCACACTGATTGCACCGCCTTTAACAACAATCAACTTCATAGCCACCTGCCAAAATCATACAGTCATAGAATGGTTTGGCCTGGAAGGGACCTTAGAGATCATTGAGTTCTAACACCCCTGGCAGACACCTTCCACCAGCCCAGGTTGATCAAAGCCTCATCCAGCCTGGCCTTGAATATCAAAGGCTTTGCACAAATCCAGGTAGACGATGTCAGTTGCTCTTCCCTTATCCACCAGCTCTGTGACTCTGTCATAGAAGGCCACCAAATTTGTCAGGCACAATTTACTTTTGGTGAAGCCATGTTGGCTGTCACCAGTCACCTCCTTATTTCCCATGTGCTTTAGCACAGTTTCTAAGAGGATCTGCTCCGTGATCTTGACAGGCACAGAGGTGAGACTGACCAGCCTGTAGTTCCCTGAGTCTTCCTTTCTTCCCTTTTTAAGAACGGGGGTTCTGTTTCCCCTTTTCTAGTCGGTAGGAACTTCTCCAGACTTTTGTTTATTCAGCACTATTTATCATGTTTTAGAATTAAATATGGAGAATTATGAGTGTATTAGCAGGGAACTTTAAATTGTAGGGGAATTACAGAACTAAGCAGGCCCCAAACCTAAGCAGGAACTGGGACAATGTTTCTGTACTCGTTTCCAATGAATAAGCCAAATCTTAAAATTCTATTAAAAATATTTTCAAATAAATACCACTGAGTGAAACCAAAATTTTATGGACAATTCAAGAATGCCAAGGCTGAAAAAAGCATAATACAACCCAAACTTAGATAAATGAAACATCCATAAGGAATGATTCATTTTACAATATGGATAATCTGTATTAAAAGATTAATAGAAAATTAACAATAGAACAACACCCACACAAAGTTCATACAGTTATAAGAAGTGCTGAACAGTCTCATCATCAAATGTATTCAAGGAGATCAACAGGTCCTTGTCATTAGGCATCTTATATTTCCCCCTTATTTTAAGATCTGTTCCAAATTTTACTCTTTGGACCAAATTTACTACCTATTTTTCACAATTCACAGGTTTTCTGAGAAAAAAATGGTCTTCTCTGGTCTCTTGTTTTGCTTTAAGGTAATAAGAAATGCACAGTTTTGAGACAGCAATTAATGATTTCCATTAAGTCAACGTCGTTCCTTTGCACAGACAATTCCACCCCAAATATACAGGTGGTGCCCTCCAAAGATTGACAAAAGACAATCTCTTCTCATTCTGCCTTGTATTGCCAATATCCTATACGTAAGAGTCATAAATAATATTATTGTATTCATCTGTGAAAAGACAGCTCTCTGTGCTCTTAAACTACTGGGGATAGATGAATCTGTCTCCAGCCCAGTCGACAGTGCTGACCAGAGGCAGGGCGAGAACAAGATGTATGTCCTTACATACTGTGGTGGCAGCTGAATTACAGTATACGCCAGCATAGAAGAACCTGTCAAGAAAAAAACAACTATCAAATGGGTCACTGCACCTTGCCATGCACATCTTAATGTTCCTTAGCACATAAAATTCGTCTCTTCTTAGGTAATCAGGGAGTGAATTAAAAGAGCTCTTTAAAAGAATCCTGTACTGGGGCCATCTGTGGGAATCAAATTCACAGCAGTGAAAAAGTTCTTGTTTAACTTGGTCTTACTTTTACTCATCTGAAAGAACACAAGTGGATCCAAGATACGTAGTTTAACTGTTACTTTAAAAATCCACATATGGCATAAATGCTTTAACTGTCAGTCCCTCTTAGCAAGAAACCAAGAAGGATATTAACGCTGTGGTTATAGGAAGAGGCTGGAGAACTGGGGTGAGGTTTTGGTTGTGTTGGGCAAGACAACTTAATCTGCATCTCAGTGCTTCAAGTTTAATAATATATCTTGTCTTCCTTTCTCATTTACTTCCATCTTAATTTCACCAGAGAAGCAACTGTCTTTAAACACTTGTAAAGTCAGCATCATCTCCATATGCGGGTGTGTGGTATTGAGGTATTACTAATAATGAAACTACAAACGTAAGGCATAATGCTATATTTTCTGTGAAGACATACAGGGGACACCTGCTGTTCACACCTGCTTTAGGATAGGATTCCTCCCAGACACACACATGCACACATCTGGCTTCAGTAAACTGTTATATAAAAATGGGCTAGAGTACAAATACAACAGCAGACATGAAACTGTGAATGATAACTTTGCATACACGTGGGCATCTTTCTTCCAGATAAAGCATTTTGTCATGTCTCTTCCTCATCTTTCCATCCTGCAAAATGAGGATAATCACAATTATCTCATTGGCAAGGAGACAAATTAACCAGTCTTCAAGAAATGCCATAAGAAGTTTCTATGGTTTGTGTTACAGTAGCACAAATATGAACAGGAAGATGATAAATGAATAATGCAGCAAAGGATGTTAATGAAATAGGTGTAAGATACCCAGTGCTGGAAATGCAGTTGAATGTGGAGCCTAGGGAAACTCAGTGAGTATTTGATATGGCAATCAAAAATATATCTGATATAAAACATTGCTGTAAGAACGATCATAGTCACCCACAGTAGATGTCATTAAATATGACAACAGTAAGATCTGTGCAAATGTTATGGGATTGTCTTATTCTGTGTCTGCTCCCTCTCACTGTGTTCATTTTCATCAGTAGATAATTTCACAGCTTTGTTCTGTAGTGGCTGGGTACTTGGTGTAAGTTCACAACCTTATAAACCAATGCCCACAGCAAACCTTACCTGAGTGGTGCAGCTTGGCATGGGAGACTGTGCTAGCTGCCTTTCCAAACTTACACTGGACACAGCAGTCTCACGCACCTGGATCAGCTTTGGGTTGGACAATGGCAGCTCCTCCTGCTCCCCGCACCAGGAGCCTTCATGGAGCTGGCCACGGCACTGGGAGAGTCACCTACAGAACAGGCTCCTGTCAAAGGCATCGCCATGACCACAGCTGAGAACATCTGGATTGAACTAAAGCTTAATTGGGATGACATTAAGAAGTGATAATGATTTCTGACATGAATGAATTATGGGCTGGTGCTGTTCTCAGAAGAACATTCTTATCTTTGCTGAAGTTACCTTAAGGAGATAAGGAAAGTCATTAAGAAGGAACCTAACCCATTATTCCAGCTAAAAAACAGGGTGCTCAAAATAAAATATCACATTGAAGGATTAGTGGCCATTACCAAAGGTAGGTATGTGCCGTATGCTGAATGCTATAGCCAACGGATGCTGTTTGTCTATACTAGATCTTAAAAGGAGACATTTGCAAGCAGAAATGTATCCAAACATAGCTTTCATGGACAGTGAATTGTCAACATATCTGTGAGGCTTATAGAAAATGGGACCATGTGGGGTGGGTTATTTGTATGTCATTTTACACTCTACAGAGATGAAAGCAGAATAAATGAGAAAATATGGCATTGTGAATTAAAAAATCTTTCTGAAGCTGTAAAAGAAGCTTCTCATTCAATTTTAAGCCAAAAGAACAATTAATGTCGTAAGTATATGGCAAGATGTAAATCAAAACTGTTTATGTGTCCTAATATGCTTCCTTGATAACAGAGGTAAGATGTCCAGGGCCTAAAGCATTGGTGAGAAGAATGGCTTTTGTGCTTGTATTCATCAAAGAAACAGCCAAAAGACCAGACTAAGAAAAAAGAGGGCAAGGACATATATCAGCTTCATAAGTAGCGTGACCCTTAGGAAAAGCCTTAAGAAAAAGAGAATTTGTTGTTGCCCAAGTGTTAACACAGAGAGATTTGGAGTGATGAGAAGTGACAGTAGTTCCTGTTGCCTGGCTCCTGCCCAATTTGGGGACACAAGAGAGTGCAGTCTTTGTACGTAAACTGGAACATGGGTTCCAACAGCCCAGCCATTTATTTATTAACCTTACAGGAGCTGTCCACAGAGTCTCGACTGAGTGTAGAAAATGAAAAAAAGAGTCATAGTAAGGGATGCACAGTCAAGGAAGGTCCCTAAATGAAACAGGCACAGGCAGCAACAAGGAGAAGCAAACACCACCAGAATCACCAGGTGGGAAAAGAGATGCCTCTCTGTATTGGTTTGCAGAAAACTGTTACCAGTGTCCCTTCTGTCACAGCCCAGGACCGCATGTTCCCAGAGTGTTAGGGGCTGATGGCTGTGCCTTTGGGCAGCAAGGCAACTTAAAAAAAGACAAACAGATTATATTTGCACTAAAGACTCATGAAATCATGTGAGCAATCTGGATTTGGGTAAATTTGTTGCCATTTTGCATTTGGCAAATACGGTGTTCATAATTGCCGCATTGTTGTGCCTCTCACACCAGGCAGGGGTGATGGACAGCACACAACTGCCATGTCTGCCACACCAAAGATGCTTTTCCTGTCCATGATGAGGAGCACAGCCAGACTGCTGTGAACGCCTTTGTTTAACTTGCTTTTGAACGACATTCTGGACATTTAATAACCTCTCCTGTTCCCTGATTTAAGCTACTGCCACAGTTTAAAGTTTTAGCAAAGGAGGAGCAAAGCCACTATAAAGATAAAAACCAAAATGCTTCTGAGAACTAGAAGATGAAAGGAAAAACATCAGCCGTTCCTGATGTTAAATTCAATGGCAGTAAATCCCTTTCTTTTTTCTAGTAGTTTTTTCCAGAAATAATTTACGGTCCAAAATGTATCTCATGGCATACGAATCAATCTGTATTGAGCCTGCCTGCCATTACAGAAGGTCCAGAAGGGGAAAAACAAAATATCGACTGTAAATAATTGCACTGTGACACATTTTTCACTTTGAAGATGTCTGTTATTTACACGGATCACAAAGTTCAGATGAAAGTCCAAGTTGTCCTCCTGATGATGATCCCCTAGTAGCCAGTGAGCACTACCAGGGTGTTCGTCGCTGCTGAGAGAAGATCCGGCTCTGGATCTGTGCAGATGTGCTCTCCTTGGTCCTGAAGCGCCAGCAAGCCTAAAGCACGCAGGAACAGTCAACACCAGCAAACAGGCACGGAAACAAGGCTAAGCTGTTTCACTCCCGATTCCAGAACAAAAGCATCTCCCTTTGGTGCAACCAGTGTGTTTTAAAATACTTTGATGAAGTTTCCACCTTAAGGATTGTAGGGAGGAAAAAATAGAAAAGCAAAATGCAGAATGCAGGCTGAAGTACTTGTGATCCTTGTGACAAATACTAATGTATAAATCAGCAGCCCAATCCAGGCCCGGGCCGCTGATCATGTTCTTTGCTGAAATGTCACCTGTTCCTATCTAACGATTTGCATAATGCAAAGCTTCTCATTCGTAAAATACAGATTAAGAGGGGAAGCAAAGAGTCATTCTCGAACCATGGAGCCATTTCAAAAAAAAAAAAAAAAAAAAAAAAAAAAAAAAAAAAAGCAGTCTTTACTATTAACCCTGTCATAGCTACAGGCTTTATTTTCTGTTTTTGCATTTGAAACGATAGCTCCATTTGGAAAGGAAAATAATCAGAGCCAGCTTTGCCTTTTTTTATTTGTTTGCTTCATTTCTGTTAGACTCTCAAATTCAACATGAATGGAAATGACATAATGAAACCATTTGACACTGGAACTTCAGTGAAACATGTAACTGATCTCATAGGTCCTGTCTGAAATGCATGGACAGATTCCTGTCAACTTCAACGGGGTAAAGCTCCAATAGATATTTGAGGAAGTTCCTTTATTTTTTCCCATGTACTTTTTAGTTTACTATAAGGTGTATGTCTCTGAGTGTTATCCCACTGACTAGGAGCAAGCAGGGGTTTTTTTCTTTTCCTGCAGTGAAAACAACAGCACTTACGGCCACACAAAATTCTTTTGAATCAGCTTTATGCAACGTTAGCATTACATTGCTAATAAGCTTTCAGAGTACAGCTTGAGTGACAAACACAAAACCAGAAAGATATGTTGAACTGAATATTTCAGGATTGAAAACAATTTCTAACTGTTGAAGACTGGGATGAGGCTAATCTTTTCCCACCTTGTCCTAACAAAGCATGATCTCTTGCAGGGCTCTCAGCTCTCTCCATGAGCAGTTGGTCTTGGCCATCACCAGAAGCTGGGTGCTGGCATTCATTGGGCTCAGGCTGGCAGCTCCTTTGCTCTAACTGACTGTACTGTTCTGAGGAAGAGTTTAAGTTATTCAAGGGATGGAGGCTGCTTTCTTACAAGAACTTTAAGCTTGCATATGCGTTTATAATGCTAGAAGGGCAGCTGTGGTCCTGACTGCAGCATCTGCTGCATCTTCTCACTCAGGCAAGTCATGTTTGGCAAACCTCCTGCCTGAGCCATTTCTTCTAGGCAAGGAATATATAATATTTTGGAATCTCCCTACCTAAAAGACAACTTTCTGTGCACTCTTGTGACAAGATGGGAGATGGGAGCACGTGCTGATCCTGCCACGTCCTGTGTTTGATCACCTGCAGAGCAGCAGTGGGGGGATTTTCAGTGGAAGGGGTTTTATTCTGGCATTCCCCACTGGGCTGCCGGCACCCAAGCCCATTAACCTTCAGGGAATGGTTCAAAGCTTATCTATTTCCTTGTGGTCCTGAACTGCAAGTTGCTGAAGTCTCCTTGCTTTCTCTGGCAAGAGAGGGGTTTTAATATGTCACACCGAGTTTGATGCACCCCACTGCACCCTGCAGGCACTGCTGTTTTTCAGTAGGCTGCATTTGTTCACTCACCATTGATTAAAGAGTTTTGTGGTTTTTTCCTCAAGATTTTTAAAACCTGGGGAAAATAAATAAGCAAACCTGAGCCTAATCAGGTGCAATAATAAACTTTAAGGCTGCAGCCATTTCTCATAATCACACCGATGGGCAGGAGTGGCAAACATGCTACTTGCATGACTAAAGATTGGGCCAATTATTTTAGGATAAGGCAGAAGGCACTGAAATATTAGCTATTTTCCCCTTATTCAGATATATCTTTCAAATGATACAACTCTGAACAGGAATATGAGTTTGAAAATAATCTGAAGCTTTAAGAGACCCTAAGGAACAAAGTGTTGTGGTAAAACTCCAAATATTGAAGACTTGATGAGGTCACACAGGAACAAAAGCTCTTACATGGTGCTGAAAGATCAGTTTAGGCATAAAATTTGACACTGATTTCCATGGGACTCATGAAACAGGCTGTCCAGAAAACCTCCTGACTCCATTTCCTTATGCCTAAGAGATAATCCTTTCCCGTGGAGGGTTACTCCCCTCCTTACTGTCTGTTTTTACAAAATTTGTCAGAAATTTCTGTGACCATATCAGTTTAGTCAAGATTGTCCAAAAATTGTGACAAAAGCGTGGACAAGCAGTGACACACAGAACAAGACTTCATGGAAATGAAACTAAAATACGGAAAATAAGGAGGTGCAGCTGTTGAGAAGAAACTGGAAAGGAGACATCAGAGACAAATTTCATACAGCTACACCAGAGAATTTTACATAAGCTTAACTGTAGATCATGTCAAAGGGTGGGAAGTATATTACTGTTTTTTCCGTTCTTAATCTTCTCATGTTACAGTTGATCTTTCAATACCCAGTCTAAAGAGAGAGACATTCTGAAGTCAAGGGCAAAAATATGGGGCTCAGAGAAAAGTAACTGGGAAGATATTCTAACTAGGTTCTAAACACTGATGGTCATGAAGGCTGCCAAAGGGACACTACTTTGTAACATTTTTAATAAAAAAGGTACAGCTACTATAAACATTAACAAAACTTACTGGGCATATTTCCTTATGTACTGTCTGGGGTCATCTCTTCTTCCAGGTACTTCTAGCTTTCTGATGTGGCATAGGGACGTAGAGAAAGGTGAGAATAACACTAAGGAGGGACAGACTCCATTACACTTAGGCTTTACCCTCTTGCATCACCACTTTCTTCTCTGTTAGTGATTCTTCATCCCATTGTGTCATCTTCACTCTCAGAATCTGCTGTCAGTTTTCCTTATACTGCATCAACTTCCTGGAAGTCTATGGACTAGATGGTTTAACAGGTCTTTTCCATCTCACAATCTGTGATTTTTGTCCTTATACAGTACTTCATTCCCTGTTTCCCCTTCCATCTCCTTCTGCAAATTGAGACTGGCTGAGGGGAGGCTTAAAGGAGAATGAACTGTCACTTAAACTCTCCACATCACTCAGTCATTCTTATAAACAAGGATCTCATATGGCCATCAGCTCTGCCAGGAAAGCTGAGCCTCTCAAAATTTCTCAATATTCACGATGTGCAGAATAAATTACAAAGAACAGGTTTATCCACAGATACTTGTCTTTCAAAAGCAGCATTGCTGCTCAAAAGTTCTTGCAGTGTGCACACTGACATTCGCACACAGAGATCCATCAGAAGCTTACGCACTTACAAAAAAGCAGCCACGCTCTCCGACATCTTTCCATAAAAGCTGGGGGATTTTCTTATGTGAGTGTTTGTATTGCCTAAAGAGAACTGTAGAATTCTGTAGCCTGATCTGCAGTTGTCACTACACACCAATGCCTTCTCTGCAGATAAAATAAATTACCAAATCTAAATTATTTCTTAATTTGTGGTGGATTTTTGGGGTTACAGACTGATTTCAATACCTTGGGAGAATTCATTCCCAAGATCCAGCCTGATGCCCTTTTTAATGCTGAGTTTGCTATGCTACCTCTGTTTCTCCCACAGCTGAAACCGAGCTATCTATAATCACACTTAATTAATACAGGCCTCTTTAATTTGCATCCCCTAGCTTTATATAGAGGCTGCCACTTATTTATGTCCAATGTGGGCAAGGCATGTGGGCAAGTTTCCTGTGCTGATAGCTGTGTTGCTGACTCACTGAGATGGTTCTGCTCTTGGAGGATCAATGGCAGTGAATATTCACTTCTGGTGAGGTTCCACAGCAGCAAAACATTTACATGCAGGTTCAAGTCCCAAAGTTAATTGCTGCACTAGGAGCAGAGCTGAGCACTATTATCTCTGTTTTTCCTAATATAAGAAGTAGACTTTTAGATTTTCTGTAGCATTATGTAATATGTTCCCTCCTGTTTGTATTCCACTAATATTTCTAAACCTTTCCTAGAATTGTTGTTGCTCAAACCCTTTCATCTTAATTTATGGCAATATCTGGGATTATCATTCTCTACTTAAATTTATTCAAGTTAAACATTCTTTTGCACAAGCTGTCTATACAAAATAATAATAATAACTTACTAGCAACTGCTGTGTTTGAGCCCAAGCAAAAGGTGAGCTGCTTTCTACTCTATTGAGAATTCCATTAATGTTCAGGAAAAAAAAGATGGAGAAACAGACATAGAGGAAGAATAAAATGGGTTGCAGGTTCAATGGGTATTATCTGAAATACTAAGTAACTCTAGTATCACAACTCTTTGGTTATAATTCTGTCTAAAAATAATAGATGTGATATGATCATTCTCTCTCTCTTTTTCTTTTTGGACAACAGCTGATCAAGAAAAGTGAGTGATTTTCCCCTCCAGTTCTTTGACTCTGCCTCTGTCTCTTGAGAACAATTCCTTTGCTGATTCTCGAAACTGAGATTAGGGGCCCATTTCTAATCAGCTACAGGATGCATTTGTCTGTCTTGAAGTGAATCAATGTGGAAGATAAATAGTAAGATTATTTACATCCTGTGCTCTGTTACAGTAAAAAATTCAAGTTTACATAAATGCCATGTACTGATCAGGTTGTTTCTTATAAACATCTCAAATGTTAGCTGCTTATTATTTCACTGAAACTGCAGGATCCCCCCTGAAGATACTTCTTAAATTTTCTAGGATGTGCAAATCTGCATTTGACAATATCCTGCGGTACAGAACTACCCAGACCTGAAAGGCAGGGAATGTTAGACAAAATGCTCTAAATGAGGTTTAAAACATCTGATACTAAAAGCAGTACCTTACATTCACTTTCACATAGGGAATCTTAAAATTTACCAGAGGTAAAAAAGATTCTAAGGTCAAATTCACTGTATTTTTATGAGAAATCACTAAGGAAAAACATAACAGAAGCAGAAGAAATTTTTTTTGTCCTTGCCCATCCCTTGAATGGAGACAATCTCCGAGAATTTGCATTTTACACTTGGGCCCCAGTTCCCTCCCTCCCTCCTGAACCACTCACCCCTGCTGTAGAAGTCAATGGGCGTTTGGTGTTCCTTGCTGAGGCAGAATTGATTTGCTTGTGCTTCAGAGGCTTATACCTCAGCTCTCTGCAGTGCAAATAAATTGACAACTTTTCCAGACTATGAACATACTGCTTTCTCCCTACAATTGTAATAGAACATATATATGTGATATATGCATATTATCAGCATCTTACCTGTTAAAAGCAAAAATAAATCCCAAAAGCATGTGTAAAAAGTGAAAGCTTTATGCCTGTACACATGATAGTGGGGGAAGTAACATCTATGATGCTCAGATCTCTGATACCCCTTTTTTAGTCATCCAGCCCCTGGTTTGGTGTTAGCTACCTGAGACTGCAAGCTGTCGGCAGATCTGTTTTCAAGCAACAATACTGTTAAAGGAGTATGCATTATCTATGGTGCAGTTCATATGTGTAAAAACATAGCAGTTATTGTCTCATTGTAGATATTTGGTTAAGATATTGGAAAGGAGGGAAGAAAGAATCTTGTCTTTAATATATTTAGAGCCACCTTGTGGTCCCTCTCTGGATATCTCCTTCACCCCCTCTCCCTGGGTGCTGAAAGACACTTGATGCTTCCCAGGCATGTGTGTGCTGAGAGCTGCTCCCATCAGACCAGGCACTGCCACCCCCTTCTGCCTCCCATCACCACCACAGAGACCTGAGAGAACTTGCCATATGCTTTGCTTACAATTTTTTTTCCTTTGGACTGAATCCCACCTTGTTTAGGCTCCAGCTTTGTAACATGGTCTCCCAGACAATATTTTAAGAGAACTTAAATAAGATTAAAAGAATAACTAGAGAGTGTGAAGGCAGTCTGCCTTTTCAGCTTTTCTGTCCAGTTGCAGAAAGCTGGAACATAGTAATATTTTTAGTATTTTTCCAAACCAAAGGAGAGAGACATCCATCTGTACCACAGGAAAATGGTGGTAAAAATTTCTTACAGTGTATCTCATATATTTATTTACAATGGAGACAGTAATGAGTGGATTTCTGAATTGCACAACAGTTCTGATTAAAAAAATCATAATACTACCCTCTTACAAATCTCCTTTTTACAAGTATTCAAAGCAACATACAGAGGCACTGCCTTGGCTCAGTAAAACCTTTTTATGGGATAACTTTGTGTTAAAGCCAGAAGATTATTACTATTTTTAAAGCTGAACAAGTGTTTTGTTAAATTGAGGGCCAAGCTTTTTGTTGAGGTGTTATTTCTGTTGGTGCAGAACAGGTAGCTGTGGGAATCAAGCAGGGTGAGATGCATCTGCATGAATGGAGCTTTCTGCACCATTTAGGCATAAATTTTAACCAATACAGCTAAGGGTGTGTTTAAAGCCAATTTAAACAAAATTGGTGGGAAACATGGATGTTCTTAAATCAACATAAACCATCTCGCATTTCCTTGCCTCTTTCAGGTCCAGGAGTTTTTACCACTGTAATTTTTAGTTCTGTGCAAAATTAATTTTTTCCCCTCAATTAACACCTCTGTCAAAGCCTCCTGAAGTCAGTGAGAGTCTTTTCACTGACTTCATCAGATGTTTGAATCTGTTCAACTCCTTCAGTTCATGACCTGTAATGATCCCAGTAGGCTCCAGTGGAGCAGCATACTGAGCACCACCACCCATACACCAATGGACACTTCACCAGTGCATTCCCTAAGCTACTATTTGCTTTTTTCTTAAAATGTGGCAAATTTCCCTCTTCAGTCACAATGAAGAAGGTGAAGAGCCTGGAAGTTTGTTAGCACTGAATTGCTTTCATTTGTATCCGATTCAGAGGGAGATCTCAGCAGCAGCTTAGGAAGCAAGATGTTTATTGTATTTGCATTTGAAAACGGGGCAGAGGGAAGGGGGGAGAAGCATTTTTCCCCTCCATGGGATAAAAGGGCACTTTGGATGTGCCTCATGGGGTTGTTGAATGCACTCTTTTCTTCCCCCGGATGTGTCTATCCAAGCAGCACTGCAAGGGTACCTGTGTGCTCAGCCAGTTCCCCCAGGTTGGAGCTCAGCTCAAATTCTTCCAACCTGTACCACTGTTCTCAGCCCTGGAGCTGGCATAGGCACATGTGCAAGTCACCTCTGCTCAGTACAATCTGTCATGGAGACAACACAGCTTGGGCAGAAAAAGGGCAAATATTTTGCCTTAATCACCTGCAGACACAACCTTGGGAAAAGACTATGGAGAATAGTTATAACATAGGAACACTGTCTAAATATGTGTTAAGAGGGTATGATAGGATTATCCATCCTGCGGGGCAGACAGAACACAGAGCAGAGAGAAAAAACCTCACTCTGAGCTCAGACACAGCCAAGTTACCATGTTACATCAACAGTCTTGGCAGGTCGGAGCAAGTCTGGAGGTACTGCCCCAAAATGCCACCTGTACTGCTCATGTGCAGGATGAAGACAGAAGAAGGAGCAAATAGGGCTTTGTACACCATGGAAGGAAAATTGAAGAGAAGTAACAAGAAACAGAAGGACAACTTGGTTCCTGCAAAGAGACTGAGCAAGTTGCAGTGGGCAGAGCTAGCATGGAGATGTGGAAGAGAAAAGAGAAGGTCATCCAGACAAGGAGGGAGGATGTAGCCCAGTTGGACCCAAGTGGGTTGGGAGGGAAGGGGAAAGCAAGGAGAAGGAGGAGAGGCTTTGCCCCCCGGGCTGGGTGAGCAGAAGGCGCTGGAGGGAGGTGGTTAATAGACTGCACTCGGCTGCCTCACCAGGAATGGCAGTGACACCTGACTGGGAACTTGGGGAAAGAGTTGGCGGCTTATTAAAGCAGCTGGACCCCGGCTGAACCCCACGACTACACGCTAGGATTGCTGTGTGCCCCTTGATAACTCACAGCTGCTGATAAAGTCCACTGGTAATGGCTTTTTGCTAATGAGAAAAGTGCCGCTGATTATGACAAATAGCCTTGGACCAACAGGCTAAGCTGCTACATAGGCTCCCAATTGTCAGTCTGGGTGATTTTTGCATTTCATTATTTCTTCTCTGACGTCCTGGCTCCTTCTATCCTTAACGTACTCCCAGAGCCGTGTGTCACAATTTTAATAACACTTCTTTATCTCAATTTTTTCCCCCCTCTCTCCACGGGAGCTGGAAACAAAAGGCTCTTACAGAAATAATGTTTAACCTCGCTTGTGTGCTGCAGCAAAAGAAACCCCACAGCTATTGTTCAAGAATTAAAAAGGCACAAATAGGGCACACATAGCCCACACAACTCTTAAAGACAGACTTTTAAAAAATACCCATTATTACTATTATTTAGAGCCCTTTCATGTACAGTTTCAGGGCCTTCCATGTTCTCTTTCCTTCTCCTGTGACAAAGGTATAGCACATATCTAGGCACAGAGAATGAACCCTTGGTGGATGGTGACACTGTCTCACTCTTTTGAATGCTTTCTAATAATAGCAATGTTATTTTCTAAGGAAGAACAACAAAAAAAAACAAAACGAAAACACAACCATCAAGGATTCAGACCAAACCTTCTGACTTCTTTGCAATTGGTTACAAACCACCTTCTGTCATTAAAAAAATTAAGAGCTGAAGACTATGGGGTGGGTACAGCAGGTCCAAGGCCAATGCATGACCTAAGACTAGGTGTAAAATTATGCTTTTCTGCCCTTAAGCTCACAAACCGGCAGCGAACAACTGAAGTTCATCAAGTTCTCTTCCGTTGTCGCATCACTAGAATTTGTCAAAGAAGGTCTCTGCTTTTGAGGATACATTGCTGCCTATGGTCCTAGACTTGCAAAAAGGACTGATCCCATCGAAGGGTCCTCGTGTGCTGTCCTCACACTGCCCACTTCACTGCTTATCCTTGCTGCCCATGTCCTGGTGTCTTACAAGAGGCAAAAAGGGTGAACCACAACCTGCAGAAGCATCTTGCAGTGGAGAAAATAGGGGCAGGTAAGTCAAGCTGGAGCCAGCGCTTGAGCAATTGTATTTTCAGGCCCCAATGGCCTGAAAGTGGAGGCACAGGTGCTCTTCCCATTCCCATTGCCTAGTGAGGTAGTGAGAGATTTTAAAAGACTGAATGATTGGAGGAGTCCGCAAAAGAATCAGCAGCTAAACCAGAATTTAGAGCATGGGATTTAGCTGTATGGCTGGTCTTTATGACTATCACTTGTGTTCCTCTTTGCTATTTCATAAATTGGAGTAACTAGAGTGTACTAGAGTAACGTCTGCTTTAAAAGTGTTGTTAGCTACCTTACCTCAACAACATTAAAATCACCTCATTTGGAAAAGAAAATTGAGCTTAAGTCTCTCTCAGTTCCCCTTTGGTATACGACATGTAACTAAAACATTCCTGCTTAGTTTTTTTTTTTTTAAACATCTTGAGCAATTTTGGGCTTTTTAAGCTTTGTCATACCAAACTCAAAGTGAGGAGAGATTAATCTTCAGTTAGGTTCTCCCTTCATTATTATCTAAGCTTTTATTGGAGAACATAAAAATAATGAAAAATGTTAAAAACACACAAGAAAATTGTAGGATCTGTTTGGAGTTTGTTTACCTGAAACCTTCTTTGTCAACATTCTGTTTTTGTGCTTGTCTGCAAAGTCTAACTTGAGAAAAAAAAAAAAACATTCAAAATAGACGAAATTATCATACTAAAGAATTTTAAAAGATCTTATTTTCTAAAAAATGCTTTCTAACTTTACAACAGAGTTCATTCTCTCATACTGTACAGCTTGATTATTTGAACATGATGATTATAAAGAAGTTTGCAAACAAGTTTTGTTTACTTTACCACAATTTCTGCTACTCCACAAGAAGAGTTTTTACAGTATTAATTTTATTCATGAGAGGAAAGTTTACTGGATAAAAACAACATACTCGGTTCACATAAGTAGCATCAACTGTGAGCACTGGTACAAGATCAGAGCCAGAGAATTAATGTACAATCAATTACAAAATCACTCGCAGAGCAACAGCCAGATAATAATCACTCCCTTTGAGAAGGAAACCTTTGCAAAATCCCACTGTCCCTTCAAGACCTGGTTTGGTTTGCTCTATGATAACCTGCTGAAAGTCATCTTTTCTCTTGGTCTTCCTAAAGCAAAGCTTGAGGAATGTTTCTCAGCTGGGCCATTTCTGGGATGGCATTTATGACACTCACACACTTCTCTGCTTTTGAGTTTTATTGAGTAGTATTCCACCAACACTGAATTTCCATGTCTTAAAAATAAAAGTAGCAGCCAGGCTCTGACACTGAATTGCAGTCTTCTCCCTCACATAGTGCCATTGGTTTCAAGTTGCCTGAAAAGTGGTCCCATTACACTGAATCTAAAGGGCCTGTGTTGAAAAAATTCCCTGCTGTTCCCCTGCAGCCAACCTCCAGCCTGCCTTTCTCCTTCTAAAATGTGTCCTTCTTTCACACCTACAAACACCTGGAAAATGCCTAGAACAGCACAGGTGCCTCTGGAATAGAAATAAATGCAGCCACTGCACAGGTCACACTTACAAGGTTTTTGACGGCTAAAGAGATTGTAACACTTCAGTCGACATCTGGATTGTGAGCCAAATATTGCTACTGATAACCTGGAAATCTTCGTTTAAGTCTGAGAACCAGTAAAATCCCACCAGTAGCTAGGTATTTTATAGCGTGTTAACCTGAACGCATCTAATCTTAACAGCAAGAACAAATAAATGTTCCTAGTATTCACTAATTAAACAAATAGAAATTAAAACTTGTGATTTTTCTTTTTTTTCAGCTTTTTAGCAATATTTTTTGAACTTTTTTTTTTTTACACTCCATTTATTTGTGGAGTTTTTCTTGGCTTGATAGATTTTTGTGTTTGGTATGGTATTTATTCTTTCCTGTATAGAGAAAGCACTTCCCAAAATTCTCATTTGGCTGCTATAAATGTGAGGGCATTGTTTTAAAGAAATATTTATATGTTTAGGTCTATTGACCATTTATACCATTATTTAAAGGGGTCATGGAAAAGGGCAGCGGTTATTAAAATGGAGAGAGTGAGCAAAAGCAGGAGAGAGACAGAAGGAGCGAGAGGTAAGAAACTCATAATGGGATTTTTCATGTGGAACGATCATTTTATCTAATACGTCTGAAAATGTAATCCATTACTACTAATTACCATGCTGGCATTGAAATACAGGATCACACTTCCTCCAGATCCAGATAGGGGCCCAAATCTCTCCACTCATTGTTCTTTCCATCCTACCTCGCCTCCCTCCCTTTCTTCTTCTCCAAGAAGAAATTCAGCCCTTCGGACATTAGTGAAGAAGGGCCCGAGGTCTCCCTATCGTCCTAAAGCAGAAGCTAAACAATATTAGCCAATCATTTTTGATAGATGAAGCATGGAAATTAGTTCCAGAGTTTAACTGATAACTGAAACCACACAGTTACATTCCATTATGGCAGCCTTAATTGATGAGCTCATTAAGCCCATTATTAGAGAAATTGATTTCAAATAGGCACTTAAAACTGGCTGGCAAAAGAAAAAGGTGAAGAGATACCGTACAATGTGAAGAAAGTAACTAAAATACATAATGAAGCAAGTAATTTTATAGGTTTGTTTAATGAAAGCCTCAAGAGCATATTAGTTGCTGTGTGGATTTTAAACACTCATTTTATGTACTAATAAAGCTCACGTCCATTATGGGAGTTCTGAATACCTCCAATCTTTAATGCAGCTCTGCTACTAATTAATTAATTAACCCCAGCTGAAGGAATCAATTAGTCATGCAGAATCGACACTTTAAAGGTCTGCCAGGTAGCACTGGGTACCAGCACAGAAGAGTGGAGGCAAAGTTTCTTTTTTAATTATTTTTATTTTGCTTTCAGCATAAGAGAAAAAAAACAAACAGGACTAAAATTTAAGAGCTGCATTAGCAGCACAGTAAAAATTAGTGTTTAATACTCTGACCTTAGATTATTTCAGAGGAGAAAGCAGTAGAACAGTACTGGGAATTTTAGAGATGGGTTTGGATTGGAGATGCACAACCCCAGGTAATTTTTGATATATTCGTCTCAAGAAGCTGTTGCTACTCAGATTAAATGCACACTGCTGCAAGTTTCTGGACAGCTGCATGGAAGTCCATTTTCACACCTGGGGTCTGAGAAAGTAAGTATATGCAGTAAATTTAGTAATAACAAATCCTCCCAAAGCAAATCTTCCATTTATAGAACTTATTTGAGGTAACAAAAGCAGAAAACCAAGGTCCTTGGTGTTAACTCCTCTTGTGTCTTTTGATTTCCTCCTTTTACCTTCTCTGAAATGCTAAAAAGTAGAACCTTCATCCAAAGGGCAGTATATAAATGGCCCTTCATTAAATAAAGCTCATCAGCCATGACCGATTAACCCAGTCGTAAAGTGAGATTGCTGTCTACGTGAGCTTAAGTGTGGATGAACTGCTTTGCTGGAAGACTGAACCGAGCATCTTTCCACTGGGGTGAATTTGGAGGCAAGCACAGGAAATTTCACTGAGGTGAGAGTTAAAAAATGGAGCATGTCCGATTGTATTTCTTCTCTGAAGGATCTATTATTGTTACTATTATGGTTGTCATTATTAGCAGTAGTATTGATCTTCTTTTTAAACCGTTGGGTTTGGTCAGCTTGCTGGTATGGTGCTGAGGACTCCTGGCAGAAGGTCTCTTGGTGATACTGGAGTCAGCAGAAGATCAGACTGAGCAAATTTCATTCCCGATTCGTGCAGGGACATAGAATATTTGCTTTGGCCCCGGGTAAACATTTCTCTATTATTTTCAAGCCAGCTCCAAAAGGGGTCTGCTAAAAGACTGAGAAGATGACTTAGAGCACGACTGGCAGTGTGTGTGCCCGTGCCAGCTCTTACAATTTGCTTATCAAAGAATATACAGTTCTAGGCTTCACCAGAAAACATATTTTTAAGCAGAACTACAGAAACACTGGATGTATGGACCCAGCACCAGCCTTTAGATTTAAAAAAAAGGAATATAGTTCCTAAAACCACACTCAGGAAAGATGAATTCATGCAGAAGTGAGACAAAGAAAAGTTCTGAAGATATCTTGAGAAATGGAGGCCTTTTTTTTTTAAGAGATCTTTGCTTGCTTAGCCTAGCAGAATGAAGGCTGATATGTGATATAGTTCTCCCTATAAATATATCAAAGGAGCATCTTCTCCAGCAGGTGGAAAATCTATTTAAGCTAAAGGGTAAAGTTGGCACACCAGTAAATGCATATGAATGAATAATATTCAAATAATAAAATTCAAATTGGCCATAAATAAATTTAGACTGAAAATTTAGAAGAAATTTACCATCAGAGGAGTGAGATTTGGGAACACACCTCAAGTGGGAAAAGTCAGAGAAGGGAATGTAAAGGATTTCTGAAGGAACATTTATTTATGAGAGTTTATGATAAAGACTATATGACCTGGTTGACTTTGATATGCCTCAGAGAGGATCCCCTTTCATTGCCTTTGGAGGCTAAGCTTGCTGCACACAGCATGCAGGCAAGGTTTTTGTCACTCTCATTGCAGATGTTGAAAACCATGAACCAAAGGGACCTGCTTCAGTTGCTTAGAGCATTGTCAGACGTTTGTGTGGCTGCAATCACGAAGTGCAGCCCTCTTTTGTGTCCCTGCTGCCCTTAAGTCTTCTCTGGTCCAGCTTAGTGAAAAATCAGTGCTATTCCCTTTCTGAATGTGTAGTGATGAGCCTCTTTAGATGTATGAGGAAGGTAAGATGTTGTCTCATCTCCTCTCTTCAATGACAGAAGGGCTGGGACATGCAACATTTGTATTGCTGATAGGCAATGCAAGGAGTAGAGCTGACATCAAACATGGATATGCTTGTGACCAATTCGCATTCACACACATTCACCAGGGAGAGAACAGATTTCATCATACGGTCCAAATGACCTGCTACCTCTGTCAGCATGGCAGGGCCAGTGAAGATGCAGAACATCAAACTGAATTGTGTCTGTCTTCTGTGTCACCAGCAAAATAGCCAGCGATCAGTCTGTATCATCTTCCTTACTGAGATATTTAAGCACGAAAAAAAGCTGAAAGCATGGGTTTGAGTTCCATAGTGGAATAAACAGCTCTGAAGTTAGGTCATATTTTGATTTGTAAATTTGGCCTGGAAGTCTTGGAGGGCAGACAAATGTCAAGCCATTTACTCTTCAAAACAGAACTGCATGTGGTACAAGAAAATACTTTAGGTTCTTCCTTTTCCTGTATTCCCTTGGCAGATGAGGGTAGTCCTGTTATCTTTGCCTTTTTTCAGTTGGTGCTTTAGTGTCCTCATTTCTCTTCCCGTGTTTTCAATTCAGGCGATTCTCCAGAGTTCAAGTTGGTTTTGAGACAGGTATGAAAGTATAGACAGCACAAAATGAGCAAAGAACTTCAGCTATTGTGCGGCTTCCACCCCAAGTCAAGTTGGGTATGGCACATAGGGTACTAGTCTGATATCATAAAAACATTTGCAATTTGAGTGACAGCAGAGATCTGGTCACTACAATGATATGACAAAACTGATAAACTCACAAGTTCAAACAGGTTCAATTCTGTGGAAGGCTGGATGATTCAGATACCAAAAATACGCAGGTAAAATATCTTGTGGGAAATCTTTCTTAGGAGAAAAATATTAATGTCTGCGAGAACTTTCTTAGAAGAGAAATACTTATGTTTATTGGAACCTTTTTAGAAAAGGGACATCATGTAGTTGATGTCTGCTGCAGGAGAAGATAATACCTGCAGGGGATGAGAAAGAAGACAGTTGTTCAGGATGTCAGTGAGATATGGAGAAATTGAAGGTAAACAATCAACAGGATTAGGTAATGTTAAGGGTCCCATTCCCAGGACCCTAGTTAGCCAATAGTCTTTAAGATTTTTAAATCGTTGTATCCAATCAGTGATTGCCAAATCTGTGTGAATTCTGTATAAAAGTGTGCAATTAAGGCATAATAAACGGCTACAGCATGATCATATTGGTCTGCGTCTGAGTCCTTATCAGCGGCAATATCTCTTAGGGCACATAAAAAAAAAGGCAGTATTAACTGAAAACTTCACAAATCAGCCACATGCTAGCAGGAGAGCATCTTCAAAGCAGGACTGGCAGTTTCTTTCAACATTACCCCAAAACAGTATGCGATACGCTAACAGCCTAAGAAAACACATTTGAGACATGCAGATTCCCAAAGCAAAATGCAAATTCAAGGTATCAGTAGTGAACCAGTTCTCACCTAGATAGGACTGTGCAGACTGGAGGCAGGTTGCCTGCACGGCACCTGCACTGACTTATCCTGCATGACTGTGACACTAGAGCTGCGCTACATTTTCCAGCTTTGTGTCCCAGAACTCCAAGTAAAAATGTCATCACTTTATCCCTTTATCTCATTTTATATTTGACAAAGTCATTATTTTTACTTCAGCTCAATCTGCTTTCCACACTGTTGATGCAAAAGCTACTGTTTTGCTAAGGGTGCACCTTTTATAACTTAGAAATTGTGAATATGTCCGAACACAAAAGAGTACGTTTAAAATTTAAACATGTTGAGACTAGAATTAACATAAAGGAGCACATTAGGGAGGGGATAATGAAGGGGAAGTGAGTATTACAGCCATTTTATTCTAACATTTGAAAACTTCTTGGAGCAGAGGGAGAACTGATCAGCTGATGGATGGTAAGTCTGAAACCACTACAGCAGAAATTAGCATGTGCCTACCTTCAAGGATTAAATGAATCTAAATAATTACTAGTGCAAGTATTGATGGCACTAAGGGAGAAACAGAAGAGTAAGTGAAGGCTGTAAATAAAAAAAAATTTAAAAAGAGACAACTGAATATAAAAGCACAGATAACAAACAAAAAGAAGGCATGATGCCAAACATAGGACAAGCATCACCAAATCTTATCAGGGACTGATCAGTGCCTGATTCATCCAAATCCCTCATCTGTGAGAAACCACTAGGGATATGAATCCAGGCAGATTAGAATCCGTTGAAATATTAGCTTGAGTACAAGCTCTAAACATCACTCTGGTAAACAGGCTATATATACCCGGGCTGATTGTGTGCTGCCTGTTCATACAGTGAAGAGAATGAAGCCCAAGACAATCATGTTTCTGATTTCACGCAAGTTTTAGGCTTGTGTAATTCCAATGGCTGATCCAGAGTACACAGGCTGATAATTGCTGTTTGAAAAAGAAGAGAAAATGACATCTCCTCTGTTGAAATTTTCTTCTTTCATCCCCTCACACCTTAGTTTTGATGCCAGACATTTGATAATAGTTTTGGAAAATATCCATCATCAGCTGAAACCAAAGTGCAAATGGGTCTAATTTCAATTCGCTCTGTGATACCACAGGACTGCATCCGGTGTTGGTCACTGCCCCACCAACAGCCATGCTCACTACTGTTGAGCTGCAGCTTTCTCCTCTCTCTCCAGGTAGAGTCACTTTATTCTCTGACTTGGTACCAGTTTGCGATTTCTGGTGCATTAATCATCAGCCACCAGTGAGTTTCTGGCTGAGGTTCTGGAAAGGCAGGTTTTTCGTCTGGGAAACAAGGCTGTGTCTGGTGTCCTGGGACCAACTAGCTTCTTGCAAGAAAATTTACCTTAAAACATGAGTATTTCAGATAAAAATGTAGATTAAACGCTAGGAATGATGTTAAACTTGATGTTTGCTTACTTTGCCCCACCTGTGGTAGGCTTTGCAGTACAGCTTGCTTTTCTTCGTGTCATCTTGCACCCTCACACACTCTCCAATGGGGATTTGGACAAGTAGATTATTGTAGTTCCCTTCTAACTGAACTATTCTAGTCTAGTCTAATTTCCTTCAGGCCTGACTTTGCCCACAAAAGGTAAGAAACAAAGCTACTATGAAAGACTTGAGTGAATAGATCTCAGAGCAGAGGATGGCCAAAGCTATTAACTGATCGTCTTCGTCACCACCAAAACAGTCTGACCTGACAAGCCAGCTACCACTCATCTATTCACCACAACAAATAAACCCCATACACCAGGATAAACTCATGTCCCTCTGTTGCCCTCTAGCACTCTTGCCATAGTTGCATACTTGCCAACAGACTGAACATGGCCACACCTGGGGTTTTGCTGTCACCTATCAGCACCATGTTGGTCACCCAGGATGTTCTAGGGCACAGAGATGACACTGACAGTAAGAGACGTTTCCTTAGGATGGGAACCATCTACAGGTCCGTGTTTGTAGCTCTCCCTAGACTGTGGCCTTGATTTTAGGACAACATTTAAGATACTCCTGTGAATAAACAAAATGCAGGGCAAAAATAAGAGCAGAGGGGAAAAAAGCCTCTTTCTTACCATCCTGTTGATTACATGATAAATAATAACAATGACCAGCTGTGTGACTGGGGCTTTTTAGGAAGGCTTGATCCAGGTCGTGAAGGGCTCAGGTCCAGCAGAGCAGCTGCAAGGTGTGGATCTGCAGGGTTTCTGCTATGGGAACCCTTACTGCTGAAGCTGCTGAGAGCAATTCCTCAGCATGAGGAGTAACAAACCAGACTTGTCTATGCTCTGAGAAAACTATAAAACCAGACACTCTTGATCTGAATTTCTCTTGCCCCTTAGCTGCCTTAGAAAGGCAAAGGAGAGGGTTTGTAAGCTTAATAACCACTTGACTTTCACAAATACTTTCTGCTACAAGATGCTGAACAATTCAAAAATGTTCCAATATTTATATTGCATCCCAGATTAAATAACTGTTGTCATTTTCTGCCTTCATTGTTTTAATAGTCAATTCAATTGAAAATAGGCCCATTAAAAGTATTCATTTGTAAAATATTGCACTATAGCTATTTTTTTTATTTAGCAGTTCTGAAAACACCTACCAAGTGATTGCCGTTTAAAACCCACTTAAAGGCCAATTTACACAACATTTGTGCTTGTGTAAATAAGGTTTGCTGTTATGCTAATGTACAATTGCACCACTTGTGCTGTTTTGAAGGATAATTCACAATTTTAAATTGTGCTATATGACAGAAGAATTCAAGGATGTTTTAATCACAGCTTTCATTAGCATTAATCAGATGTAAAACACATACTGTTTTGTCTGCTGCTGAGAAGCAGGCAGTGCAGAGACAAATGACTGAAAGGAGATTTACGGTTTTTTCTACCTCTGATTTCCAATTAAACTCTGGGTATTTAGTTAATACTCTCAACTGGAAATCTCACGGTAGAGACAATGCACAGGAAGATCCATAACAATGTTCGGGGAAAAAACAAACAAACAAACAAAAAACCCTCCACAATTTGCTAACACCAGTGTTCTTATTTCAAATAACTGTAATTTTTCCTCTGGACATTGCTGCAGATTATGCATTTTCCTTCATGATTTTTTAATGAAGGACTAATTTACCTATTGTCCAAGTACATTACAGACTGTAACTATGATTATTTAATTCAGCACAAAATCCACCACGTCAAGGTTAATTCATATTTACTAAATGTTTATAAATTAGGTAACTAAATCTTCATGGATGAATGCCAACTTGTACTAAGGCTTATTTCTTTTCTTCATAGAAATTTCTTTAAGTGCTTATAGCCACACTGAGGAACTATAAAGAACTGATAGTAGCAATATATTTACAAATCATCTGCTGGGACCATATATACTTTATAAAGCAGGATTTTTTTGTTGTTGTTATTATAGGTTTCTACACAAAATTGGATCCTAGTGTATGACAGCAGCAGCTATGGGCTACTACGATACAAATAAATGCTAACAATGTGTATACATTAAAGTACAATCAGATAGAGATTGGAATAAATATAGTAGTAACATTTCTCTGCTCCCACTCATTTGAGAGCCAAACTGCACAGTGTTTCCTCTTCAGAAACCCTTTCGCAATGTGTATAACCCAGCCTCTGGACTGGCTGAATTTAAAAATGTGCTTCAAAGGTTTCTCTTCAGCTGTTCCTATCAGACGCTGTTCAAAGACTCCTATGAGCTCAGCAACCTTTTATTTTACATTTGTATTCCATTCCCTGGCACAACACCCTATAATCCCTGTGTGTTTAACCATTTAAATATAATGCAGGTATAACAGAAAAACACTTTAAAATATTTGATGGGCTTTTTGTTCTAGCTATCCC
Organism: Pterocles orientalis; assembly: GCA_011057875.1. NCBI lineage: Eukaryota > Metazoa > Chordata > Aves > Pterocliformes > Pteroclidae > Pterocles > Pterocles orientalis. Next base: position 866,435 of record WKFP01013917.1, read on the forward strand.
TCCTCCAAAAATCTTTCACTAATCCCTCCTCTTTACTTTGTTGTTGCTGCTTGCTTTTGCAGTTGCTGATCTGATCCTTCCAGCTCTTCTCAAATTGTCCCCATGCCTCCAGGCAGGGACTCCAGATACTGGCATTCACACCAGCAGTCAGGCTTTCAGGGGCATATCCCTGCCCTCTTTTGGGCTCAAAAGGTGTCGATCTATGTGGCTTTAAAGCGCTTATTGCACCATTTGTGCTGTGATGATTAAACCCTTCAGGACATGCTACTGTCAAATATCTATCTCCTTGCCAAGATCTGTCTTTACCTTGTACTCACCAGCAAGATTGTTGTAGCATCATGTGACACTACAACAATATTTTTCCCATCCTACACAGTGCAGTGTTCGTACTTACTTATCACAGTTCCAACCCAGCCAGTGGGCAAACACCATGCAGCTGCTCACTCACCCTCCTCCATCCTGGGGAACAGGCCAGAGAATCGGAGGGGTAAAGGTAAGGAGACTCATGTGTTGAGGTAAGAACAATTTAATAATTGAAATAAAATATACAAAGTAGTGATACAGAGTGCAATTGCTCACCATCTGCTGACTAAGGGCCAGCCCATTCCCAGCTAATGATCTTGAAGCAGAGAAAGTCCTGAAGCCACGATCCCTGAAGAGAAAGAAAAATCTTCCCAGACAACCCTCATTAGTATACTGAGTATGATGTTGTATGATATAGAATATCCTATTGGCCAATTTGGATTTGTTGATCTGGCTATGTTCCCTCCCAGCTTCTTGTGCACCTGCACATTAGCAAAACATGGGAAGTCGGAAAGTCCTTGGTTTCTTAGCAGTAACTAAAAACATCAGTATATTATCAACATTCTTCTCATACCAAATCCCATACTGAATCCAGCACACAGTGCTATTGTAGCTACTAAGAAGAAAATTAGCTCTAGTCCAGCAGAAACCATGACAACACTGCACCAGGTGTTTTCAAAGAGTCATTTGATGAGTGGGAAGCAGGCTGGGAGCCACACAACAAAAACCACCTACAGTGTAGCACTATGATTTTTCAGGAGCTGCACTATCATATGTCTCATGCATACAATGCTGCAACTTATGCTAATGTGGTGTAGGCAAGCTGACTTTTGTTGCTGATGAACGGGGGCTCAATAACATACTGCAGTGCAATGGATGGAGTGGAGCCCGTCATCTGTCAGCCAAGACCTCAGCTCAAACATTATTAATATTCATGGTTAAGAAGGCTGTATGTGCCTCTTCAAAACATTCATTCCTGCTCAGTATCAATACTTGAAAAAGTGATTTTTTTAGCAGTGTGACTACAAAACAAATTCTCACACAAGCCTTCCTTGTGACAATGAGGTATATGTTCCTTAACATAGCTCCTTGCCTATAATAAATTTTATCACCCACCTCTTACGGAAAACCAGGGAGTATGTACACACAAGTTGTTGCTGATCTGAAGGGTGGAGGTAGGTTTCAGCACTGCTAGGAGCTGTCCTCAGCATTGAAGAGTATTCCCAAGTTTTCCCTGCAACGCTATTTCTGTGTTTTTTCTGCTCTCGTTCCCCCTTTGCCTCAGGTATCACTGGAATAACTAAGTCCTCAACGTATTCAGAGCTGCTTGGGGGAGCATTCTCATATCCTAAACTTTGTTGTCCTTGAGAAAGGACTGGACCTCAGGAGAGTGATAAAAGGCTGGGACGCCTTCTGAATCCTCTCAGATCCTATAAGGTTGAAACACTTTAGAAACCATTCTTGACAATATATTAAACTATTTCTGTCAATGGTTCTGCAGCTCATCTGATAGATACTAATGGCTTCAACCAACAGTCCTATTTAGCATGATTATTGTTTTCATTTTTTAAAATGCACTCCATGCTCAGTTAGTGCTAGACTCACCTTCATTACTCCTATCTGTTTGGAGAATCGCAGCCTCCAGACTGACATATGAGACATCTCAGGATAGCTGAAAAGCAGTTCATTACGTGAATACATCACATATCCTGGTAACACCAATTGCAGTAACAATTCTTAATGCAGCTAATAAGGTGTTAAAAGTCCCTACTGTTTTTTTGGTTGTCTGACTTGTTTAAGATACCAAGCTGAGTTTTTATCACTTCTCAATTGGAAGGTTTAGCAGATTTAGTCTTCATTAAAAATATATATATTCTCTAGGTATGCGGTTTTTTTTCAGAGATTCCTCTACCCTTATAAAGCAAAGTAAAAAGTGTCATGGAATTACTGAGTACAAAATGATCTGCCAGCTGTAGCAAATACAGATTGCAAGGCACTTTCTTGATCATTGGCAGCTGTGTATGTTTATGTTGCAATCCTACAAACAAAGAAAAATCTGGACTGCTTTCTTTTTGACATCAAGATCAGTTTAAAGGAGTAGCCATTTGTTACACGAGGTGTAGGCAACAGAATCAATCTAGCATGAAGGAATAACCATTCCAACATCCTAAAGTACTCTTACCCAGTAACACCCATGCAAGACCCATGCCTTTGCGCTGTCTAGCACTTTCTATAGCTTTCAGCAGATGGAATTTAAGTCAAAGGCGCAAAACGCATTGTGTGGTGAGGAATGATTTCTAGTTTAAATTATATCAGATATTAATCTAAAATAACATCCCCACACTCCATGTATAGCGGATTTCCCATACATATCAGCAGGAGGTTTACGCAAAGGTCTATTCACGACACAACCGCATTCAGTCAATAAGAGAGTCTGCTGGGTCGTACTCTAAACCAGTCTGTGACTTTGCACAAACACATTTTTTGATGACTGAGCCCGGGACTAGGGAGCAAAGTTTCATGTTCATACATCATCTAACTTCTCTAACTCATGGATTGGTCCAGTGTTAGCAGTCTGCTTCCCTCCCTCTTCCACCACTGCTCTGTGATGCTCACAAGTCCTTCTTGAGAGATGAGAAAAAAAAGCAAAATACAGATAGCTAAAGGATTTTAAAATAACAGTAATCCGTTTAACTCCACTCCTGTAAGAATCAGAATGAGAATGGACTTTCATGTTAACTTACCACAGCCATGAGGCGTTCCAGCTTATGATCTGAGTCGAGCTGCTTTTCGGACATACAATCTGAATGAGGAGCTCTGGTTTTCTGATACTCAGCGTCCCAATGAGAACATAATTCAAGTTGGATCCAAGCCCCACTTAATTTGTATATTCTCAGTCACGTGATGGGAGAGAAGCCATGTGGCTGTACAGCCCCACTGTCTATATCATAGCTACATCTGCGATAGACGAATGCTGACTGTACCAAGTAGAGGTGTACAGATTTAATGTTCTCCAGTCAAACTGGCAGATGTGGAGAATTCATAACTGTTTCACTGTATCAGTCAGTCTGCAGATGTGTTGTCCTGATTAGGCTCCAATCTCGTACCTGAAGTAACTTGGATACCTCATTTTTGGTCCCCAGAAGTCAAGAGGCATTGTCCAGGGGCATACAATAGCACATTTACTGCTCCGAACAGTGCTTTAGTGTGATCCCAAGAGACAGCAGCTCAGCCTCAGGAAGGACAACTGCTCTTCTTCTCCATCCTGTGGTCAAACACAGTGATTTTTCCTAAATGTGTGGTTTATGGTGTCATTCTGCATTGTGTCAAAAATGGAGAAACCTGACATCCATGCCTAAGGCCTATGTTGAACAGCTTTCTGTTCTCAATCTCTTTTGTCCCTAATTTGTTTTTCCTGAGAGCAATCACCAGGGAGGTACAAGTGACCAAAAAAGGCCTGAAGTATCAGATGTAGGAAGACCTGCTGATGGCAGGACTGAGAACGACACTGAGCAGCTTGGAGGCTGCTTTCCTTCCATGTCCAACTGTATCCATTCTGGCAGCAAATAGGAGACTTCCAGTTTCCAGACTGTCAGCAGAGCACATTATACAACATTAAATTCCCTTAAAAAATAAAAAATCTCAATGTCTAAGTTATTAACTCCTCAATAATAATCGTAATGTGAACATTTATATATCCCCACAGCTATAATGGGATTGCTGCAGTGATCCTACACTGTTTATGGTGCTGATATTTTAAATAATACATTGTATCTTTTACTTTTCCCCTTTTTTCACAGTGCTGTACACATTTTGCATCCTTTCAATGACAAACACTGAGCAAAGTGCACCAAGAAATTATTTCCTCTTTGAATCCTTTTACCAAAGAAAAAAAATCTATGTGCACACACAGCAGCTTGACTTCAGCTAGTTAATCAGTTGCATTATTATTACCACCCACCTCATCCTGTTAAAAAGCCAGATTTTTCTACCATTTGTGCTGCTTTTAATCCATAGGAAGTCAATTTTCCACTCATATATTAGTTTATTTTATATTTTCAAATTGATTCTACTATACATTGATTTCCTGTTGTGTGTATTGTAGCCTGAGCTAGGATTATACGTTTAGTAGAAGTGGATATTCCCGGCACATAAAGGTTGCTTCAGCTCTATAGGACCCTTATCTTGAAAAGGGAGAGTCCAATTTTATTGAAACAGCTAAAATCCCACTTAATTGAATTTTTTTTTCTTAGATGTACAAGCTTAGAGACTTTTGGTTTCCAATTCAACTTCAGCTTCGCGGTGTTTAAATTTCCAAACCCATAAAGACCTTTATGAAAAAGAACTTACAAATATTGTATTTCTGATATGGTGAATTACTGGAGAAGCTCAAGGTAAGAAGCAGTGAAATATCAATACTTTGTAGAACATCTTTTGATCATGCTGTCTTTTCATGGCCTGTTTAACACATTCCTATGGAAAAAGATCTTGTTTGAACCTACATTTTACAATGTTAGAGCCCTGAAATGCTGCGGAGTAGAATTAGGGTTGTGCAGTGGAACAGAAAGAAGCACACTACCTGACAACATTTGATGCAAGAAGATGAGGTAACAAGAAATCCGTGTTTCAGGGAGAAATTTTTGTCCCAGCTTGCAGCCACAGGGGCTTTTTCCTCAAAGTCCAGGGAGTCAAAATTTCAACTCCAACTATAATAGCAATTGCCCCTGAATAGCCTACTGCTTAGATTGCTCCCATGGTTAATTTTCAGAAATTATATCCTTGATTTTCCTTAGTTCTTAAGTAAAAAATAGGCACCAGAGTGTTTTCTCTTTTGTTTCACAGAAAAGCCAAAGCTCAGAGGAAGCCACGCACCTCCCAAGTCTGACTGCCTGAGCTGTCAGTATGCACCATTATTTGGCCCATGCCAGCCATGGCCATGTTCTCCATCTCAGAGGATGCCATGCTTAAGGCATCACAAACATGCAGACTCAGGTTCTGTAAGTAGGTCTATGAGCACATTTACACCATTGCCCAGATTTCAGCCAGCCTGTGCTCCTGGACCGAGGTTCCCCGTGCAGCGGGTCTGCCTGCAGGATCAGACCTTTCACCATAATTTCCTCCAAACTGTGTCTGTCCTGATGCCTCCTGCACAGCATGATATATGCCAGTTATCCCATACACCAATGATAAACACAGCACAAGACAATTGTGCTCAGTGTCATGGTTTAACTCCAGCCAGCAATGATGCCCCACACAGCCACTCACTTGCTCCTTCCCAAGTGGGGTGGAGGAGAGAATCAGAAAAATGAGAAAACTCATGGGTTGAGATAAAGACAGTTTAATAGATAAAGCAAGAGCCTTGCAAAAGCAAAGCAAAACAAGGGATTCATTCACCACTTCCCATCAGCAGGCAGGTGTTTAGCCATCTCCAGGACAGCAGGGCTCTATCACGTGTAACAGTTACCTGGGAAGACAAACACCATCACTCCAAATGACCCCCATTCCTTTTTCTTCCCCTAGTTTTATATGGGGGATTCACATGGTATGGAATATCCCTTTGGTCAGCTGGGGTCAGCTGTCCCAGCTGTATCCCCTCCCAATTTCTTGTGCAACCCAACCCCCTGACTCGTGGGCTGATGTGAGGAGCAGAAAAGTCATTGATGCTGCGTGAACACTGCTCAGCAGTAACCAAAACATCCCTGTGTTATCAGTGCTGTTTCCAGCACGAATACCCCATACAAGCTACTATGAAGAAAATGACCTCTATCCCAGCCCAAAACAGCACACTCAGGAAGGAGAAGCTGTAAGAGAAGTGGTCTGCTGCAGCTCTGCTCCCCACAGGGTATGTAAGCAGGCAGTGGGGCATGTGACTCTGCTCACACAGCAAAAGCCTTTAAAGATGGCCATATAGTTTATACGTTGAACACTGAGGCTGGCTGGAGACACGGGGACCAATGCAGACACAGAACCGAGTAACAAAGGTAAGATTTGGATTTGAATCTTTTTTTTTTTTTTTTTTTTTTTTTTTACACATCCCAGGTTTCGGTTGAACAAGTCACTATTTTCAGTCACTATTTTAAGTCGTTCTACGACAGCAGAGAACTAGACTTCAAACTGGTAGGTCCATAAAGCCCAGACAGCCAGACCCCAAAGTGACTGAGATGCCATTAAACCTCAGGGCCAAACTTTCTTGTGAGTTTGCTTCATTCAAAGCCACGCAAAGCAGAGGGAAGCCCTGTCATCCTGAACTCAGCAGCTTTGCAACCACCTCGCACCAATGGCTGCTCACGACACATGGCAGCAAAGGACATTTTCCAAGTGGCTTGGAGGAGGCTTGTGATGTGGTTTCTGGCCTTCAGTTTATAGGTACTTAAGAGATTGCTGCACAAAGCCCAGCATCTGGTAATTACATTAGAGAGGGCTGAAGGCGAGGCCCAGAGGATAAATCTTGCTGCCTGTTGTGTTTGCTCGGGAAGAGCATCCTCCCCTCGCAGAGTGCTCGTAACAGGGCTGGGCTTGCTGAAGAGGGGAAATGATGGGCTGCCACGGAGAACGAGGGGATCCTTCTTCCCTGACGAGCAGATTAGGGGCAGACTATGACTGGTTCCAAGCAGAAAAGAGGAAAATTTGGTCAGTGTTGCCATTGCCTGCTCTGAGGAGTCACTGGATAGATTAATTATCCTCCACTTTCTGGCAGCAGCGAGGGAAGGCTCAGCCCGATCATTTCTTACGAAGAGCTACATTTTCACACTGAAGGAGCAGCAACTCTGGATTTCCCTCTTTGGGGACTCTGTGCCTGTTCCCCAGGGATCGATGTGCTTTTTGCTGGGGACAGCCAAAGAAACCTTGTCGAGGAAATGCAGAAAGAAGGCAGCAGAGGAAAGCACACTTGTGTTCAGCATGCAGGTTTCAGGCAGGTGTAGGTCTCCTGCATGCTGTACGCATATTTCTGCTTTACTCCTTAGCCCAGGCTCTCTGTGATTTCACCATCATATAATCCAGACCCAGGCTTTCTCCTTCTCACCCTCTGTGTGTAAAATCTTTTTTTCTCTGTCACCCTATTTCACACCCCCACTTTTTTTAAAAAAAATTTTGTTACGTATATTAAAAGACTCAGATCACTGTATCAGCAACATGGTGGAGAAGCCACACAGTCGTGCTGTTGTAGCCTCCCAGCGCTTTGCCCCTTCCCCTCTCCGCAGACCCCCATAGTGCTTTCTGGGGTTTGTTCACTTGCAGAGACCTTCATTATTTAAACTTTGGGAGCAAAGATTGCAATTTTTGTGCCTGCAGTAATTACCGCCTTTCAAGAAGCATCACGTAGTTAGTTAACACTAATAATACGGACGTCACTATATTTATTTTCTGCATGCTTTATAAGTGGTAGAGGAAAAAATTTATTTT
>WKFP01013917.1:876641-884860 GCA_011057875.1 Pterocles orientalis
AAACCCATAGTCACCGACACACCTGTCTTGTGCAGCCCAGTTAATTCAGTGACCTGACTGACAGCAAGCGAGCATTAATGGACCTTAGCCACACATTCAAATATTTCACTTAAATCTCCCTAGGTCTGAAAAGTGAGGCTCAAAATGAGTTTGGCTTCTCAGTGCCCAATGGCCTAGGACATGTGTTAGCTGTGTGTTAGCAGCACACAAACCTCTCATCTCCAGCTCACGCAGCGTTCAGTGGTACCCGTACTCACTCCCACTGAGGTAAACTATGCCTTAGGATGATACAGGCATGACAGCTTTCCCTCATCACCTGTGAAGCTGGCAGCTCATAACACAGGTATTTGCCCGTGTCCCTGTTACCCCCAAGACAGAAAACGCGTATGATGCCACTGCATGTGCAAATGTGTGCAGAAGTGTGCAGATGCCTGTCTGGAAGTGTAACACATCTGTCTGTTTTATTCCCTATATCCTTACCCCTTGCTATCTCTGTGTATCACACACAGAGCATGTTTCACTTCTTTGTCTTGATCCTCAACGTATGGATCTCTTTTATTCAAAGGTACAATTTAACTTGAGAATTTCATGTCTGCAGCAGCTATTTCCCCTCGTACAGTCCTGTCTTCTGCAATGAATATGTGGTGTTAATTACCGAGAATTGTAGCTCTTGAATTCATGGAATAATTGATAATACCTGCATGCAGAAAATCCCCATCATGATGTTTTAAAGATTCAGTTAATTAGCCCTGTGTCTGGGAGATCAGGCATTAACCGTTTGCCTTAGGACTCCTCCTTCAGGCTTTTTTCAGAAACCTCCGTTATTTATCTTTTAGGGGTGATTAGTACAGAGAAAGCCAAGGGAGGTAGGCTGTGTGTGAGATGTTGTCGCAAGGGAATAAGGAGCCCTTTGTCCTGTCATGAACTATCCTAACAAAACATTCAAATAGGATTTAATCACTGCAGTGGTCTGCTCACATTGCTCTTAGGGTTAGATACCCCCATAAATCATGCATAGCTTGGAGACTAGGGTGTCTTAAAGTTGTTCACAGCTGATTTTCCACTGCACATAGCAGATTGAGATCACTTATTGCTTTCCATGAGCTTTTTGGTGCAGCTGCTCTGGCTCCTGTCTTTCATTCTTGAAAACCTAGCAAACCACAGAAAACAGGTCAAGAGTGCTTGCCTTATAAGCTCTGGTTTGGGTGAAGTATATGAGCAGCTAAAAGCAGAATAATTTTGTTACTGATCTTATAGCTCATGTTTGATAACCTACTAGTAGAGGGGAAAGAAATGATCATCAATTTTTTAATGTTACAAAGAATCAAAATCAATTTTATTTCAGATTTTTTTCTGCAATGGATATTCTGCCTAAAGATGGGTTTAATCAATTTTTTAAACAAGCAAGACTGCTTCAAGTATACTGATACCCAGTGATCAGTTTTGAGTTTTTAATGATACAGTTATCAGTCATGAAATTCCCATCACCACACTAATGTGTTTCAGCCATGGCCTGAGGAATAAGCCTAAGGAAATGAGAGGATACTTTGTAGATTTGCTTCTTCTGTGCTAGTCACAGAGGTGGTTTGGAGTGAAACAGATGGAGTAAACACCAGCCCAAGAAATTGTATTGAAATTATTAAATTTTTTTCCAGATTTGCAATTGAACAGCCGTGATACAACACAGTGAGCAGAACAGTAATGGCTCATGGCTGCACTTGAGCTGATTCCTTCAAAGAAAAATGCTCAATACTGAATTCTTGAGACACCTGATTTGCCAGCCATGGAAAACCGGCCATGACCCACCACTCACAAAAGTCAATGCTCTCGAGTGTATATTGTGAAGATTTCGCACAACCTGCAAATCATTTCACAAGGACCACAAAATTCAGCCTGAGCCTGCTCTTGCCTTTCAGAATATATTGCCGCATACAGCTCCTGCAGAGATCTCCTTTCACTCTTCAAATATTTACTAGTCAATAAAAATACAACAAAAAGTGAACAAAGTAATTAAAAGTAATCACTGGTAAAAACTGGCTGTTTCAAGCATACAAGTCTGTTACAAAAGCTTCCATATCTAAATATATATAAAAAAAAATCAAATTGTATTGTCTGAAAGATACAGATCAATGTGGAAATAGTACTATTTAATCTAGAGGAAGAATTAATTTTCTACTGAAGTCATGGGTGATTTTTCTACATGAGACAGGTAGCACAATTTCCTACGAAAACAATTAATTCAATTGTTTCCTTAATGATTAATATTGTTGGGGCATTTACTCCTATATGTTATGGAAACAAAATTATTTTCCAACTCTCCCAGACTGCAGCATTCCCCAGCACAGGCTTTCAGCATTGACCATTCCATCACTCATTTGTATGCAGAACTACTGCAGCCAAAAGGATTTTTTCCAGTAATCCTAATTGGCAAAGTTTGATTTGCAACTGCAAATGTAGCAATTACATGCGCAAAGTGGCTAAGCATTAAAAAATGATTAGATACACCAAATACAACGTTGCCCCAGCACAGAAATCAGACAAAAATATTTTGAAATCGCAAGTTATGTGTGCAGTCAGAAAAACAAAAATATAGCCGAACTGTATATTTATATATACATGTTCCTGTCCTCCCCTCAGGAACATGAGTGAAACTAGAGGAATGTAGTCTAACTGAAGACCTTTCCTACATACCACATATATAAAACCAATCCCAAATGTAACTGAAATAATTTTTGAACTAGCACCATTCATTTTCCTGTTAGGCTGAACTGCTCATGAGCCTTCCTTCATTTATAGTATCCTAGACTTGTTTAGCACCATTGACTTCAATGGTGTAACTCTTGATTTATGATGGCTTAATGTGTAAAATTTAGTAATTAGCCTTAGAGTATTTGTTAAATAGTAGTGGCGTCTGTACACATTACAGTAACTGCAAAGACAAGGGATGGGATAATTTCATCTGGTAGGAGCTTAATACAGTTGAAGCCCAGTCTTTCTTTCAAAATATTTTTAACCTAGCTCAACTCCATTGACTTCATCGGAGTTGTTCCTTATCGACATGAGATGACATGAACAGAGAAATGGTCTTGACACATTATACTGCCAACCTATGTTCTTTATATCTGGATTTATAATTTGCACTGAAGTAATTCAGAGGGCTGAAGCACTGCTTGTGGAAACCAGTGCAGCTTCACCAGCTTTGCCAGTGCAGCTCTGCCCAGTGAAGCTGTGGATGCCCCATCTCTAGAGGTGTTCAAGGCCAGGCTGGATGAGGCTTTGAGCAACCTGGGCTAGTGGGAGGTGTCCATGCCCATGGCAGGGGGGTTGGAACTCGATGATCTCTAAGGTACTTTGCAGCCCTAACCATTCTATGATTGTATGATTCTATGATTCACTGATGTGAGACAGACACTGAGCCTGAGCTCCAAAAATGGACATTTTTATAAATTTGAAAGTGAAGGGTTTTGCTAGCAGCAGAAATTAATAAATGCCCATTTCTTCTCTTTCCTCCCTTTCCCAAAATCAATTTAAAAATTGAGCTCCATTTTCCCCCCAGTAACAAAGGACTGGTATTCTGTATTGTACACTCCTGCTCGTATTATGAATGGCATGTCACATATTGCAAGGCTACACCTGCAAGGGAAAGAATGAAGGTTGATGCAATCTACCTCAGGTTCTCCAATGTCAGGACACTTATCAGTCTGTAAAATGCAAGGGCAAGATTTAGGGTTTCTTGAAAAAAAGGGAAGAGAAAAAAATAAAAGAATACTGAATGAATAGATATTTTGCAGACTTGTCTGAAGGTTTATGTGAATGACAATAAGAGCATGACATTGTTATTGGGAACATGCATGGCTCTTGGCATGCACAAATCTCAGCTTATATTGTGGATACCAGTGAATTACATTTCCCAGTCTGCACAAAGATTTGCAGTTGGGATTTTTAATGAAGGTTCAAGGCCAAGATCTCATAACTCCTTGTGGAGCACTGAGTATATAAGGCAGTAACTACTGATGGAGAAACTAGAGTCTGAAGAGACGAAGACCAAGGAAAATTTATTATTTTTTTTTAGCTGACTCCACGACTCAATTGAGGGGTGAAACAGCTCAGAAACAGGCTACTGTCTTTCGGCTCTTTCTTTTACCTTGAGTATAGCAGTTTAAACTAGGGAATAAGAGCCACGACTTTTTTTTCTGGAAATAGCCTGAAAGTTCAACCAAAAAGTTGTATTTTGGCGTGATCTGACCCTGACTGTTCTTACTGGTTGTTGAGTCTCCAACATTCTCTTTTGACATCCATGTGCTGGGTCTACAATTTGCTGCAATCACATACATGCAAACAAGTTGAAGCCCATATATAGCAGGGAAACCAGTAGACATGCATCACCTCCTCCCAGGAACCTCTCCAGACTGAGTTCTTCCGGTTCTTTTTAATGGAAGTATTTTCTGTTATAGCTGGAAGTCTCAGACTAGCATTATCTACCAATAAGAATGAAATTCCCAGCAGAAACACTCATTTTCTCCTCCAGGTTCCTGCCAGCCAAGCAGGAAAATCAATAAATTCTGAAAATAAAAAGGAAAAACATTAGGTAGAATTCTGACTCTGGAAAGGAAGGAGTACCAGAATTTCCCACGAGCTCTACCAAGCTCTCCATGTCAGAGTCACTTGTACTCCAGATACTGTCATTGGTGGCCAAGAATGCTAAAATTGATGCCAGTGAATAACTGAGTAGATCCTAACCTCACCTGAACTGCCCACAAACTGTGCCCACGTGCTGCTGCAGAGTGTCCACCCAGGACATTCTCGAGTCTTTCACACACAGATCTGGCAGCCAATACCCAGCAATTTATCCAACCTTGCAACCATTTAAGGATTTCAGATTCATGCTCCACTACAAGGCTGTCTTGCTCTTAATTAACACAAAAGGAGAAACACATGTGGTTAGGACCCAAGGAAGATAAATAGTTCTTGATAGCCTACATCCTTTAAGGGATCCTATCTGAAAAACAACCTATGGACAAGAGGAAACACAAAGCTATTCTCTTTCAAGCAACCTGGATTCTTTAGAATATCTGCTGTTAAGAACTCCCTGCTCTCCCCGATGCTGTGTTTTATCTGTTTGAGCAGGTAGAATACGTACACTCTACCAGGCAATTCACATACCCATTTTAATAGCAGAATGTAATTCCTCAGTACTAGAAAAATGAAAGTGAAAGGTCTATGAATTATTACAAACCCACTCAATCGCTGGCCATGCAGCAGTGCCCTGAACTGTAAAGGCTTTTTTCTTGTGTTTAAGTTACCATGGAAGATGAAATAGTCACACAGCTGTACTGGCACACAGTTGTACTGGTCAGTAGAAGCTCATATTGTTAGCTGCGTATCATCTACAAATACATTTATTTTTCTTTCCCCAATTTATAATTTACCTCCATTTCATAAATGAAAACAAAAAGCCCAACTCCCAAATCCAGAAATTTTTTGGGTTTTTTTCTATTTTTAAGCACAAACTTTTTCAGTTGAAGCTTTCTTTTTCCAAAATAATATTCAAGATGTTAAAGTTATTTTGTGAGAATGTATCAGATTATGCATTGTACTGCTGTGTGAAAATAAAACTGATTTCTATTACAGTGAAGCTGCTTTCTGCTACAAGAATATCTCCCGATACATCTTTGCTCTAGACCATACTGTTTTGCAGCCTGTTATCTTGTTGTCTTTCTCAAGGACTACTGTAAAGCTTGGCATGTAAACTAAATGTTGACTGAATCTTTCCTCTAAAGCAAAGAGCATTTATTTGTTGCACCATAGTTTATTTCTAAGAGGTTGGTTTTTTGTAGTTAACAAGTATTTCTGTAGTTACAATTAGCTGTTAAACGGCTGCTGCTAAACTTGTGCTCAGGATCTACTTACCAGGAGCTACATATCATCTAGTGAAACAAGTGGTTGCATCATTTATTTTACAACATATACCAGGAGAGCATGAAAGGTACTGCAAATTTTGGCTGCACTATTTCTCAGTCATGAAGAAAGCCCTTACGGATCTCTGGTTGCTCCACCAACAGATTGCACAACAAGAACAGGCTGGATGGCTACGAGGTGGTTTCCTGGCCCTCAGGATCGAAAAACTACAGCTGGCACGTTCTGCTAATAATGAGACACACATGGACAGGACAGGATCCCAGAGATCTCAAACACACCACACAAGTCATGGACAATATTTGCTTTCCTTCCAGTGTGAGACGGTTGCTCATCACTCCAAGGAACCACTTTAAAATAGCAAAACTACACTCAATGTCTTACCATTGAAAATCAGAGAAGCAAGAGAGTTTTAAATCCTGTGCAAAATAACTCAAACCATCAGAAGCAGCTGGCAGAGTCTGCCATATCTGCTAAGCTGTAAGCAGAAGCTAGGCTAGGGGAGATCTACTTCAATTTCTCAAGGCACCCTTTTCATTGTCGGATTTCACAGAGAGAAATGTGTGACAATTTAACCTTGTTTGATTAAAACATTTGCATTGTAACTTGTTTGGGGTTAAAAAAGTATTAGGAACTTAATACTTCACATTGGTTTTGGTCTGTGAATTTTTGAATCATCTAGAGAATATGAGCTCCCTGATGAAAAGTACTATTTTGTGTTATGAACCAGAAAATAATGGCCTATCAGACTATAGAAAGTGGTCTAAAGCATCTATCTTTAATCTTCTTCTGTAAGTGTTCTAGACACTGTAATTTCCAATAACAATAATGGAATAAATACCTCATTAACCCCTTTAAAGCTTCCAACACCATGACAATATCTAAATGAACTGTCAGTGGAACAGGCATTGTTCAGTAAGACAGCAGACCAGAAAGTTAATATTGAGCTATATCCCAATGAAGTAACTGAAATATATTCTCAGACTCAACAACCTGATGACTTATATATTTTCACGAAATGCACAAGGAAAAATTTCAAAGAGTCGTCTTCTAAACTCATAAATCACCTCACATTTCAAATCAACTTTGAAACAAGAGATAAAACAGTACTTATTAAATTTTGGAAGGGAATGATTACTTAAATTTTAGCTCTCAGAAGAGCCACTGCTCTGAACTTTGTATTTACACATTTCTGATCCATAAACCTATTGGTATTACACTACTCTCATCATAAATTAGTGTTCTGACAGACTAATATCCATTGCTGAGCTGAATGTCATGGATATTTATTGAATAGGAAGTAAAAGTGTAGTATCTAGCATGAGCAGAGTATTCACATAACAATAAAAAGTATAGATTTGGCTTCTGGGAAGAATTCACAGTGCCTGAATGCATCAGAAAGGAAAATAGGGAACTTGTGCAAAAAATAAGAAGATTTTAATTACTGAGTACAGGCTTGTGGTGGAAGTGTTCAGATCAAAAATCAAAGCCTGTGGGTGAAAAAATTAGGACTATATTATGCAGGATACTGGACATTATATTGACTTGAACACCATGGTAATAACCACTGAGGTAAATGCACCGCAAAAGAGAAATAGAGAACAGGGAAAATAAAGCAAAGAGAAAGAGTTCTGCTTTGCATGCAGGTGGGGAGAACATAATATCGACACTGAATTTTACCACACAGCTCTGAGAGAAGCATTTTACTCTGTAAAAGGGTGATGGATAGATTTCCTTGAAGGAAATATCAAATAATTCTAAACAAAATTTAGGCTGAGATTTTGAAAACTACCTAAAAGCGTAAGATACTGAATTCTCAATAAAATGTGTGTGTTTTAAACACACATAACTCTACAAAGCTTTGCAAATTCTGTCTTAATGAAATTGAATCAGTTTTTTAAACAGCAACTACCAGTGCATTATAATCTTGCTCAATCTATGACACACTGAATTTCAAAAGCACTTTAGGTGCCCATCTGAAATCAAAAAGCTTAAAACATGGATATCTAACTTGAAACATCTTTAGAGAATAGAACTGCACTAAAAAAAAACTTTCTAAATGCAGCTGAAAATTAGTCAGGAAGAAAGATCAACACGTCCAAATCAGAATTCTGATGGGAAAACTTAGACCTTAGAGAAACAAACAGGACAGTGAAACACTGCAACAAAATTGTAAGGACCATGTAAGCTAATCCTCCTGAGACAAAGAGCTCATCTGAACCCTGAGTTATTAGCATGAGCTCTTTCCATTCAAACTCAGGAAGGAATTTCCTTTTTTTTTTTTTTTTTTTTTTTTTTTTTGA
>WKFP01013917.1:893737-910777 GCA_011057875.1 Pterocles orientalis
ACAGAGCACTGGAACAGGCTGCCCAGAGAAGTTGTGGAGTCTCCTTCTCTGGAGACATTCAAAGCCCGCCTGGATGCGTTCCTGTGCGATCTGATCTAGGTGTTCCTGCTCCGGCAGGGGGATTGGACTAGATGATCTTTCGAGGTCCCTTCCAATCCCTAACATTCTGTGATTCTGTGATTCTGTGAGTCCAGAAGTGCTGTGGAGTTGATTTGATGCATCCAGTGGCCAAATCATTCCCGGTTTTGCAAAGAAAGACCACAGATCTTGAGACATTCCTTTCAATAAGCTCTGCAATGAAATTTCTCAGCTAAGGTGACTCCAGTCAAACATCTATGCCATCTCAAAGTACTGATCTATCTGTTTTGTGTCATGCCGCCTTCAACAGTCAGTCTCTGTTGCTTTAGAAAACAGAGAAACAATACAAAACCACCATAGAAGCTAAATGTGCATTGAGTAAATCCATCAGTGAGGTCATGGTTGACTAAGTGTGAAGGTGATAGACCAGTATGATCTCACTGGGAAACTGCAAAAGTTGTGATCAGGTCCAAGGTCCATCAGGACAAGGACCAGAAAGGACCACTGTAACTGCTTGACCTAGCTTGCTGCTTCTGCAGGCACAGGGGACAAAGGACTAAAAAGCCAGATGTAACCAACTGTTTATCCTCAAGATGCAACAGCCATGCCGATTTCTCCTGCATTTAATTCTTCACAGTTAGGACACTGCATACTGAATTTCTCTAACCTTGGTTCCAAGTCACTGAACTTCACCGAGCTCTGATCAGCGAGTGGAGAGTCCCTGCTATTAGGAGTCCTCTAATGTGTTCTGGGACAACAATAAACACAAAGTCTGTAGTGCTTAAAGAGCAAGTCAGTCACAAACAAATCCTCAGCTGACACCATCTGGCTATGCACCTCTCTTTTACAGGATGAACCCACTGAAACCTGTTCCTGGTAAAGAAAGCTTCCTACCGTGCAGTTTGGGACAACATCAGACCTCCCTAAACCCCCTTTAGCAACATCAGAGAATCTCTGCCCTCAACCATATTCCCCTGTTGTATCCCTCTGCTGTTTCACCTATACAGATTGAACTGGAGCTGCATGTACACAATGCCAAGAAAAATAATGCTGCGGGAGCTGCACTGTATTTTCTGAAATCTGAATAGGACTGTGGATTCCTATAGGTGTATGGTTGAGTCTGAAGATGAAGATAGCTGTGAAATTAATTGATGCATTACCCAACTGAAAAAGGAATTCTGTCACATTCATGGGATACCGACAAACTGTCCCTGATTGCATAGAAACAGCACTGGTGGACTATTCTTACCTGTAAGGTTTTCCTGAAATGGGAGTCGGAACTCAATATTTGAGGAGCAAAAAAATGCCTGAGGGATGCCACCAGCCGAGGTTCCTTCCAGAGGGCAGTCAATCCTGTGTCAACACAGGAAAGTAATTCTGAAGAGAAGATAAAAGCAATAGGATTAGACCAGAGCAAGAATACCAGAGGTTCCTGAAGTTCTGAAGTTCCTCCACAATGTCACTGTCTCTTTAGGGTTTTGTTTTAGTTTCACATTTTTGCTGCAGAGAATAAATTATACATCAAGTGACATGATGGTATACATTCATGTTGCATGCTTGTCTACATTTGTGTGTACATGTGAGAACACCCCGATTGTGTGTTATCATAAGCACAATAAATTACTCAAAAGACTTGAAAACAAGTTTCATTTACAACTACAACATGCCACTAAAAAATACAGTGCAAATTGCTTAGCATGAAATTTTTACTTTTAAGCTTATTCCATTACAAAAATCTTCACAGACTTCTTTTCTGATTTGCCTTTTTCTGGCTCTACATGGAAAGATATTCAATGTATTAGCCTCATGCTGTTATAAAAATGGTTTTATACTTTGTGAGATTATGCCAGGACAAAACCAAGTAGGTAGGCTTAATTTAACATTTACACGTTATTGCAAACTATCAAACCAATACTTGCAAAAAAAATATATTAAAATGGGGGTTAATCTGGAGTTTACAAACCATACAATTTTAAAAACATAGCAATTGTTGTCCTTAGCTCTGTCAAGACCACATGCTGTGCAGACACCTATTAAGGAATCCGAGCTTTTCTTAATGTATTAGAAGAGTGAAAATGTGTAATTGGAAAAGAAAGTGAAAACTCCCTACAAAAGGATTTGGCATGGACGTATCCCTCAATGGATTATTGTTATCAGTTTCACCACATAAACTAACAAGAGTGTTCAAGTCTACATTTTTTCTAGTGTATTAGGAGAAAATAAGCATTTAATGGTATTTTGAGAACATTTAAACCTCATCATTATATTCTAAAATGGATCTCGGTGCTTCTGCTTCATGCAATCAGCTGCTACACTGATTTTGTGAAATGCTAAAGCTAGTTCCTCTGGGAAACCAAAAGAGAAGCAGCATAGGCTGTGGGTTATTTTTCTGTCCTGGTTCACCGCATGTTCCCCAGCAGACAAACAATGAAATGAGACAGATAAGTTGAGGCTGGGACAATTGCATACACATCATCTCAGGAGCAATGGGCTGATGTATCAGCTTTGAAGACGAAGCCCTGGGAGACAGTGACAAGACAACATCCAGGTTTTTTGGGGGTTTTTTTTGGTTTTTGTTGTTTTTTGGGTTTTTTGGGTTCTTTCGTCCAAGAATATGAGACAGTCTCTTTCCTACGTTTACAATTGTAGGAATATCAAGTAAATTACTCATCACCCTTCATAAGCTGTGTGTTATTTGTGGCTGTTGGCAGAGTGACTGCTCCAGATACATAGCCTAACCACCCCACCGTTAGTCATCTGACAGTCAAATATCTAATCTAGACAAATCTGGAATCTTGCTCTATGGGAAGAAGAAAGAAGGCACTCTGTGAGGGCAGCTCCTTCCATCTGTAGACATCTTAAACAAGTGGTGTTTAGATATTTGTCTCAGGTTGAGACATATCTTCCTCCACAAATGCCTCTCCTTGACACAGCAGCTCCAGGCTTCTAGGAGAACAACAACAGCAACCTTAGTTCATGAACTTGTGCTTATTTAGTTTAAGCCATGATGATCTGTCTAAAATTACCTTTCCGGGTATTTTCCAGATTTCATGTTTGAACCTCTGGGAACATCATATTTCACAGGTTTGAACACAAGGGTATGAATCTCTCAAGTTTACCTTGAAGTGTTTTGAGAATTACTGTCTCTGTAGACACAGTCTACATTTTCAACTTGAGATCAAACATCTCAGCTGGGAAGTCTCACCAAGGCGTTGACTTTGCTTTTTACTTTGAATAGGTCACACAGCTTTCCCAGCAATACTCCTTATATTATATAACTGAGATTTTAGCATTAATAAATCTGTGATGGGGTAACAAAGCCAATCCAAAAAGTTGCAAACAGAGTCTTTGAGGAAAAAGCAGTCCTCCACTACCGGATGCCTCCCAGCTTTATGGAAGGAATAACTCATTTTGGAAGCCACAACCAAAGTTGATCACAACCTTAGAGCAGCAGGTGGTCTGCAGAGACCACCTAAGAAAGCAGAGCTGGATTCCTTTGTTCTGGACCACAGCCTTTAAGCTATTCCCCATAACTGGGAATAAATTCTTAAAGATACTGTACACAGTTCTTTTTGTTTTGAGAGAATTTATTTTAATGAATGTATTTTAAATGACTAAAAGAGAGTATACAGCACTTCTTTCAAATCTCTCTGCTGCTTCATGCAAGTACCTGAGTTTTGGCACAGAAAAAACATCCATAACATTAGCTTTAGTATTGCTGATCATTTCAATTTCAAACACACAGTGCTGGAATGTTTGAACTGCTGACACTGCGAGGGGGTTTTTAAAATGTAAAAATGTCTGTTGCCATTGTAAATTGAGAGAAAAAAAGCTCCTAAACCCTGAAACGCTTTGATCTGCTTTAAGGATTTAAGTAAAGTCTAAATTTGGAAATATAAATGAAACCTTGATTTCCGATCAAAACAAACTTTAAAGCCAACAGTTTGAAGCTCAGGGAAAGAAGCTGCTTTGAATGGGTTTGTTCTGAACATTGTGTTCTCTTTTCCTTCTCTAAGTTTTCCCAATTTTTTGATTCAGAGGCTTTTTCACCAGCTAAGTTATGCCGAGTCTCCACAGAATCAAACCAGTTAAATAAGAAAAATATTATGAATTATTTATTCACTTTAGTCTCTTGAACTAGCCTGAGGTTTGGAATCAGCACTGAAGTAAACAAACCTACTGCACTGATAACCCTCAAGAAGGCACTGCAGCTTCAGGTTCATTCTAGCAATTTTTTCCCACTTTTGCTGGTGTTAATTCCATGCATTGAAAACTGTTCTTGTGCTTCAGAGCAGCCCTTCGTGCTGCTATGGTGATTCTGCCTATTAAAGTGGCCAAAAAACCCTTCTCCACAATGTTTTTTTACACGAGAAAGTTAAACTGGGGTCAATTCATGGAGCAGGTAAATCCTTCTGTATTGAAGAGTCCAGAGTGGTTTGAATGCAGTTCACTTTGGAACAACAGTAGATATGTATCCAGAGGTTTGCATGTCAGGGAGGCTGAAATTCAAGCAGGGATTTTGCACAGCTCTGGAATCCACTTCTTTATCAGCTTGAAAATTTAAAGGATGAAAAAAGAGTCAAGGTCATAAGACATGTGAAAATCCAACAAGCTTATGGAGAATAAGTATGAATAGTGATCTTCCACACCTCTATTGCTTGTTGTTCTCTTTATCAGTATTTTACACTGTCTTTTGTGTTGGGAGAGAATCTCATGCACAGCACTGAATGCCTGTGGAGGGACTACTGCTTTATACAGAACCAGGAACATGCTGAAGCAAGTCCAAGCCCTGGAGAGTATACCCATCCCTACAGAGGCTACAGTTTCTTCATGTGTCTTCTCCTCTTCCTCTTCTTCTTCCTCTTCTTCCTCTTCTTCTTCCTCTTCTTCCTCTTCTTCTTCCTCCTTCTTCTTCCTCTTCCTCTTCTTATTCTTCTTCATATTATCATTATTATTATTATTAATAATAATAATAATAATAATAATAATTCTTTCCTGGCACAACCATAGACAAAGCATTACAAAAACATTTCAGTGTAAATATATTCAAATTATTTATTGCATATCGCACAGAGAGCCAGGGAGCCCCAGTGGATGACCCAGTGCTTAAACAGTCATTCTTTGTTGCCTTTTCTCTTACCTGTAAGACTGCTGTACTTGCTCTGAAGTCTTAATGGCCAAGGATAGTAACTGGCATGCTATTCTCCTGATATATTGACCTTAGGACCAAAGCATGCTGTAAAAATGAGATGACCATAATAGGATTTAAAGTTATTACAGGCAAAGCTATAGTAACATACAGTATATTCCTGGCATTTTCATTTACCAGTAAAAAATCACATACCTACAATAGATACATTGTTAAAAAAAAAATGGAAAAGATCTTCAAGGCCTGGCACCTATATTTTTCGGTCAGGTTTACAAAATTATTGTAAGTAAACTTTTATGGGAGGTGGGAAGCAATGATAAGATGTTCAAATAATGGAACAATGTGTTTGAAAATATAATAAATGTCACTAAAAGTTCTGCTTTATACTGTTGACTGGCAATATAAGACAACCTAATCCCCTAGACCACCTAGAAATAAAATAATAATAAATAAAGCCCCCTTTAAACTACAGTCACTGTAAGAAGGTCTTTGTATAAAAGAAAACTACACTCAAAAATAGCACACTCAACTAAAAAACCCCAAGCAACAATACTGGAACAATGACACTGGTCAAAGATGAGACTTCGGGGGAAAAAATTGTTGGGCCAACACACTGCATCTGTAAGCAGGAAGCACTAGGAAAAGAAAGGGAGACATTAATTGCTGATTCAGCTTCTGGTTTTGTTTTCAGTAGTTGTGCTGAGATTGAAAACAAAAGTTGTGTGAGAGAATCTAAGAAAAATAGAAGGGGAAAAAAAGGCAAAAACAGAAAGAAAAAAAACCTGGATGATATAGGGCAAGAAAGCAAATCATGCAAGGCCTAACCCATTCCCAGACAAGAAGATCAAGGAGGGATGTGGCTCCAGGGCAAAAGAACATAATACTTTACAAAACAAGTATAGCATAAAACCTAGAACTGCTCTTAGACCAAAAAGTGAGAATTTCTCCACCAAATAATATTACTTGGTCTGGATTGGAGTGCTCTGGGATGAGCAAGGAATCTAAAATAGTAAGATCCAAGGGACCTCAAGCAGGGGAAACTGAGGGCTGAAGGCTAGAATCCACAAAAAAGCAGAATCTGGAATAGCACACCTTATATGTTGCATGCATTCGTAATCCACATTTCCTGCATATATTTACCAAGTACCGGTGGTGTGAACTCGGCGTAATAAGAGGTGAGTGACCACTAGCTCAGATCAATTAATCATTGCTGCAGCAGAAGGTAAGGCAGACTATCACCTAAAAGAAAGTGGAAATTTTTATTATGTTTAATCCGGACACAAGTGCCTGAGCCGGCATCCGATAAGAAAGGATGACATTAGCAGAGAAGGAAAAGCCATTGGCAACTAGAAAAAAAGTAAAAAGAACCAAGACTGCTGGTTCTGTTAAAATCTGCCATTGTGGCTAAGCACTTGCATATAGAAAATAAAAAAGTATGGAAAAACAAAAGCCGTGTTATGATTAGAGATTCCAGAAGTTATTGTCTGACAAAAAGAGAAATTGGGATTACCTTTGATGGAGAGAAAGGCTGTTTTAAGAGACAGAAGGGATTTCTATGTCAGCCCGGGAATTACTATCTCAACTAAGTCCAGCTGAGCAAGGATCGTCTAACAGTTTCTCCAGATCTCAAAGTATGTTAGGCACGAACTGCACCAAAGGGATTGTGCAACAAACAGAGAATGAGCTCAGCAAGCTTAAAAACCTAGTCTCAATGACATGGTACAAAAGTAAAAAATTGCCTGTGGTGGGACACATCTCCAAAGGAATCTGCAGATCCATGTGAACATGCAGGATATCCCAGAGGAACTGCTTATAAAGATTTTAAAATCTAGTCAATATCAGCACTGATTTTTCAATGTTATTGCCATAATATCTTTCTTGGAAAGGAATATATAGTGTATTATATCTTAAGGATATAATATAAGGAAGTTCCAGAATGATTAGGACATCTTTTTATGTTGTAAGAAAGCTCATATTACACGACAACATTTAGTTAGGACCTGCAGTCCAAAGGCAGACTCCTTTCTGGCAGCTCAGTCTTGGAAAGTTACTGAACACAACAATAACCCATCAGCACCTGCGTGGACAGCCACCGCAGGGACCCTTCCTCTGGAGTGATGGAATATTTAGTATCCAGCCAGAGAGACCTTTTTCTTCTGTACTTATCCTGTACTTTGTGAGCCTAAGGAAACCTCCAAAACCTGAGAGAGCATTTACACGCAAGAAATTCAACACAGTGGGGCCTCTGGAAGACATGTATGGAAGCCTGCAGAGCCCAGTCTGCAATGCCATATAACCGTCAAGTATGGTCTAGGTATTTCATGGAAACATTCTTCCAAAGTTCTGCAAGCACTCCTATATCCTAGATATTAGTAATTTAACTGAAATTTCAAAGTAATTCAGGAAGTGTTCAGCACTGCAATCATAAAAAAGAGTTACTACTCAGTCGTATGGATCCCAACATCAGCCTTAACAGAACTGCCTGTGAATTTTAAGGGTTACGATCTAGGTCAACAGACAAAAACCTGTATCATAACACGAACTCAACAGTTGCCTTGTCTTAGCAGATGGACAAGATGGCAGAGGTGAATTCTCCCCTTCATGCAAAGAGATAGAAACTGTATATCAGAGTTGACAAACACACATAGATACAATCCAGTCCTGCAGTTTGCATTGCTTGAACTATGCTGATTTTCCGGCTAAATGGAATTTAGTGCCCAGAGCTGTCAATACAATTTTCATTGGCATGTGCCACCTGAATCTAAATCCAGAAAAATCAGACAGAAGTTTGTGAGCCTGCAGTCAGCCAAACAACCTAAAGACCAAAGATCCAATAGGACTTTTAATCAAACAATACAGGGAGGACAAAAATATAACTTAGTAGATCAGTTCTCTAAAATTTTTTAACCAAATGTTCCAAGAATATTTGGAACTGACTTGAACATTTGCTGAGAAATTCAAGATAATCCAGTCTTGGTCTTATAACTGCATCTTCCTTCACACCTGAAGCTATTGAAAAGAAGGGTATGATGGTAACAAGAGGCCACATCCTTTTTACACTCCTCTCATCTTTCCAGGTGGGTGGGTGGCATTTTGGAAGCTAGCAATAATAACTGAAACATGGTGAATATATTGATTTTGCTCACTTACCTTTTGAACCCGTTACTTATTAATTATGACTACAATATCGATCTTGGATCAGTATTCTATACTCCCAAGCAAAGTTCCTGCTCCATATCCTTTCCATCTTTCTTCTTCTGATTTGAGATCTGCTTTGTATACTTTCCTTCTGGATCAGTGTCCCATTATGCATTTTTCAAGACTGCATCTCATTTGTTAGTTTCCTGTCATGTTTCTCATGTAGGTACACCCACATCCTTACTGGTTTTCACAGCTCCTCACAACTTAAGTTACTTCCTTTTCTGAGTCATTAAAGGCAATTTTAGTACTGAAGAAAGGACTCCTGTTCAAGAAAATGTCTTCATGTGCGTTTAAGTGCTGTTGAAGTCTATAGGATGTAAACAGCCCCCTTAAAGGGAGACATAAGCTTAAGGGCTTCCTTAGCAAGGACCTGTATAATGTGCTGAGTGCCACAGTGCTCAACCATACTACTTCCAGCAGTGTTACACGCATTTGCTGTCACTTTCCTTTATGCTCCAACAGATACTTCTCTATCAAAATCATTCATTGTGATTCAGGTGGAATAATTTTTGTGGGTACTATTACACAAGACTGGATTAAGTACATCGCTGACCTACAGCTACTGCATGATCACTGCCGTCCGTTCACCCTATTCGTCTGCAGTACCATGAATGCAAAATAGTTTTTCCACCTCAGTGGGACTATGGAAATGAGTAAAGTTGAAGAAGAGTAAACACTTTTGGCCTGATTTCCAGACAGAAAACAATTTTTTTCATTTGAGACTTGATGTTACCAAATGGCAACTTCCACATTTATTTTTCTTTCTTTTTTCTTATATTATACTTGTTTTTCTGCATTTGCCTGTTTCATGCAAAGTTTTCCCAATTATTTTAAAATTAAAGATCAATTTTTAGTAGTCTTAAAAGCATAAAAATTTATAGTACTCTAGATAGGATCCAGAATTCATTATCTTGACTGCCTACACAACAGTTTCACAAATCCCTACTACACCTACATACTAACATATGTAGTTCTTTGCTTCTCTTTACCAACATTTTGAACATGGGCCTTTCCACCTTCTGTTTCTCCAGTTTCATTTATTCTATTTTTTTGATTTTTAAAAAGAGTTCAGTATCTCAGCTATTTTCAGCTGGGATAACCCAACACACTTCTCATTTGCATGTAAAGTGCAGTCAATGTGAATTGATCAAAACCAAATTAACAGCAATTGGTTCCAATATTTTCCCTGTTTACACATTAGCTTGCTACCTTTAACATATAGATGTATTGAATTCAGCTTAGCAACCTGAGCATGAATGCTGTGGCCTTTAAAGAGAAACTTATCTGTAATTAAAATCATGCACAAGTTTTAGTGGGAATCTGTTTACTACCTAGAAAGAAAGCTGATTCTAAAAATGAATAGAATTTATCTTAGTAGTTCATGTGTTTAATTCTGAATCAAATCCTCTAAAATTATGGGGAGTTAGCTTTATTAAACTTCAGATTATATGAAGGTTACGTCTAGTTCTGGGTGGGTTTTTGAAAAAAAATCAAAGAGTATTCTTCCTTCCCACAACACCATTGATTTCTTTTTTTTATGATATCACTGCAAACTGATAATAAATTAGCAGAGTTATAATCATTATGAGCATTTTTTGCAAAAGTCATATAATAAATATGCATTGAAACTACAAGCATACAGTACAAATCATCTGGCACAGTGTTCAGATGACAAGTAATAAGGGTTTAAGAATAAAAACTGAAGCACATATACAGTGGTTGCTATAAGGAAATGATTTATCCTATAGTGTATACTGAATTGCTTATTATAATTTAGAATGGTAATTGCTATGGCTTCGCTATACTGTTTAATTGCTACAGTAGACTGATATATACCATGGAAGACACTGCAGTAACTGCTGTCATTATATAACAGTATTTGCATAATCTGCACCGTAGTTTATTCTTATAGAAGAGAATGCAGTATACGCTAGAATCAAATTGTTTCTCACTATATTGATTGCAATTAAGGACACAAATATGAATACAAAGATAAGGCTTTTTCCAAGGTATCCATCACAGGACAGTCACAAAATTCAAGTTTAAGTCATTACTGTGCTAGTCTTTCTAGGAAAATAATTATAAAAATGCAGCTACTGAGATTTTTGTAACACAAGTGTAAAACAGAGCTCTGGATTTTTGTGCAAAGATCCCTTTTCCAGGCCAGGTATTTCTCACAAGCACCTGCAGTTAAATCAACCTAGGCACGCCGGTTCAATGAAGAGCAGGATTTGAACAGATTCATCGCCACACCTGACAAGAATGTACGTTTCCCAACACCATGCGATGTTGTGGTGCCTGGATGGGAACTGGGTGAGGCTGTGGTCTCTGGCGGAGGTCTCTACACTGATGAAATGGCAGTGGATTCCTATGTGAAACAAGCTTTGATGACACCTTGGCTCCCAGTGTGTTAACTTTCTGTTCAGCTGTGCCTCCCACTTTGGAGGGACCCCATGGTGACCCCTCTGAGAAACCAAACCTCCTCCATCAGTCCCTAGCCACAGGTTCCCCTGCTTAAATCTGGGCACCTAGAATTGAGTGCATCCCCGCACGTGCTACCAGGCCAGAAGGCAGAAGCATATTACCACAGAAAGAAGCCACAAATGGAAATTTTCCAATGCCAAAGATCAGCCCAGCAACTATAGCAGAGATGTCCCGGCTGCTCTTAGGTACTGAGATAGCCTGCAAGGAGTGGAACTCATGTTCAACAGAGATGGAGCAAAATTGCAGTGAGCTGTGTAGATCATGACCAACCTTTTCATTTGCTTCTGAAATCACATGTGCCTGTGGGGTAATACAAAGGCTACAAGAATATTACGCTGCCAGGAGGAGCACGCCACATATTTAACATGCCATTTTCTTTATTCTTTGTTTCTTTGCCTTAAAATTGCAATGCAAAGCTAAGAAAGGAGTTAAATCTGGCCTAGCTCATGAGTGTTTCAGGGAATAAACAAAAGTCGTGGATCATAGACACGAGCTATGCTAAAATGCTTGAACAGATAGCATAGTAACTATCTCAAATGTGGTGTTGGGTTGATGGTTGGACTTGATGATCCTTGAGATCTTCTCCAACCTTAATGATTCTGTGATTCTATATTTTGATGGACTTGTTTGTGGTTTTGTGAGTGAAAGTAAGCAGTGTGACTTACTTTGATTTGGGAGATTCGCTGTTTGCTGTTTCCACAGATTCTGACTGACACGGCTAATTTGTGAAACTAATGTCAAATTAGCTGAAATTTTGTTTTCAAATTTAGCAATTCATTATTCTTCTATTAAAAATAAAAGTCAGTACACCCAGTCTAGAATCAGAAAATTGATTTACTTGGCCCACATCACTTGGCTCAGACCACCTCAGTAACGAATTGTCAAAGCAGGGGACAAAGCTCGGCAAAAAAGGTTGGCAAATATTTGCAAACAACTACCAACAACTCTCAAAATTTAAAAGTCAGAGTTGGTAATATAGTATTTAAATAATTAGATCAGCTCTACTGATAAAACAATGGATTGCAAAAAGTTGTCAGAACAATTCACTGTCAGAGCAAGTCCCACTTCACTTCTTGGACTTCTGTAGTTTCATGAAACAATTGATGGCAGGGGACATTGATGTACGATAAATGTAGCATGCAATCACTCCGATTGTTTGTGATCATGACATTTTACAAACACTGCTTCTCTGTCATTTTCTAAAGTATTGTTTTAGAGGGTTGTGACAGAGGTAAAAGAAATAAAAAAAGAACAAAACAAGGAGAAATGTCACCCTGTCTCCCTAGACAAGCCAGATTGAAAAATTGAAAAGAAACTGACTTAGATGAGATAGATTCATAGCACCGACACCACACCAGCAAAATCAGAATTAGATTTCGAGATTATTGAAGTATTAAAACCTCAGATTCTTTTCACAGGAGTTTACAGTATAATATCTATATACCTTATTGAGTGTGGCAGTGCTGGCTTGCAGTTAGAGCAAGAGCTTGCTGGATATTTTTTTGTTTGACTATGCTACTGACATACTGAGTGACCTTGAGGCTCAGAACCCCACTTGCGAGATGGGGATAATAATCTTAACCTATTTTGCAGCTGAGTAGATGAAATCTCTGAGAGCTGCCTGCAGCCAATAATTAATACTCCTTACACTTCATTCTTTTTCTTATTTTGTAATGGGAATTAAATAAGCTTTAAACTTTTTAAAAAAGTTTCCCTGCAGTGACCACAAGCCACACCCAGCACAAGCATTGCATTTGCAGATGAGCGACTGGAAGTGAACCCAACACAACCATCCTTTCACCCCTTCAGCCACATAAGCAAGGTCAGACTGTAGATTCAACCTACGTTCTTGCAGGCAGGTGATCAGGCAATATCTGAAGATTTCCTGGTTTTCACGTAGATCCAACAATATCTTTCAGGCTTTCCATCCAGCTAAAACTCTCATCCAAGCCTTGTTGTCTCTTCACTTGACTATTTCATGGTCTTTTTCCTTTCATGTTGGCCACTGTCTGTGACGGAGACCTGCCGTCTGATGATAGTCACATCTTCCCCATCTACTCATTATGACTAAGAGCAACATTTTCGACTCTAGAGACTTTTTTTACTCAGCTCCCCCTGTCAAACATGTCTAGTACCCTGTTGCAATGCCATCCCTTGGTTTGCCTCAGCCAGCAGCCTAAGCCGGTATCAGCTTCTCCAAAACATCACGCTTTTCCCTCACTTGACACTGTGCAGGTGAGAGACATTGGGAAAAAGATTAAGATGGTTTCTTCCTTATTTTCCATCAAATCTTCATTCAAAAGAAGTTCTACTGCAGTGCCTTTAAACCCAGACCACTACAGAGGCAGGAAGCAAATGCAAACTATTCCCTTTTCAGCTGACATTTTCCCTTTTTTCCTGCTTCTCCTATAAATAAAAAAGCCCATTTTTTTTTTATCCAGAACTATCAAGGTTGAGCTACTTTTTCCCTTCAACCACTTTATTTTGTTTGTAACTTTTAAGTGCTCAGGACAGAAACTGCTTATTGTTCTTGTTTGTATTTGCAATACTCGTATGACATCTCAAGCCCCCTTTAATGCCCTAGAAGCTATCACAGTCTGAAACTAGTTGAAGTGCAGACTAGACTGAAGAGAGAGTGACAGAGACCCTGTCCATGAAAAACTGGGTAAGGTGACTCTGCCTGCCAGTCACAGAGAGTCAAATGTACAGGGTGACTCTCAGCGACTCATTCCTAAGGTTATAGCTTAGAACAAGAGACATTTTAAAAACCTTTGAAAATTGTTATTTCCTCCTGGTAGGAGCTTCTTCTTGTGTTACCAAAACACAGACCATATCAGAACTAGATTAAAAAAAAATAAAAAAATCTCCTCAGCTGAAACTTCAGTACATTTTCATTGACAAGGTTTTTTTATTACTATCTGCCATTATATTGTGTAAATGATCTAATAATAACTCTCTTAAATTCCCTGAGAGTTCTTTGTTTAATTAGGAGGAACCAAATTTTGTAAAAACTATTTCTAGAGCTTTTTTGTGGGAAATCTATTTTACTGGCCTTTGAATAGAGTTATTCAAGTAACATACTTGGGCAGCAATTGACAATAGCTCATACTGACCTTGAATTCACTACGTGGGAATAAATGTAATGTCAAATCTTACTCTTTTGTATGCTAAGCAGCCTGATAATTTCATATAGTTGCAGGGGGGCAAGCAGGCCGTTTTAAGAGAAAACAAAGTTAAGCTACACCTCTTTCAGCTCTTTGGCCAAACCCCAAAAGTGGACATCTCTGAAGATATAAGAAGACAGAGACCTTTCTGAACTGCAGAATGACCATGACTAGCTCTGATGTGAATTCTGTGCAACAACTGAAACTGGTTCCAGAATCTTCCATGCCACTGCTGGTAAAGCTCCTGTTCCCAGTCAGTCTGCTGCAGATCTGGAGGAAAGTCCTTGACTTCTTAGGGCAGTGTCAGTTTTACAGTGTTCTGGGTAAAAAACAGGATTTGGCTGCTGATGGGTTGCTGCCTCTCACTTTCAATTAGCTTGTGCCACTCTGCTGCCTTCAACGAGGAGAAACGCTGAAAAACTCCCTTTATGTGTTTTACTGTCACCCAACTGGCTTCTTGTGTAACTATGGTCTTAGTCATTTTGGGTTAGATTTCTGACCTGTGCTTTTCTACCTACAGAAATACTTGGGATAACGGCTGGTTGCCATTTTTTCATCCTCTCATCTCAGAATGATACTTGTAAAAAACAGCATTCAATAGTCACTGTGGAATCTGTCATTGCATGAGAAAACAGATACACTGTGTGACTTACCTGACTTATTAGACAGCACCTATAGCAAGCTGTGAACAAATAATTTCCAAAGCTGTAGCTGAAGCCCAGAGATAGTGGATGACCTAATAGCTTCTGCTGTGCCTGTAGGAAGGTGGTTGCAAATAGTTCATTAAACAGAAACATTCAAACTTCAGACCTTGTCAGATCACGCCAGCCCAGTGAACACAAGACATCTAAGTACTGTTGAGGATCTGGGTCTGAACAATTCTCCCAAGGTCATACACAATGTCTATAGCAGTATGAGGAGTTAAACTCATGCTGTCCACATTCAAGACAAATACCATAACAACTGAACCACCCTCCCTCTGTAACAAGAATGTACAAGAGTCCCTATTTCCAGATAATACAGGGTGTCACCCTCCGATACACGAGGATATTGACTCTTGGGAAAGAAGAAATCAACAGTTCTTTTCTTTTAACCTTTGTTTTGATCTTGAAGCTCCAATCCAACATTCTCAGTCTCCAAAATGAAAACAGTCAATTGACATGTCATACAGCTTACAAAATGAGGAGTGTTATCAAAGGCAGGCTGAGTAACTAGACCTCGCTCGGAACACAAGTACAATTCATATTGTTCCCACCTATTACCAGAGCCTGAATACGTAAAATATGAACCATTCCACAATCTGCATGCTCATTTATATCACCTTTATGTGAAACTTAGGAAGTAAAAAATGTTCCATTTCCCCTTCAAGTGCAGCACTTGGTGTTACACAATCCTGCTAGTTGTCTTGGTGAGGCTGGGCTTTGTCACATACTTTGAAAAGGAAAAGTGGACATTTATCCTTTGGGTGTTTGAGTGTAGAAGTAAGGCTGAAACTTCCAGTAAGAAAAGTGATTATATTTTCTGAGATTTATAACACTACTTGTTCCCTAATTTCATGTGAGTTTAAGCTGAGATCAAGCATATAACATTTTCTAGTTGACACAGGAGACACTGGGGTTCTGAATAAAACATTAGCATAAAGTAGAAGCATTTTGCAGGGTTTCAATCCAAAGTAAGGTGTAAAGTAGAGGTATTGACTGAGTTTTGCTCCAAGATCCCCAAACTCCAGGTTCAAAGCAAAAATTTAGGATAATCTCAGGCAAAAGACAGCAGATTTTTTGGCATGAAATTCTTG
Source organism: Pterocles orientalis (assembly GCA_011057875.1). Lineage (NCBI taxonomy): Eukaryota > Metazoa > Chordata > Aves > Pterocliformes > Pteroclidae > Pterocles > Pterocles orientalis. The sequence goes on from WKFP01013917.1 coordinate 909,609, forward strand.
CAAAGCAAAGCAATTTAGACTTAGGTTTAAAATGGCATTGGAAGGATCTCCATTTAAGTGCTTGCAGCCTCTGCTGTGTGACTCCTTTTGAAATAAACCCAAGTCCTTCTTCCTGCCTTCCATTTAATTGTCCTTCTTCTCCTCTAATCCCCTCTTCTATGTCACCTCTCAAACAGCTTCTTTATTCTCATCCTGCTTGACTGTAGCATTGCTCTCCCCATCTCTTGCTGCTTTTATGGGTTCCCCTTTCACAACTGCTCCACTTCCTGGCATTCCCTCTGCTGCAGACATCCTCTCATTTGAGACATATCTTCCTTTACTTCCAGGAATTCTGTTCAGTTTGGTGTTTTTCTCTTCATCTTTTTTCCTTTCCCTCATTCCTGCTCCTCAACCCATCAGATTCCATTTTTCTTAGAAAACTGGACCTTGATTAGACCAATTCAATTCCTGGCAGTTCCTAGCTCTGCGTCTCTGCCTGTTCTTACTCTTGGAGCCTCTTCTTACATCTAATCCTAGTCTCTGGCTGCAGTGTTATCATACTTCTTTGTATTTTAACCTTCATAAAGATAGCTGTGACAGAGCTCCCTTCATACAAATACATATGTTTGCAGAAGCCTGACGATATAAGACTGTTACCATGAACGGAGGTTCAGCCTTCTCTGCTTCAGGCTGAAAACATCAGTTAATTCATCCTTTCCTTATGGACCATGTATTCTCACACTGTTCTTGAAATAAAATACTACAAACTGAGTACCATACTACCACTGGGATCTTATCAGTACCAGGCAGAGAAAAATGTTTGATCTTCTTCTTCACCAAGTGCCTACTTCTTTTCATTAAGTTCTTCCTTTAACTGCTCTTTCTCAATGCATTTCTATCCAAGAAATTAGTTCAAGCTCAGTTCTGCCAAAGATCAGAACACCATTCGCTTTTTAAGCTATATGTTTTACCTAGAAAGGCAGGGTTAGTCCCAGTCTCAAAAGGAGAACATACTGAATACGATTAATTGTTTACTGTTGTCTTTTCGGTTTTCTGATAAAAGTCAACCTAGGAATTCAAAGCAAAGTAAACAAGTATGGATGGTGGATGTAACCACATGTGGAAAAAATAACACTGACTCTTTTATTTTGTGAAAATATTTTTTCAAACTTTCCACTCTGTGTATTGCA
>WKFP01013917.1:918082-965920 GCA_011057875.1 Pterocles orientalis
TGAGATCAAGCATATAACATTTTCTAGTTGACACAGGAGACACTGGGGTTCTGAATAAAACATTAGCATAAAGTAGAAGCATTTTGCAGGGTTTCAATCCAAAGTAAGGTGTAAAGTAGAGGTATTGACTGAGTTTTGCTCCAAGATCCCCAAACTCCAGGTTCAAAGCAAAAATTTAGGATAATCTCAGGCAAAAGACAGCAGACTTTTTGGCATGAAATTCTTGCAAAGCAAAGCAATTTAGACTTAGGTTTAAAATGGCATTGGAAGGATCTCCATTTAAGTGCTTGCAGCCTCTGCTGTGTGACTCCTTTTGAAATAAACCCAAGTCCTTCTTCCTGCCTTCCATTTAATTGTCCTTCTTCTCCTCTAATCCCCTCTTCTATGTCACCTCTCAAACAGCTTCTTTATTCTCATCCTGCTTGACTGTAGCATTGCTCTCCCCATCTCTTGCTGCTTTTATGGGTTCCCCTTTCACAACTGCTCAACTTCCTGGCATTCCCTCTGCTGGAGACACCCTCTCATTTGAGACATATCTTCCTTTACTTCCAGGACTTCTGCTCAGTTTGGTGTTTCTCTCTTCCTCTTTTTTCCTTTCCCTCATTCTTGTTCCTCAACCCATCAGATTCCATTTTCCTTCAAAAATTGGACCTTGATTGGACCAATTCAATTCCTGGCAGTTCCTAGCTCTGCATCTCTGCCTGTTCTTACTCTTGGAGCCTCTTCTTACATCTAATCCTAGTCTCTGGCTGCAGTGTTATCGTATTTCTTTGTATTTTAACCTTCATAGAGATAGCTGTGACAGAGATCACTTCATATAAATACATATGTTTGCAGAAGCCTGACGATATAAGACTGTTACCATGAATGGAGGTTCAGCCTTCTCTGCTTCAGACTGAAAACATCAGTTAATTCATCCTTTCCTTATGGACCATGTATTCTCACACTGTTCTTGAAATAAAATACTACAAACTGAGTACCATACTACCACTGGGATCTTATCAGTACCAGGCAGAGAAAAATGTTTGATCTTCTTCTTCACCAAGTGCCTACTTCTTTTCATTAAGTTCTTCCTTTAACTGCTCTTTCTCAATGCATTTCTATCCAAGAAATTAGTTCAAGCTCAGTTCTGCGAAAGATCAGAACACCGTTCGCTTTTTAAGCTATATGTTTTACCTAGAAAGGCAGGGTTAGTCCCAGTCTCAAAAGGAGAACATACTGAATACGATTAATTGTTTACTGTTGTCTTTTCGGTTTTCTGATAAAAGCCAACCTAGGAATTCAAAGCAAAGTAAACAAGTATGGATGGTGGATGTAACCACATGTGGAAAAAATAACACTGACTCTTTTATTTTGTGAAAATATTTTTTCAAACTTTCCACTCTGTGTATTGCAGTAGGAAACATAATTGGTCTAATCTAATTTTAAGACATACAAATTTAAGCAACATTTTTGGAAAAAAAAAAAAGCTTTTGGTGTTACCTTTAAAATCTGTGCTAGAGCTATTTTTGCTACGGAGAGTTTTACATAGTATAAGATATGTATGTGTTTCCATAGTTGGTCAAGACTCTAGGAAAGAGATTTCTTACTTTTGTTGAAAATAAAAATGTCTTGAACAGTTATTTGCAGGAAAATCACTAATCCTGTAAAAACAAAAAACAGCACTAAACTAAATTTTGCCCTTTAAATGATATTGACAATTCTGTAAATGAGATCAATTTTTAAAGTTGGCACCAAAAGGGATTCCACTTATTTCCCTGATTTATTGACAACAGTTTTACATATTTTCGCTTGCAGCAGTGAAAACAGCAATTCAATTTGATCCCAAAATTTCCCAACTTCAGAAGACCTTTTGTAGTATTTAGATAATAATTTATTCTGAATAGTGGTCTGTCCAACACTTGATGTGATGAGGAGTGAGAATTTGCTGTGAAGCCTCTCTGAACCATTTCAAGCAGCCTTTTAAGAAGCTATCCAACAAGGAAGATTAAACATTAGCTGATTACCGACAAGTAATTAACAATGTCAACGAAACACAGAAACTGAATTAATAATAATTATATCATCAACACGCTGATCATCTTGTAGAGAATCCCAGGGAAGAGGAGAGGTTAATTACTCACTGCTAGCAGAACAGCAGGAAGTCGACCGCAACCATGCCTCTGCATGGTGTTAACTGCCAGGCAGATAATTAATTAACATCATAATTGTAAAGCAGGCAGCATGAAAATATTGAAATATTACTTCATTTCCATTCTATTACCTATCCAGCACATTCTATAACTTAGGGGTTGGAACTGCAAAGATTTGTTGTGACCAGACTCCTGGGTCACGTAGCTTTGACTTTATTTTCCATCAGAGGTCTATAACAAATGACTGAGGGGTGTGGGCAGTGGACAAAGAGCGAAGAGGGATTCAGTTCTGATACAGATTTCTCCTGTCTTGACAGAAGAAGTTCGGCATGATTCAGGAAGAGTTAGAGTTGTGGGTGTGCACGTGGCTAATGAGAGTCAAACTGTCAACAGTTTCTTCCAAAATAAAGAAAATGAACAAAAGATTTGGAAAAGATATTAAGTAATATACTTGAACCAAGTGCCAAGCAGGACTTCAGGGAGAAGTTGTACAGAGGTTACCTGTCATATGGGCCTTGTATCCCTGTGCTGAATATAATCACTTTCAGTTCTTCTGAAGGTCATTCTGCAGATTTTTTGTTTGGGTGCCCTCTATGAGAGATGCTCTTCTTCTGTCACAAGTTGTTTGTCTTGAATCAGGAATGTCTGCAGTCCCTATTGCGTGCCCTACAAGATGGCATACCACATAAATGGAAGTGTCACGTACAGTTCTGCTCAATCTTATCCGGGACAGACAAACTCAAACATCCTCCCTGTCAGGTTGATCAAAGGAAAGAAAGAGACTAAAGGATGCTGTTGTATGCAGGGTAGTGATGTAAGACAGAGATGAAATATGGATACTGGACATTCACTGTTTGGACATGAGAAGAAAATGCCAGAAAACTACTCTAAATCTCATGGTACGAGCTGAGCTGATGAAACCGACCACTTGTAAAATGGAGCTCAATACACTGACGATATGAAGCGGGACTGAAGTGGGGACTTGATTTAGTAAACTAAGAGGTCCCCTAGTGCTCTTCATTCTAGAAACATCCAGAAATACTTTTACATGTCCACCTGCCCCACTGAAAAAGCATTGCAGGACTTTGTGTCCAAAAATATATGTCCTATAACCATGACATTCTGAGACTTCAGCCTGGTGAAAGTAGGCCATTTCTACAGCCATTAAAAAAAAAATTCCTTTAAATCAGAGGAGAGAGAGGTGCAGACAATTGATTTGCTAAAGTTTGTCTCATTTTCCTGATTTGTGCCACATTTGAAAAAAAAGAGAACCAGAAAAGCATGCTGGGAAAGTGATGACTCTGCAAAATTCCCAGGGAGAATTAGAGCTGAAAGCTACCATTACCACCAGGTGAGGAAAGAGGTCTGGTACTGGAGCAGATTTAGCTGAACAGTACACAGGAGATCTGGCTAATGTTTCTTTAAAACTGTGTATCACAACTATCTTCTTGAAGGTAAACAGTGGCATAAGACAAAATGTGCAAAGAGACAGATCAAGAGATATTGACATTTGACCATCTGTCATTTTAAATTCCCTTTTTAAAAATATTTGACAGCTTGAAATACAATTGTTTTCAAAGGGGTACAGTTAACCTAAAATAAAATAAGCTTACCAGAATCAGATCCTGTTAGTTTCTCACAGAGAGTGCCCTGAAGGAGTTATGGTCACCTGTACCATGGACAAAATTCTCTTTATCATCCAAATTCTCTGCATGTTGACAACATGTTCCATGTTTGAGCAGTTGGCTGTTTGCAAGAAGAATTGTGCAATAGCGATCTGGCAGAATAGTCTTATGCTTATGGCTAGAATATGATGGACACATCATGAGTTGATTCCTAGGTTTTATATGGCCTTTCTGCATATGGCCTGCCTGTGATACATACAAGACTGTCACAGCATTTAATGGAATACTTGTATAGCTCCATCTGCACCTGCACAGCAGAAGAGGTTATACCTGGAGATATATAAATAAGTTCATTAGGAGTTTGAAATATGTTTCAAGAGGGAATAAGTGATACAGCACAGATTTCCACAACGCTTCTTGGAAAGAGAAGGATAACTTCTCTTGCATTCTGGCCAATATTCCCTCTCTTTGTAATGGAGGATCTAACATCCAGGACCTATTTGTGACCTCTCCCCTCTCATATAAATATTTGTACAGCCACTACACTATCAATCTTCAACTCATAACCTTGACAAGCACTCTGGGACTGACAGGAGCTGCATAACACCAAGTCCTTTTCCATTCCGCCTAGGGTCAGGCCTTATTTCAGTATGCAGCTAATGAACTTCTCACTGGTGGTCAGGCTTGGAGTATTAAATGGATAGCTTAAACACCTACCAACAACATTAACAATAGAAGAGCTGGTTCTTGTTTGCACTATAATAAGTCAGGGGTAATCCTACTGACTTCTTTAGACTTTCTGCAATGGTAGTACAGAGTGAGAGCATCAGAAGTACCAGGTCCTTTATGGCCAGCTCCAATCTCTTTGTGCATTTGCTACCCTCATATACAGCCATATCTTCAGAGTACAGACAGGACTCAAATCCACCTGCAGCCTGTAAAACTCAGAATATACCAAGTAAGGGAGGGGTGCAAAATGTAGAGCTTAAAGATGCTGATTTGTGGATCATTGCTTGAATTTCACCCATAATTAATGAAGATTATTTTTACTGTGACAAAATGGTAATAAATAAATACGATACTAAAGGTTGCTACTCAGGATTTGAGACTCCTTGTTCTATGACCTAAAGAAACTAATTCAGCATTGAGAACAATGGATAGACATATTTTATGGCTAAATGTATGCCACAGATGAAATATTTCACACAGTTATGATTTAACAACAGTTTAGGATTTAGCAATGGTGTGGGGTAAATAACAGGTTAAATTTTAGCATCATTCAATCATTAACCAATTTAATTATTAATATGGTGATTCAATAAAATATGTCATGATTAAAACAGCAACTTAACTAGAGATTTGAGAATGACAAGATTCACACTAACTTACTACAAGGTACCCTAAGTATGTATGTATAACACAAAACACACTAACACACAAAGAAACAAACAAACAAGCACACAAACACCATGGAAATACTTGGATCCAGTGAAATATATATATAAGTGGCGGATCTAGCCTATAGTTAAAAGTTCTCTCTTCTTTCTCTATATGGATAGAGAGGCAGATAGAGAAGACTAACCTATAGTTAAAAGTTCCCTCTTCCTTCTCGAGTTTTGAGTAAATACTGACAATACATCGGCATTCCTCAATGGGCAACAATTGAGCCTCAAGAAGATAGACTTTGCCCTGGCCTTTCTTTACCTGAGAGGTGTCCCAGCTCAGGGGAGATGTTGGACGCAGCTCACTGCCACCCAGGAGAGCTCAATGGGTGTCACTTGGGGTAGCTATTTATAGCGTCTGAGATAATTGATTTTTCTCAGGTATTTTTCCACTTCAGCTTGACTTGGGATGACAAAAATGTTCTGGTGCTTTCCACTCTTTTGCAGAGTGTGGGACCCCCTTTTGGGCTCCAACCCAGGCACAAATGCACAGCACAGGTGCAGGTGCACTAGACTGCCAGGAGGTGATTGAGTATCATTGTTTCCAATAATGAGAAAAACAGGAGCCAGGGACGTTAAGGGGCTGCCTTAATGTTTGGGCTCACCACCTTCACAAACTGTTCCTGACTTACGCTAAGTTGATATGTGCTCCAGGTGGGTAGGAACTGCACCAAGTACTGACTGATTTGGGAGAGGGGGAGTTGCACCACTACAACCTAGCCAAGAAAGAAAAGGATTTGCAGGCCTGAGTGAAACACCTTATACTTATGCAAGAACAAACAATACCATTCAGTTTTTAACATTTTGCAAACATCAAAGTCAAACCAGCCTTCTGATGACTGAGTCAATGACAATCAAACTGTCCAAATGGCAAAGATAGTTAACAGTTGACCTGTACCAGAACATTTAGTGCTATAGATTCACATGTGGGAGCTTTTCCTGGCAGTTTGTATCAGCAAGGTATGCTGAAAAATCCATGAACATCTTGCTGCCCCAGTGCCACTGCCTCTGGTGTGGTGTCCGCCTGTCAAATGTCTTTCTGTTTCTCCCATGATAAACAGGTTCATGTATGTCTGTGTGGAAGAATTTATCAAAAATATAATAGTTTCTTCTGGGATATTCCATAACCTATTCCTTTTTTGTACCCTTTTTAACCTTTCCACCCTATTTCCAGCAGAAACATCAGACTAGCAGAAACCTTGTGTTTATTTTAGAGGTAAAAGAAATTATTTTTTCATACATCTGCAAATGTCACCTTCTGCATCTTTTGCATTTCTATAAGTAGAACTTTATTATACCATAATATATAATGTAAATATAAAACCAGAAAATGGGAGATGCCAGCCACTTTAGCCTGCATCACTGATGCGCACAGATATATTTATCCAAAGCAGCTCTCCCTCCTGACTCATTTAAATGGGCACGATGCTGCTGTAATGAATACTTGTATCTCAAACGACGGAGAGAAGATACATTCAGGTGTGTCTCATCCTACAAAGCTGAAGCAGACATGCATGAAGTGTGGTGACTTTTTAGGAGTTGCTGTCTGGATGCTGTACTCCATAATTCTTTTAAACACTACTGTTGGTTGTCTAAGGAGTTGTATGAAGTTTTAGTGTGGGTTTTAAATCTGTTGTTCCTCTGTCCTTTTGTCTTTCATTCCTTAACTTCTTCACAGAGTCTAGGCTTGACTAGTCCTGAAGTCTTCCCTTGCTATCTTTTTTTGTTTACATCCCCTGTGTTATTGTGGGATTTTTTTAAATACAGAGCTGAACAAATGTGGGTGAAATTGCCAGTATAAGTCAGGTAAGCTAAACCAAAACCTATAGAGACCAGTTCCAAGAAGGAAGCACATCATAGTGTAACGAGTTGATCTTTAATGATACGATTGCATATTGAACATTTCGAGTAACTTCACCCAATTACATAAAAAGACACTGGTTACTGCATTAAGGGTTTTGTTAATCTTGATAAAGAAAGGATGGCCTGAAATGTAGCCACTAGATAATTAAAATTGGAATGCTATAGGTGGTTACTAGATTGCTCATTTTATATAACAAATTGAAAGCCTAATAGGAAGACTCATAATACCAGCCCTCTTAACATTAACAATTACCGTGATTAACAATGATACTCACAACTCATTTTTCATTAAAGACTATGGGCAGAGATAAGCTTGTTTATATAGACTAGCTTTTGAACCGATGAGCTATTTATCACTTAGAAAGCCATGAAAGGACAGAACAGCACCCAGCAATTAAAACTTGCAAAGTGACCTTGTGACAGTGAAAGACCCACCCTCCTCTGAAGCAACAGCAAGGCAATTGTTTTTAAACCAGTTAGAAATGGAAAGATAATTCGTTGGTTTGTTAAATCATATATCTTGGCCTTGGAGTGACTGGAGAGTATTCCTGCACACAGAAAGGCTCTCGTACAGATGCAGGTTATCCAGTGTCTGCCACAAATCAGAGAACTGAAATTCTAGAGATACTAGATCGAAAGATCAATATGCAAAGGATCAATAATACTTTATATTAAAACAGCAAATAAAGAAATAAGGTTTTGCATAGGTATCTTCATAAGCAAAGATCAAAGCATATGCTATGTATGCACCTCAACTTGATATCCCAATCAATCCTCATTTTCCTGTTCTTACTTTGGGTTCCCTGTCTCATTGCTGTCTTTCATTACTCCTCCCAGACTAAGCTTTTCAGAAGAAGAAAATCTCTTATTTACCTGTCACCAGAAAATGATACAGCTGGGTCCGGCTCCCAAGGTTTTGAGACTTTTCCTAGGTTCAGCTGAAGCACTGTGGAGTCCAGAAAATGCATGTATTAAAGAACAAGAAAACAGCACAGATGTAAAAGGAACAGGTGTCTCTAAGGATGGAAAAAACAAGCCACACATGTCTAAACTGTTCAATTCAGGTATCTGATATTTAGCAGATATTACTAAAAGATTGAGATGTCAATCATTGGAACAGGCTGCCCAGGGAAGTGGTGGAGTCACCATCCCTGGAGGTATTTAAAAGACATGTAGATGTGGTGCTTAGGGACATGGTTTAGTGGTGGACTTGGCAGCTTTAGGTTAATGATTGGAGTTGATGATCTTAAAGGTCCCTTCCAACCTAAATAATTCTATTTTAGTCGTGTGCTATTAGATATGAGCAGAAAGAGTACAGTATAATATTAAAAGAGACTAACGAAGAGCAAAATAGCTGGCAATGATTCCAGTAGCCATTGGGAAGGGAAATAAACATTTGAGAAGAGCACACGTCCACTCTAGTCTTAGCCCTAAGTAAATAAAAGGAAAGAAGAAATTAGAAGAAGCTTTGCAAAATGACTGGTTTGAAAGATGTTATATTCATATGCTTAGCCTGCCCTTAATTCACATTCAGGAGCTACCCAGTATTTTTACTAATCAAATTAATTTACTATTCAATTAAAAAGCAAAAATGAATGTGAAAGCTCTATTATACCAGCTACATCTGAAACACACACACCCATGTATATATATACACTCAATTTAAAAAACAATGAACTATCTGTCCACAGGTAACATATGTCTCAAGAAATTTTCTTTATTTATTTATTTTGGAAAGAAATTAAATGTAAAAATTTTGCTTAGTGAAAGAATGAGAGGGAGTCAAAGTGCAGCCTTCAGGAGCAGAGATAAAAGGCTGTGCCTTTTTCACGCTTCTCCATTCTTCCGGTATTAATTGATTCAGGTTGATGTGCTCTGAGTAGTGAGCACAAGCTAACTAAACATAGTTAACGTACACTACAACCATTTCACCATGGCTCCTCCCAATGGTATGCTTTTTTCAGCAGCTGATGATAATACCTACAACTGATTTATAATGCATAACTCCTTCCATCCCAGAACACCTTGCAAATTCTGGATAAGTTTCTGAGAGGGTTACGAGAGGCTGGTAGGAAGGGAAAGCATGTGACACGTGTTTATGAAGCCAAGGCTACACTGAAGCTGGTGGCAGACCAATCACGAGTCATGTTCTGCTGCCTGGACATCAGCTAGAATCCCTTCACACTCCCTGCTGCAGCTATTGTTTTGGTAAAGACAGTCTCCAAACTGTGATTTCCCAGTAACCAGTGCAACCCCATCTTGTACCAGTAGGAAAGACTCATCAGACTCCCCTTTCCAACGCTGCCTGCCTCACCATGGGCAGATGGTCTCCTTTTGCTGACAGCTTCTGAGCAGACATCATACTATTTGACCTCTGTTATGGTCCCAGCTTATTGTAGGATATGCGTATAAGCCTGAACATTGTTTTCCATAAGGAATACAATGGTTTATCTGCTAAAAAGTATTGTCCTTCCTTATTAGAAGATAATACATGGTCCAGCACTGTATACTTCACACAAATCCCAACCCAACATCTGTGAAGACATAGAATATTTGTATGTGTGGAACTTAATGCAAAACCAAAAGCATCTTTTCTGCAACTCTCTCTTCCAATAACAACTAATTTTCAAAGCCCGTGCAAGTGAAACATTCAATCCCTGTTCCAGGGCTGTGAGTCAAAACTAACTCTAGTAAAGAAACTGGAGTAATCATAAACTCACACTTGGAGAATCTGACAGCAAAAACTGACTGAGCAAATTTCTCTTGTTGATAATGTCAGAGGAGGAGGAAGTGGAGAAGAATTGTTTGGCTTGATTTTTTTTTCTTGACAGAAGCTCCCAAGCCTGTTTTGGTAAATCAGAGCTACAGAGAGGATAGATGGGAATTTAATCATGATTGACACATAAATGGCAGTCTCTTTAAAGGAAAGTGATACATCATCTGCAATCATATATCATGTCACATCAGCAATACCAGATCCACTTTAGATATACATATCTAAGTAGATAACATTGGAAAACACTATTTACATCCAGTTTTCTTGAAAGTGAGTTTTAAAAATTATCTGTTGCTGGTACATATCTACATCCCACCAGTTAAAATGTTCAGACAACTTTTAGGACCCAGATAACTGAATAACTTTGCTTGAAAATGGACCTTTGGGGGTCACCTGGTCCAACTCCTTGCTCAAAGCAGGGCTGGCTTTGAAGTTTGAGTGGGTTGTTCAGGGCCCTGTCCAGGGAATTTTTGAGTATCTCCAAGGACAGATACTCTACAGACTTTCTGAGAAACCTGTCCTAGTTTTTGATCACCATCATTGAGAACCTTATATCTAAATAAAATTTTCCTTGCTACCACTTGTGTCTATTGAAATTTTAGCAGAAGGTCAATTCCAGATTAGTCCTTCTTTAGCACAGGGAACAGAAGGACCTAAACAGTGATGTGGGCGAGATTAATGCTCACCTTCAGTCTCTGTGCTTTCTGACATTGAACGTAGGCTGCGTGCTCTCTGGTGTGGGTTTGTTCTGATGAAGGTCCCTCTCCATACACATTATACAAGGTTTGCAGATGCTTTAGCTCAGTCTCCTGGGTCTACTACAATAGCAAGGTATGGAAGCTATCCTTTCTCAGCCTCACATTTTACAGGACTTACCCCTGGTCATCCAAGTAGGCAGTAGCAAGGGAAAGAATTTTTTCAGTTTTCCTCAGTTCCAGCACAACCCAGGAACCGTGAGACACTACCAGAAAGATCAGAGAGGCAAATTAAGGACATACAACTGGACAGGCACCTGTTGAAACTTTTAAGTCCAAAGAAATATTATTTTCTCATTTCTGCAGTTATTTACCTGAGGCAGCTCGCTCTGAAAAGGGAAAGGGTAATTTTGAAAGTCAGGTTTACATTCTTTGTTAACAACGAAATGAAGAGGGAAAGTGGGCTAACAGAGAAAAAGTAAATGAAGAGACCACCCATAAAAACAACCACTATGATTTGGAAACTGTGTATATGCACAGATATTTACATATGCAGTAAATATGCATATATATCTGAGTGATACCTTATAGACATTAAGATGAAACAATGCATGTAAAGATATGCGCTTTAAGCTTGCATACCTAAAGCTTCTGAGGTTAATTTTCCTGGATCTCCTTATTTGTGATTTATTTCTGAAGACTAAATTAAGTTTTTAAGTAAACAATTGCAGTGTAACAAGCTAATCTGGGAACTATGTAACTCATTTCTCACTCTTATAGATAGAGAAAATATTCAATTAGTATTCTGTCCATGTTAATTTTTAATTTAAAGCCTTTAACCAAAGTACAATGGACTTTTGACATATAAATATTAAAAATTAAATTTCCCGAGTTCATTATCTGATAATTAGAACTAAATAACATCTTAACTGAGAGACAAACCCCACACAAAGCAAGTCAGTTCCATTTAAGATTCCATTAGAAAAGTGTTTGAGCTAGTATGTAATGGACCATAAAATTTAATTTGGAAATGATATTACCAAAAATGATGGAATGATACCAGTCACAAAAGGACATGTAGGCAGCTCTCATCTTTTCATTTGGCATGATGTTCTTCTATTGATTGTGTAGAATTAGAAAGGAATTACTTAATATTGCACAGAATAACATATGTAGGGGTTTTTTTCCTTTTCTCCAGTGCCTCAGTATTTAAAAGTCGGAATTGACCAGTGTAGCTCCATGTAATTACAAAGATTTCCTTATCTTAGCCTATTTGCTGAAGTCATCCTAAAGAAAGGGTCCCCTAATCCATTGGCTGTCTCATATCTCATTTACATTGGTGGTAATCCCCATCCTATCTCAGCATTTAGGTAATGACTTTGGGATTAAATTGCACTTCTTGCAATTCTTTACTTTCAAATCTCTACAACATATCAGCGGGGCCCGGCTGAATAGGCCTGTCAGAGGACTGGTAATGCAGCTGGGTAGGCAAGGCCTCTGACTTGGAAGTGAAATTAACTTTCTTCGTAATAGGGTTTTAAGAAAAGAAAACCTTGACTCCATGTTACAAAGTATTTTAGGATGTTATGAAAAGATGCCAGGATTAAGTTATATTAAGCTTTCTAAACCGGTGTATTTACCTACTTTCGCGGCATTTATAGCTGAAATGGTTTTAGTAAGTCATTTTCAGATAGTTATCAGTCCAAAAGACCTGCAGATGTCAGGTATATCTTGAATTTTACCTTATGAAAAACTCTGAAAAGTACTACTCTGAACCACTAGGATCACATCATTAAATTTCATTTAATCTATCACATTGGATGAGATAAATCTGCTGTTTGTTATGGCCTCATATCAAGAATTGAAAACAATTAATTGGAAAATTAGCAACTTAGGCCTAAATTCAACCAGATACCTAAGGACATTTCTATTATTAAACATGCAAATGATTTTACTGAGGTCAAGAAGCAGCAAAATGTATTCAAAATTAAGTATATATTTAAATGTCTTCCTAAATTTGGGCTTCAATAAGAAATTTGTCATGACAGAGCTATCTTTTTCATCTCTTGCAAAAAAACACAGTTTTTTAGAATACATGTACATATTGGTGAGAGAAAAATAAATTATATCTCTCACTACAGTTGTGCTATGGACATGAATATAGACAGTGGCATACACAGATGTTGTTACATAAAGCTCCATTATAGAAATGTATTTTTATTTGCTGAGCTTAACATTTCTAAGTCCTTAAGCTGCTACACTTTTCAAATACTTTTTTACTTACATTTTCTCTTTAAAACTGCAGCTGTTTCCAAGAGCAGGAGAATACCTTGTTTTGCCAGATTAAGAGCTAGTTCACAAGGGTGCTGTAATGTACCACATATCAAATGAGAGAGCTGATGCTTAGCAGGATAGTGATGCAGTAGAGGATATGCCTTTTCCCATCATTTGAAAAGCAGTCCAAGGCAGCCAAATATAAATCACGTGAGGACTCTGAATTCATACATGCTCCTTACCTTGGCAGCTGCACCCCACAAAAAATCCATCTGTACTGAAATCAAGGCCACCAGACACGTGTCCTGTCCTCTGCTACTGAAGACCACACTCAGAAGTAGTTCACTGGAGAAGACACTTTGTCTGACCCCTGCGTTGGCCGTTTGTGCATACTTCTTGGGAAACAAGCTTTTACAATGTGTGAGTACTTTCTTCCTTTTTTTCACAGGAGCCAAGCTTTCTTAGTCTTAGCCATCCCACTAGATCATATAGAAGAAGAAGACTAGGCAATTTTACAGAAAAAAAAAAAACATCAAGGCTATTAGGCCCAAAGATGCCACCTCTGGCACGATGAGTCCCTAAGTCAGACCACCAGATGGTAAATATTTCCTAACACGATAGCTCATTGTCTTTGTCCTCTTTTATCGTGTTCCTTAGGCGCAGACACTGATCACCACCAGGGCTGGGACATTAGCTAAAGGGGTTTTTGGTCTGATCCACTCTGGTCATACATATAACCATCATCCCTGCCTTACCCTAAGTACAACAAATAAATGTCATGGATTTTCAGACTAAGAAAGAATGTAAAATTGGCACGAGTTCACATCCTTCTTCTTTCACATTTTTGCTGCTAGGGAGGCTATCAACCAGAGGAGTTGTGCTTCTGACATTTGCAATGAATTTGACTGCCAATGAGTAAAGTCAGGACTTGCTGACCTACTTTCCAATAGGACTATGTCCGGAAATTCAGAAGTATGGGAACATCTCGTGCTTGGTCTCAGGTCAAAATAGATATTCTACATACAGCTCTATGTTCCTAAAAACTTCAACCATTTTTTATTGCTATTTCAGGTCTCCTCATCAAATAGGTGGAGAGAAAGCACAAGCAGCTCTGTTATCAATATTGCATTCTCAGATGCTGCCCACCACGTGCAGGGTGTGAGCAACATGGTGCTGACGTTGTACCTGAAACTCTGCCCAAAGACTGCAACCCCAAATGGTATTCATCTCCAGCCCCAGCCCTACCAAGATGCTGTCATTAAGACAAAATCAGGCTGTCAACAGCTACAGGAGGGAAACCACAAGACTCATGCTGCTGCAAGAGAACGTGAATCTCTAGGACATCGTCCCTTTTGGGGACACTTTTGTCACTTTGAGTTTTCACATTGGCAATCAGAGATCTAAAGAGCAAAATTAACCTTGTTGACCATAATCTTCCTTTCCTATTTATCTTTCAGGGAAATCTCTCAAGAAATCACGAGTCTACCTGCGTCGGGGGGTGAGCTGCTTGCTCACCTGCCCCAGCTCCCAACATCTACCCTGGAGGTACACAGCTACTGGTGCAAGGGAAGTGAAGGAGTGGCAGCTGAGGGCCAAGCATTGGGATTGATCATTTGAAGGGAGGGGAAGTTTGCCAGAAATGCCATACAGGCTCTTTTATTCTCATTAATTAACTACTTTGAGTTGAAAGTAGTTTTACAAGGTGTTAGCGAATCCACTCCCAGAAATATTATTTCAAACCATCACTTTAGTATACTGCTATCAAACTTGCCTAGGAATTGCAGAGGTATTTTTTTGAAACTACTTTGAGTGTGAAACCAAATTTGTTCCATACATTCCAACAAATACTACAGCTAGTTACTAAGCAGTGATGTTCCATCAGGAACAAAGAAGAAAGGTAAGACAAGAAATTTAATAAGAAGCCTTATTAAATTATAATAAATTTATCTTTGTTTATACACATGGTATTATTATAACAGGCTGTAATCCCTGTATTAAGAAGCTTCTGAAATGTGTAACAGTCACCGGGTCAATGCTGTAAGAGGGTCTGAGAAACCCTCATCCCACAGAGTCTCCAACACAGCAATGTGGCATCTCAACTCCATGCAGCTGTCATAAGGAGCTGGGGGATGGCATAAGCCACACAGAGGAGATCATGCCTTCCCCACCTGCCCCCTGCAGTGCCATCATTTATCTGGAAAAGGGAAAAGCGCTGCCTTCCCATTCCCGTTCATATCAGGGCTATGTACACCAGGAGAAGGTAAAGATTCACTTTGAAGGGAAGCTGCACAGTCCAGTGGTTACCAGAGCCACAGCCGGTAGGTCAGGAATTGGGCAAGCTGCTGAGCATAAAATTATGAGAGCATCTACGGCATGCAAGATTGTTAAGTCTGAATTAACTTCATGCTTCCAGTACCTCAAAGATATATGAACATCAACCTCCCATATTTAGAACTAAAATTTTTGAGGTTTTGATGTTTAGGTGCCTTTGAAGAGCATTTACCTGGCATAAAGATCATCTTCCCACTGTGAAATAAAGTGTAAAGCTTGACTTACCAGCTGTTGTAAACCCAAGTTCACATAGAAGAATGGTGAATATTTGCAAGTGATGTGCAATTTTTTTTACAAATAAAATTTGAAAGCATCTTCTTCAAAGGCACACCTAAGACAATGCACAAAGGCAAATATTGTTTCCGCTACAAACCCTATAGGTAACAGAAACATTAAGCACATAATGGCTCAAGTGCCCTATACTACGAGTGTTTAGCTGGTTTCACATGTCTCCTTGCAGTCTTTTTCATACTCTTGGCTCTGCAGTTCAGCTCAGTTGTATCCAATGATGAGTGATAATTGGAAGCCCTCCTCCTGCCATTCTCCAGAATGATACGGAAATTAATTCTTGTACACTGTGCAATGCACACACCAAGGGAAGTTGACCCTATCAATTTACATACACTATAAGGGCCTGCTATCACGCTGCAGCCAGCAAACAGCTTCTCTTATCTAGGAAAGACCCTCATTTGTTATTTCTTGCTGAATACACCCACTCCCATTATTTCTGTAATTCTGTGCAATAATAGACCTTACCCTAATGAAACCTGCATTATGAGAAGGTTATAGTCCTGACCCAAAGACGATTAGCTCTGTGCTCTGTTATTGCTACATATGTAATCGTATAATTGATTTTAAAATTTACTTTTGTGTCCCCAAATCATAAAGCGAGCAGCCCATTAAGGCCCAGAAATATAATTAATATATCTGTTAAAGTGGGGCAGCATATTATTGCAATTTTAGGATTATGTGGTAACTGTACACATAAAAACAAGGAAGAAATAGAAAAGATGAGATTCCCATCATACTTCACTTTAGGTAACTTACACAAAGCGTGTGTGTTTTCAGTACACAACAAACAGCTCAGATAGAGCTGTGTAAGACGCAGGCAGGTAAGGGTCCGATTTTACACAAAGCTCCACAAAGCCAAGCGGGTAGACTATTCTGCAGGCCAAAGTCTTTGTTAGTTTGTGCTAATGAAGCTATCAAAATCTTAATTTCCACATTATTTCCTTCTATATGTACTTCTACATGTATGCTTGACTATGCATCTGAGACAATATGAATGTTGTTCCACTTGGTCACTGTTGAATGTGTCTGCACAGTAGCAGCCTAGACTACAGTGGGACCTCCTCCAGCCAGGGCAGGTTTTGCACAAAAATCTTACACAGAAACAGAGGGACCTGGCAGTGGGAAAGCAGAAGAGAAAATGTCTGCTAGCCAAGCCTGCCAGAGGCCACTTCAGTGTTTTGCCCCAGTGAGCTACACGAGGGAAATCCAGCTGATTATGACACAGCACTCAACTATGATTTATGGGATGGTATGGGTGGCAGCTGGCCTAGACACATTTCTTATGAACTTGTTCGGTACCGCAAATGTCACTTTAGTGGCCTCCATCACAGGTTCCTGCGTTCATTCTGAAGCAGCAGCCTGGCACCTCATGTCTGAGATGCTGCAGCAGAGCCCTCAGCAGCAGGACTTAACTTTCTGTAGCCAAAACACAGGCATCTAGTGTTATTTCAGAAGTCCCACAGGTTCTTCAGATGCTGCTCTGGATGGCAGCCCACATCCCATGGATCTGGCACCACAGCTGGCAGCCACTTGTGGCATCCCTGAGGATGCTTGAAACAGGACCAATATTTGGGGCATCTGTGTCATGTCCTGAGTGACTTTCTGACAAGAGCAGTGAGCTTCTGTCAAGGAGGCTATTGACTCTGAAGGTGATTATTTATGTCATCATAGGTGGGAGTCAACTACAGATGCTGTGTCTACACTATATGTCTGCTCTGGAGACTAAGACTATGCCATAAAGCTGTATGCACTGCATCTACAATGGAAAACTTGCACCTCCTGAATCAATGGGGTTTGATTTGGTTGCCAATAACTTCTGCCTCACCTGGTTCTGGCTTAAATATATTATATTTCAGAGTCAGGGCTTTTCCCCATCTTCATCAAGTTCATATTCCCACTCAGAATTACTCATAATCAGAGAACCATTTTACATGGACATGCCTCTGTTGAATTGGATTTGTGAGATAGGGTAAGGAAAAGGCAGTTGTGTAATTTGCACACAAAGTGGTTGGAATTGATCTAAAACAAACCTTTAACTTTCAAACTGGTTTAAATGGGGAAAGGACCATTGGATAATTACATCATTTAACACATTGATTGTCTAGAAGTCAATTCTAATGATTTCAGAAATAGAGGGCATTGTGCTTTCCTCATTTTTAAGGAAAGATTTTTGCTCAGTGCAGAGGAGTAAATGGTGAATTTTTTAAAAGAGACAATATGGAAGAGCTGGAGAAAACAAAAGCTTCATTATGCCAAACAAGGCTTATTTCACAAAAGCTAAAAAAAAAATCAATGGGACACAATTAAACTGGGTGCATCTCCTCTTACAGTACAACAAAGTAAAAGAAACTTAAATGACCTGTCTATATTCAGAATACATAATTAAAGAGGTAGTTTGCATCATTAGTCTGACCACATCTACATTTAGTTTAAAGTTATGCATCCTCTCAGTTATATTTGATCAATGTCACTTGATCATTAATTAAAAGGTGCCACACTCAAAGCCTTAAGATTAAATTTTCTCTTTTGTTTTCTGGTTACTTATACAATACTGTATTTCTCTATCAGTCA
The DNA here is from genome assembly GCA_011057875.1 of Pterocles orientalis. Taxonomy (NCBI): domain Eukaryota; kingdom Metazoa; phylum Chordata; class Aves; order Pterocliformes; family Pteroclidae; genus Pterocles; species Pterocles orientalis. The sequence goes on from WKFP01013917.1 coordinate 936,083, forward strand.
GTATGCAGAATACATTAATGTGCCACAAGGACATTGATAATCATATTTTGCATTTAAGTAAGACTTCATACCATCAGGGGGCAAACTCTTTCTTTTACTCACATGGCTAGCCAAGTGGGATTCTTTGCATACACAATGGAAAACTGAATTTTAGCTCTGGATCTCGAGACACTTAGAACCCACTGCAATAAAAGTTGCATTCATTTAACTGAAGGAAGGTTCTTAAATCAATTTAGTCACACCACTGCAAATCCACCTGGACAATCTTAAATCAATTTGAACCTGGCTTATTTCAATTTGGCTTAATTCAGAAAGAAATCAATTTAAGCTGAAGCAATATATGCAAGATTTACATTTACCTAACAGTATGCACAAAGGCATTTGCAATAGTTTAAGCAAATCAACTTGGAAGGCAACTTCAGGTTCTGCCTACATTTAGGCCTGCCCGGGCCATGTACCTCACATCCTGAGGGGCACAGCTACAAGCTCTGCTTGGTAGATTTGGCCTCAAATAAACTTGTGGGACATGTAAAACTGAAAAGGTGTCAGCTTTTAGTTTCCTCGTAGTTCCCTAGGAACAGTCCCAAAATTTGGGAGATGAAATTGAAGACAAGGGACATCATAACATGACGTAAAGTGGCTCTTTCTAGGAAACAAGAGGTTCAAGCAATACAAATACTAATTCTGCAAGAAATTCAGAACCTGACAAGTCCATTTTAGAGGTAGTACTGTATCTGGAGTTCAGAAATACTGTATTTCTGTCGTGTCTTTTGAGCTGTGTGATGTTTGGGTTTCCCTTAGCTGTGTCTCAGGTGAGTAAGAGGATACAGCCAGTTTTACACAAGGGGGTAAATCAGCACTGCAGATTTTCAGCTTGCAATAGTCTTGCAGTCTCCTCAAAGCATGACTATGGGTGGCTAACAGAGGGCCCAGATTCTCCCAGGCTTTCTTGAGTGAAAAAGCACCTTATTGCAAGAACGGGAGCCGTGACATCGGTGAAAGCCTTGGTATAGAGGGTGGTTCTAAGACTAAACAGGAACATGAGATCTTGGTTTGTTTTCCTGGTAGGATGGCTGGCTTTTTGCAGCATAAATATGTGCCGGTTCATTGGGGGAGAATATGATTCTTCACAACTTGTCCGTCAGTGTAACTGTCCATAGTCAGACAAGCAGTCAGCTGTCACCACACTGAGACAAATACCTGCAGATAGTAGAAAGAGCTTCTTTGAACCAGGCAAGGCTTTGTCAGAGAGTGGTTAGACATTCCTTTAGGTACTGGAAATCTAAAAAATTAAATATTCACCATTTACTTGCAGAATTTGCACCTGGCATGTTTAATGCTTTCTTTTGAAAGGAATTAAGGCCCTGTCAAAAATCCAGTTTTCTTGGTAGAAAATGAATTTAAGCTGCCCATTTATAGTTTGACAGTGAGATTTGACCTTGCTGAAGCAATTTTTAAAAATTCAGGTAAACAGAAACTGGAAGATGTTCCTTCATATCATGAGACCTTATCTCTCTTTTTGTCCATCTTTTTGTACTAAGTGTACAACTCAGAGGGTTTCCATTGCTCTGACGGAGCAGGTCTTTGTGCTGTTGGCATAGAGACGAACTTCTCTGTTGCTCACATTGCCAATCCATTTGCTTCAGGCAAATATAGGACTGAGTTATGCTTTCCTAAAAAAAATCTGCAGCGAAGACTGTGATGTGGCAGAGTAGAAAACAAGGAAAGTGTGGAATGCTGTAAGATTCCTAAGGATGGTATGGATCTCCTGCATAAAAACCCATATAAAGCCTCCTTCTGTAATATTCTTGGGATGGAAAATAGCGACTGTCTCATGCCACTGAAAAAGTTTTCTTTTATTGTATGTTCGGTGCCATTTTCAAAGGAGCACATCAGTGGGATCATCCTTACCCACGAAGTGGCTGGAGAAGGGGAAATGACATACTTTGTACTCAGCAGTTGCTTGTAGCAAGGGTCAAGGACTTCACTCAAAGGCACCAACTATTCCTTACACTTCAGAAAACATCACTCGAGCTGCACAGAAAATACAACAGTGGAATATTTTTCCAACTGGATCTCAGCATAGCACACAGGGTAGTTGAGAAGAGCTTGGCAGAAAGTTTCCTATCCTAACATGTAGAAATTCTTGGCAAAAAAAACCCACCAATGTCATCGTAAACTTAAGACCTACAAGGCATCGCAACAGCAGGATTTTGGTACTGCTGACCATTGTTTTTGCTGAGTAACTGCAAAGCCTTTTCCAGGGGCCAAGCAACAGCAAATTTCAGTGTCTTAAAGACTCTGCAATTGCTAGTAAAGTGCCCAGTGCTAACCTTTTCTTAACCCAAACATCTGTGATCACTTACCAGTCTAGCTTTGCTCTGACAGTGCTGGCAATGCCTCCACCTGTAATTTACCCCATTTTATGAAACAAGACATCTACCCACCTCCTTCCTAGTTGGTTTCCACCCCTACCTGGAGAACCTGATAGCAATGTAGCAGGTATGTTTGCACTCATGCTCCAGCTATACCCTCTATCAATACCAAAATGTCAGTAGAAAACATGTTTGCAGAAGTGACAGCATTATCTGGGTACTGACAGATCCTGTCTTGTGGATATGGCCAATGAAACAAGCAAACAGCAGAGAAAAGGGGTAAGCTGCAAGCAGTACAGGGCAAGTAGCAAACACTAGAGAAAAGGTACCATCCTTTTTGTCCCAAATAACAAATGGAGACTGCAGAAATTCTACATTCTTCATCTTATCAACATGGAAAAATACAGACAGCCACAGCTATTACACATAGTATTATAAGAAGACAAGAAGACATATATTTGTTCTGAAATTCATCAGATAACTTCAGTAAATCACAAGTCGAAATATTTTTTAAAACTGAAGTTTTTGGGAACTGTTTCTTTGCTTATGTTAAGCTGCAGAAAACAAAATATATGAAGTAAACTCAGATGTTTAATCATGGAGACAAAAGAGGAAGATTATTCTGCTTAAAAAATACGGTTGTAACTTGCAAATGCATTCTTAGAAGTGATTTTATTACAAAGTGTCCTATCAAGAAATATCATGAAAATTATGGTTAAGCATGCACATTGCTCAGTGAACAAAATGGTTAGAGAGAGTTTAGAAAGCTAAGCAATCTAGCAGGAACTGAATTGTCACCAAAAAGTCACAATGAAACCATTCTACTACCAATGCTTGGCCATCAGTCACTTATAACAGCAACTACGTGGTGGGGGGACAACATGGCAGGGGGACATGTACTGCTTCAAGCCATGAGAAGATCCAGAGCCTTAACTCTGATGATTTAGCACATGCTAACTGTGCTGGTTTGATAGTCTCCAAGTATTTTCTTTGCATGGATAGCTGCACCTGGCCTGCCATGGCTCAGTGAACAGATACCTGGGAAAACAGATATCTCTCAGATTCAGACCTGAGAGATAGTTTGGCCCAAAATCTATTTGCATGGAATGTCAAACTTTTCTCCGTTCTCTTTGGAGTCTGCAGGGAGGGCTCCGTGCAATCCACTCAGCACCTGGCCGATCAGGTCCTGGTAACGAGGTCCTACAAAATGTGCTAAGCACCCATGATCTAAAATACAGGCCACCAGAAACTATTTAAAGTTAGGCATCCAATATGAGGCTTTTGGAAGAATCATGACATCTTGCAAAATCTGCAAAATCAGGAACCAGGGCAGGCAAAGTTCAAACCCATGAAAATGCACAGAGGAGAACACAGCAATCTAATGAGATTAAAACAGGGAAAATTCTGAGGAAGGAAAAGAACAGATAAACAGGGTGCTAAAAAAAGATGTTAAGAACAATTACATTTCACATTTATTTTATTGTCTGATAACTAAAACATAATTTGGACTACAATTAAATCCACCCATAGGTAAAAAAAAAGGGGAAAAAAATACCAAAACCAAACCAACAAATGCAATTTCGAAACAGCAGGAAAAACAGAAGTTGTGCAGGGCACAGCTCTGAGCATTCTTCAGCTCTGAGCATTCTTCAGCCCCAGCACTCTGCAGGCTATCTGCCATGGCTGTGCAGTCTGTCTGCTAATTCTGCCATCACATAGATGCCATGACGGGAAAACATCTCATCTACTGGCAACTAAGAAATAAACACCACAAACAAGCTGGTTTCCTCAGGTCTGAAATGGAATCCGTTTTTCCCAAGAAAAATAATTTTGCTCTACGTGTAAGTTCTCTGCAACTGGAACGTCGGTGTGCCACATGTGACATCTTGAAACAAAACGGTATTTGTGTTTCACATCATGAGAGAAAGATTCATTGTAAGCCAAGTCCATCTACGGAACCACTCAGACACCTCTAGCTGCAGCAGTACTCTAGGTACATGGAGGCAAACTCCATCGTTTCTTTGTTACATGAAATGAAAGAAGTCAGACTGCTGAAAGGTATTACTACTGTCAGGAAAATACACATTAAAAGCAATTGTTAACAGTTAACAAATACTTCTCATACAGACTCTCTCTAAATAATGTATCTCTCCAGTTTGTTTTTGAAAGCAGCTTGAATGCCTGTTTGCATTCTCTGAGCAAGCTCTTCAAACAGCAGCTGGCGGTGCACTTGCAAAATTAAGCAGGTTCTTGATAAGAAAGCTTGAGTTTCAGCTCTATTACATGTTGCTGGGTGGGCTGAAAGAAGCCATGCACTGCCTTTCCGATAAATGCAGCTCAGTATTAGGTGCTCTTATGCACTTCAGATACTTAATTAAATTTTTACAAATCAAGTGCTAGAATCTTAGAAGTGCAAAATTTATTAGATAGCTTAAAAAGACCAACAGCACACAAAGCATATTAGAAATATTATTTCCACTGAGCTTAGAAACACCTTTGCTACTTCTCTCTGGTGAGCACCATAAACGCTGCAAACCTATTAATTGGCACTGTCAATTACTCACAGCAATGAACACTTGCACACCTGAGCAGTCACAGCGGGGTTAAGGAAGGCCATCGTACTGTTCCTCCAGGTATGTGTCCCTTGGCACTCAAAGGTATCACATCCCCCAGCCCTGCATGTTGCAGGCTGCAATTTGATGTCTGCTGGTGTACAAGAAGAGCAATATTTCTCATGAGGAGATTTGATGAGAGCCTGAGCGAATGATTTCAAACACAGTTCCACTCACAGCTCAGCACCACTGTAAAAACAAAACTTATGGGAAAAAAATTATTTAGTTGTTACATCTTGCAGTTTCTATTCCCGTTATTTTTGTTCTCCAGCCTTTGGAAAGCAATTCAGGGGTGCTGTTCAGGGGTGACTCCCCCCCACCCTCTCCTTCTCCCCAGGGCTTGCATATGCTTGACACTATTTGGAAAAGTGACTAACAGGGTGTTCACTTTTAGCAGGCCATTAATTGATAACACTTAATTAATCTGCCGTGTGAGAGATCAAATGAAGATTGTGTCCCACAACCAGCAACATATATTGACTTTGTTATTCCAATTATGTGTCTGACCAGAACAGCCCTTTGGTATAAGACTTAACCTTTGAATCACCCTCAGCACAGAACTAGATCAGCTGCTAGGGATCTGACCTGAAAAAGACCTTGACACCGCTGGAGCTCTATATGTGCTTGAAAATGTTCCACCTTGTGCTTGTCATAGCCAGCCTTCGTGTTGTCATTTGCAATTACATTTGTGTGTTGGACATGATTCTCTGATAAGAGGCTGATAATTAGCAGGAAGGTCTGATTACAATTCACTGTTCCACATTGGCACACATTTTTGTTTATTTTGTTTTGTGGTGGTTTTTCTTTTTTCTTTAAAGAATGCCCAGAAAAGAGCAATTAGTTTCAGCAGCAATTGGGTAAGTGCAGCAGACAAAGAGAGCAAATTGCCTTTAGCAGACAATTTATAAATCAGCTGTAGATTTCCAGCTCAGTTTTTATTTTTTGTTTCCCTGGGTTATCTTCCACTAAATTGATGGGTAACATCATCAGAGGCAGTTTTGGTGTAATTTATTATAAGAAAACATAATTAAAAATATATTCATCAGATTTCCTGTGGCTTTCTTCAAGGATAGTGAACAACAGCAGCATAACAAGGAGTAGCAATTGACCTTCTCTGTGTGCTTATTTTGCTACTTTAAATCCATGTTTCTTCTCCCATAGAGGTCAGTATAAAATCTAGAGCAGACATACCCCAAACTGCGTAGCAAATCTTAGTTAACATCCACCTGCCATGAACATCACACACTATTTTGTCAGACATGGATCTGACCAGGATATAGGTGGCTATTTTATGGTGCAATTTTCTTTAACGCAACCTTTCTCCAATAGCAGCCTTTGCAGCCAGAGGCAGAGGATAGCGTACAAATGTGACAATGAATTGCATGAAGATGACTTCTTCAGAAAACAAGTCAAAATACACTGATACTTATTTATTTTTAAAAATACACATTATTTTAAGCCAACGTAATTATTAGAGCATAGAACTTAGCAATACTATTTGATGCCATAGGAGGAAAAAAAAAAAAAAAAGAAGACTGGTAGCTCAGAGACACCTGTGAATAGCAAAAAATGCAGAGAGGAGACCATTTCAGGTTCTCCATCATGCCTACTATTACAACCCAATGTGAAGCAAAGCTGCTGTTGTTTCTGACTTCACTGATATAAAACCTCTGAGGTATCTCCAAACTCGGATAACTCTGAAAACTTTAATGTAGTTACAAGTTTAAAGTTGGTTTAAGAAGGCACAGCACCAATCTGTGGTATTAGCAAATGAAATTAAGATGTGCCTAATACTTATATTGCTGTTTAAATCATCAACATTTATTTTTAATAAACACATGGAAGAATAACTGGCCTGACAGATTAGCATACGAGGCTCTCACCCCTAGCTTGGTGCCTTTCAAAGAGGGTTGCTGAACAAGGTTCAATCAAATACTAATTTCTTTGCCACGCCCTCACCAAACAAGCAACTGTCAGGCTGTTTAACTGTCCTGATTAAATCCCACAGAGCTCTAGTAATGAAAAGCAACCAAATACACAAGCTGACAATAACTCACATGTACTGCAGCGGTCTCTGAAACGTTTTGTTTTCAAAGTATTAACCAAGACGCAAAGTTTTCTTGCTCTTTCCACAACACACTGTAGGGGCTTTAACTTTTCTGTGTCTGGGTACCTTGGCAAGCAGCAGAGGAAATGCCTATGGAAGGTACCACTTGAATACATCCATATGGTACCCAAAAGTGCCATAAATCAACTGCAGCATGAACACTGAGAAGCACTCCTAGTGCTGGGGTGAATCTTGAACCCACAGACTTCTGGCTAAGATACAGAAATACTACCAAATGAACCAAAGGCAAACGAGAAACATCCTAAAACAAATTAATATGTACCAAGGCTGTCAAGCATAAATACACCAGGAGTAGGAAGTGCAAAAAGTAATTAAGGTTAAGAAAGAGGCATATGCAAGCTATAAAACATTAGGTAGAGAGGAGGACTAGTAAGATTGCAGAAGGAAGGTAAGAGAGTGTAAAGAAAAAATTAATACAGGAGGCAGAGAAAGAGACAGTAAGGGAGATTGCATGAGAGGTTAAAATAAATATTTTCAACTCTGTAAGGCTCAGGAGTCAGATGCTGGAGAGGTGTCTTTAAGAGATGTTGGAGAAATTCTATTCTAAAAAGCAGATATTATGCTAAAGCAGATCAAAATCAAGTGTTTCTAATGCCACTTTCAAAAGGTTTTGGGCTCTCCCTGTGGATTCTTGGGATAATAACGTACACATCTTGGACAAAATTGTGCAGCCTTCACAAGGGGCTGCAAATTGACCAACTGACGTGTACATTATGGTATATTATGATATTATGGTTGTGCTTTGCAAGGACAGATGGATAAACTGAATTTGATGTGAAACCAGGACCACACCAGAAGGGTGGCTTGAAGTGTTTGGAAGGATGTCAAGAGACCGGGTGTAAACAGGCCAGATGTGTCAAAAAGAAACTCAAAAACTTCGGAGAAGTGATGTAATGTTGGCCAGTCAAGGCACAGTCGTATCAGTGACAACATTTTAAGTGCCAGAGGGAGTATCAGCTCTTTCGCACTTAGGTGACTAGGTAGAAACATCAAATGGTCAGAATACTACGGGTGGCTGTTGAAGGACCTTTTTTATCCTGTTCTTCTTGAATGTGTTGGCATTGTGGCTGTTGAAGGATCTTTTTTATCCTGTTCTTCTTGAACGTGTTGGCATTAACTACTTGGGAAGTCTCTAATCCTAGCATGTAAGAACTGGTATCTCTAAGTAAGATGCTGTGTAAGCACAGACAAGGGCACTTTCTGTAAATCTATATTCAAAGGGCAAAATCTATATTGAAACAAACTGTGAGAGAAAAAGTCCTGGGCAGAATAGCAAAATTATCTCTTCTTTCTGATAGTAACAGGAAGGGGAAATTCTGAAAGATAATTTTTCTGTAATGCATTTCCCTCCCTGCCTCGAATATCCTTGATTTTTAATATTTCGTATGTAAATATTTTTTCGGTGTTTTTATTGAACAGTGTTAAAGTGTGTCATTTACCAAAGTTTGAAAAGTATTGCTAAAAATAAAAAAAAAAGTGACTATATTCTAATACAGCCTGGTCACCTTTGGCACTGGGCTGAGAAAATGAGACTTCACTGAGACAGAGGACTCCCACAAAAAAGTGTGAAAAATTGAAATGACAAGGTTGTGTTGATAGCTTGTTGAATGAATGAAGGGAATGAATAGAAATTTACATTTATATAGCACCGTTCATCTACACTGTATCACTCAGGACTAAAGAGTTCATGGCAGACTTACTTTGCCAGCACAGCTGCACTGGGGAATGAAGTAAAATAGGACCAAACATAATTTTCGCAAAAACAGACCCTACAAAAATACTGGAGAAAGGCAAAGAACCTGTGTAAAGCTTAAAAAGGGTGGAAAACAGGGAACAAAAAATAGAGCACTTCATGCATGGGAGATTAGGAAGTGAGGAAGGTACTGAATAATATTTTTAAGTTTAGATCATGATTCTGGGAATGAAACAGAGCAAAGAACACAAAAAATAATTGAATATCTTTATCTTTTCCAGTACAGGAAGAAATATCCCACCATTTCTCACTTTTTAATAGTAAAAACCTACAGATGTGGGGATTCAAGAACTCAGCTGCTGGATTGTTGCCTGTCTTTAGAGTTTGAAAGTTCTTTCTGAAGTATAACTTCGATTTTCTTCATTCCATTTAGGCCTACTACCTTCTAATCTATTCTTGCTTAACATGAGGTTCAAACGAAGAAACAGTTCACTGTCTTCCTGATAACGGCTTTTTATATACTGGAAGCAGGAATCATGTCCCCATGTGTCCATGGCATGGCTAAAGGGTGGTTCAGTACTAACCTTTAATGACTTGACCCTCATTTTGCCTATATATCACGTTACCATTAAAATACCATTCAGCACTGTTTGAGGATCGAAACCGAGACCATTCCTGAGTGTGTTTAGTTCACATGAGTAACTGGATGTCTAGAGAGGCCAGCAGTTACTACCGTACATTCACTTATCATTTGTACACAAAGAGAATCTGCCAAAAAACATTTGTCAACCTATGGAATCCATATTATTTACCTGATTCATCCTCCAAGGATGTAGGTCCATCCTACAGATGACCTCATCTCTGAACTGTTATCTTTCATCCATCTCAGCTAGCAAGTCCCAAGTCATCTCATGCTGATGCTGCTACAAATCTGCCTTCTTTGAGTATTTTCCTTGTCAAAGTGACATGCCTTAAAAAACAAGGCAAGAAAATCTGACTTCTCAGTTGCTTTTCTACCACTTCCTGATGTGATAAAGAGTTGGGTGAATTGCTGCGTAATTCATTGATAAGTAAAGTCACTCTTCAAAATGCAGCAGAATACGTTGAGCCCCTTTGCATTCTTCGAATCTGTTGTGAATTTTAGGGGTGTTTGGGAAATAGCTTGACTAGCGTGTCCAACAAGAGTACATGCAGGTGAGTTTTCTCCTTTCCCTGCACCAAAAATCATACAAGTTTGCCCAAAATTCGAGAGATTTCAAAACAGATCCACACTGATACATAGCTAATTTTTTTGCTGTGACATTTTTAGCTGACCAAATACAGGTCTACGACAAAGTTGCCCAGCTCACACGAGACACCTACATACATAGTCCCATACCTGCTACAGGCTGAAAGCTGAATCCCACATGAACTAGACACACCGACATGCAAGTCCCAGCTCGCAAAGCTCTTGCTTCCACATTTCCTTCTCCCATTCTCCCCTCTCGCCTGCCATAGTGGTTTCCTGACACCTATTCCCCGACTATCTGTAGCCTTCAGCTCTTACCCTTTGGCCTTCAGGGTTGAGTGGCAGCTTTCCTTCCAGCCCCTCATTTACAAACACCAGCAGCTCCCCCAAGACCCAGCCTCCTTTCCTGTTTCCACACTTTTCTGAGTACTCATCTCCAGAGGAAAGTCTTCTTGTGAGCTGTAACCTTTCTGACCCATCTGTTTTCTTGACGGTGGTGATGGGCAGCTAATAGCAAGTGCCGGCTGAGCTCGGCTCTGCTGCTGCATTGGAAGGAGCAAAGGAGGCCAGTGCTACTGCCGAGAGCATTTCAAACTGCAGTCCGCAAACACGGCACGGCACTATGCCTTCATACAGATCAGCATGAGTGTTGGTGCTATTAAATCACTTTTTTGTGGTTCTTTTTACCCAGATGAAAACACTACTAATTCACAAGTACTAATTAATTCACCAATGTTTGTAAGAGTCTTAGAATTCATAGAAATTCATTTTACCATCATAACATTCTTAATATGGTTATTGCACAACAATGGGAGGTCTTTGTTCTTCAACATGATCCTCTCTGCCTTGTAATATAGCACTGGAGAAGAGAGTTTTGCTTAAATGGTAAATATTGCTTTTTTAAAAGAGGTTTTTTTTTTAAATTCATAAAAGTTTAGGTTTTATTTTTTTAACAAAAAAGGACTCGCAGAAGACCAATGACTTCCCACTCAGCCTTGGATCTGACATGTTATACAGACATGTTCTGCTGATGCCCCTGACAAAGACACTCTATATGAAACCAAGCAACTTGCTCAATTTTTGCTGGAAAAAAAAAAGGGGGGGGACAGCAAACCTTCCTTTCTGATGAACTTCGGCTACTTAACTTTGTAAGTTCTTTCAGTTAGCTCACAGTGAAATGAGGCCAGGTTTGTATGCAGAGATAAACACAGAATATTGCAATAGCTCAGAACAAGGATCTGCTGAAGCAGTATTTAAATAAGTGGAAATGTTACTGTTGCTCTGGAGGTAAAACTAGAAATGGGAGAAAAATGTTAAATTAAACTTCAAGGGTAGATCAAATGCTTTTCACCTTGATAACCTGAATAATTAAATATTGGCATAATACAGCCATATTGGGATAATAAATGGAGATAGGTTTGAAATGATAGAAAGCTGCCTTAAAATCACCATTAGAAATGTAAAAGGATACAGTCTTGATGGTGGGACATAGAGACAAGAGGAGTATAGCATTGATTAGTGATGTTGGAAGCTTTCCAGAGGTACAACCAGGTGGAAGAGAAGAATGCTGCTCTGTAGAAGGAATGCTTACTGGAAACCAAGAAGAAAGCCAGCAAGACATCTGTGCTGGAAGTAATGATGAAACTTGGAGAGAAGACACTGGTTAGTTGGGGATAGCCAGAAAGACTTTTCCTGTTTGCCTAGTTCTCTGAGAAAACAGAGCTGTTGATATCACACCACATCTTCAACCAGGCCATACCAGGTCTGCTACCAGACCTTATACATGCCCAGCACTGCTTCATCCCAGCACTCATGGAAATATATTGCATAAAGACAGACAGATGATAATAGAATTCTGAGCAACTGAGAGCAAGGCAGCTCTGGGAAATTTGAGGTGGCTGATGAGAAAGGGATATTTCCACCAACCATCTCTGAGGAGTACCAAGCATACAGGCAGGAAAAGGGACAAGGTCTTGTAAAAAGCTGCAGGAGGCAGCAGCAAGTCTGAAGTTAAAACAGTGTCAAGGAAACAACAAACTCAAATTCTACTCACCAGAGCAGGAAGAAGGAGAAATGCAGTGCTAGGCTGGGTGAAACTCTCAGGCCTGGGCAAGGACAGCTTGTTAAACAACACTGTCAAGCAACTTGTGGAAATTATAAATTCTCTATGCTCATCTGGCATGAAACTGAGCTTCCCGGTTGCTCTTCTGCCATCATTTCTTCTGAGGACATCTGGAAGTGTCCTGGACCTACCTGGTTTGTGCCCAGAAGTGAGAGCACACAAGATGGTCCAGATGTAGAAGGCTTTGAAACGCACTCAAGGAAAGCAAAGCAAAGTTTGATCTATAGACAAGGAACCAATTGGTGTTGAAGGCTCAGCAGGGGAGAGAGAAAGGTCATGTACTAAATGCAAATGGGCAAGGTTGAAGTGTTTTAGAGAGGGAAAGGAGTGAGGCAGTTGGAGGCCTGAGGAAAGCATAGATAAGCTGAATAAACAAAATATAAAGAGCTATCATGGCAGTCATGCACCTGCACAAAAGAAAAATGCTCCTCCAAAAAACTGATTCCCTATTAAGTGATTTTGCTTGATTTTTTCACGCCACTCATAAGTTATCAATCTCCCCTTCCATAAAGACAAATGTCATATTGGCCCTAACCCATCAGCTATTCTCAATTTATCACCATTTAATATGTATTAAAATGCTCTTACCTCTGATTGCAAAAACAAACAAAATAAGGCAACATAAATCAAAAAGAAAGCGAAAGGGAGATGAGGAGGCTGAAGAGACAGAAGGGAAGTCTGCTTCTCAAAAGAATGGTTGTTTTTTCTCTTGATCTTTGCATCCAAGCTCTCAAGGCCTTTCCACCACAAAAAAGTACTCCAATGGTCTTACACCATATATCGCTTCAATAGTTTATTAATCCCCTCACAACACAGAAACAAATGCTCAGCTGTGGAAGGGGAGTAGGGAAGAGTAGTAACAAACACAGCAACCCTGTGTGTGTGTGTCTCTCTGATCCCATTATAAACTAACACAATATTTTTCTCCAATTTTCAGTCGGTATTGCAGCTCGCAGCAGAAAAGATACTGAAAGCAGCAGGAGCCAGGCAGGGGTGTCAGACTTCAGAGCGGACACTGCCTTGGGACCTGGGGGGGCCAGTAAATCAGTGCACGCTTGTCAACAGCTCCAAGCTGCAGGAATTACTCGAGCGAAAATAACAAATGGCTGTCATTGTGGAGCCAAAAACCTGTGATTATAATTATCACATCCCCAGTGACCTTGCATAAACTTTAATCCCTCTCCAATGGAGCATTTAAATAGCCTGCATCTACTGGCAGGGGACCGTGTCCCCTTAGTTGAAAATACAGAGACTAGGAAAGAAGCGAGCCACAAAGAAACCACCAAGTCCCTCTGTGTCTTACAGTTTGTATTAAAGACTTGTACAAGAAAAGCCCTGTCACTGTCATTTTAATTGATATTATATAGTCATCCAGAATTCAAAATGCCATGGTGGCATCCAAACTCGGCTAAGCCCAGCGCCAAGCATTTTAATCAGATGAAAAGGTCAAATAATACCAATTTCTCATCACTGCATTCAGTGGGTCACTGGGCTGAGAAAGTGGGTATACAAGGTGTGTGGATGGGCTGTTGAGTCAAGAAATCTTCAGGGAGGAAACCTCCTTCCACCTTTGAGAGGTTAGCTTACACTTGCAGGTCCCACCATGACCAAGACTTGAATGAATTCTTCAGCTTGGTTAAAGACCATTTTCTGTTGCTAAATCCAGTATTTTAATTGAGTTTTTATGTTACCCCTTACAGACAGGATTAGATGAATTTGATTACAGAATTAAGGACCATTATTTAGTAGGACCTTTTTCTACTTCTCTAGGTCATAAAGGTACTTCCATACAACATAGACAGGTGCTGCAGAAAAACCTAAGATCTCTGAATCTAGGGAAAGGAAAGATTTGGATTCTAAAGGATTTCATAGTCCTCATGTTTTTATCCTGAAAGAATCCTTTAAGGAAAAAAAATTAATCTATTTTATTTCATGTAACCAAGTCCTTCAAAGCATATCAAAAGCAGAGCGGTTGCAGGAATTTGGTGACATTGCTTTGAAATTGTATGAACAAGGTTGCTCCATGATTACTAGATTACTCTAATTACTCTAACACTGCAGATTGCACAAATTGCTACACCTGTAAACCAGGTAATTTCCCCCAGAAGCAAGCATCTCTTGCACTCAGCAGATGATCCCATGTACAAGCAACCAACACATGGATTTTAAACAGAAGACCTTTTCTCTTACACACGCGTGATAACTGTGTTTGGCACGAGCTTTACACTACGGTATCACATAACAGTGACTTTTTTTTTCAATATTGCTGCAAGAAGACAAAATGAATTCATTACTGGAAAAGAGTTCTGCTAGTTGCACAGGATTTCCATAGATTTCAAAGACAGCACATCAGAAGAATTCTACTTTCACATTAACAATAATTTTAACAAATGCAAAACTTTTTAAATAGAAAAATCAGTGTAACAGTAAGTCTTAAGGAAAAGTCATTTCTTGAGCTAGGGCAATATTTAGGCATTTCTGTATCGGTGTGTAGACTGTTGTACGTACTGCTCACCTGGGCTTCTGTCTCTGTTTTAAGTAAAAGTTATCTACAGCAAGAGGTATATTTCCCAAAAATATTAAATTGTGCCGTCTAGGAAAGCAAGACATACTTGAAACGGAATAGCTCATGCCCACACTGAGAATTTTAAATTTAAATGTGGAATTAGAGATAAACATAATTAAGAAGCAGCTTCAGCATAATTAAAGGGCTACAGTGGATCACAGAGGTACTTAGTTATTTAGGTAGCTTTGCCAGTCAATAAAACCCCAGTATATATTGCAAAGGGAGGTTTTCTTCCAAGCAGCTGTGCTAACCTAAACTGTACATCCTGGCAAGCCGCTGGCAAACTCTCTTAACCCAGCAGTGTCAGCCCCGCGACAGCGCATTTGAAAACACAGCCACAGCCAGCACAAGTTCCTTTTTGCTCTGTGACTGGATTAGGATGTTCTTTGGACCAGAGAGACAGTGAGAGAGACAGACAGAGCCTCACAGAGCTTTACATCCCAGTGACACTCTGGAAATTGGTGGTGGCACAGGAGAGACAGCTCTTTTCAGCTGGTGGCACAGAACAGGAACTGGACCAGGGCCAGATGCCTTCACAGCCACTCAGCAGCCACTGCATGGTACCAAATTCCACCAGCCTCATTCATTTGAAATGAAAATTCTCTATTTGCATCACTGCAACATAAATACACTAAATATCATGTAATAGTAGCTTGGCACAATTCTCCTTTTGTCAGGATTCATTCCAAATACCTTCTCTCCTTTCCTGATTAGCAACATGATACAGTTGCTTGAGTTCAGAGCTGCATACTGGATGTGTTTCATGCATGAAGATTTGGTAAATTTTCTCTATTTATCCCATATACTGGAGATGAGTTGTCACCAATTGTCTCTCTGTTTTGATTCTCCTTTGACACATCATCCCATGTCACTCCTCCAACATCCTCATCCCATCCCTCAGAGAATGTGCCATTTCATAAATTTTATCTCAATTTATTCAGGATGGTAACAGTAAAATAAAAATCTACTTTCTGTCATTATAAGACCAGCTTTTAGTTGCTTGTCTCCGCATATACATACATTATTTTGTGAACTCATCTCCAGAAAAGAAAAAAAAAACACCAAACCACAAAATCTACACTTTCTGTGTGTTAATACTTGAACGCACACCAAATCTAGCATGAAATCCTGCATAAACACCTGATATCATTGGTGATTAGCCATTATTTGCCACAGAGTTCATACAGTGGGAGAGGGTGTTAACCTGTTTGTTTCTACAGAAAATTACAGAAAGTCTATTATTTACTCCTTTCTTCCCTACCATGAGACAAATCACAGACACTTGCCACCACTTATTTTATATTATGAGCCTATTTTGAGTATATGTTTGTCAAAACTGAATTTTGAAATAGCTTTTGCTAAAGACTGGAATTCCTTGGAAATTACATAAAGGAAAAGGTTGTGAGAAGGGAATTATGTTCTATGAATGATATTATAAAATTTCGTTTTTTCTGATATCAATGGTCTTTGCAGTCCCGTATCCCTAACATCCCAGAAGATGTACAAAAAGACCCCAAAGCTGTGACGTCTGTTTAATGCAGTGAGACCAGGTGACACTACAATTGGGTCATTTTTTAAAAGTTTCAATTTCAGTGTAGACTAACTTGAATGAACAGCTCATAAAACTACCTTCACATTATGGGGCAAATTGCCCATCTCTGAATCACAGTTGCTCCTGGCTTCCCATTCAGAACTCTTTCCATGAGTCTCACCAGCATTAATGGGAGCTCCGCAAGCAGAACAAATAGACGATCATTTCATACTGAGAGGAGAATTTCCCCCACATGGTGTGTGTTCATCACACAAATCCACCTTTCACCAAGGGAGGGGAACGCAACCCATGTGAGCTTCCCCATCCCTACATTTCCATCCCCTCTTCTGTGCTCTGCTGCCTTCTGCCACCAAGACCAGACAGGCAATCTGACATTTTTAAACAACATTTATCATTTTGTAGCACTGGCTTCCAGCTGTTTCACATTCCCTGGCACATTTGTGCAATGATGCTGGGTTCACTCGAAAGATGACCCTGGTTTACTGAAATGCCAAAAGCAATCTCTAGCCCTAAAATATTTTGGCCTCCTAAAGACCCCATCCCAAGAAGAGGGTTACTCTGAAAATGCAGTGATACCCAGATGAATAGAGATGTCACTACCCCTTGGTGAGTTCCCACGTACTTTAGCTGAACAAGGAACCTATATAATGCATGAGGATGCTGTATGAGATTGAAGGAAGAGAGATGCCATACACAAGCTAGAGTAGCAACTCACCACCCCTAATCACAAGTCAAAACCAGGTAAGAAATAGAAAGCAGAAATGGGCTGCCTTGCCCCAGGTGAATTCACCCAAAGACTGCTGATCACCATGCACATTCAGAGCATTTGGGCAGCCCATAAGTATCTTGGCGCTGCAATGTCTTTATACTGACATTTGAAGTTCAGACTGGGCTTGAAGAGGGAATCATCCATATTTAGAAAGGAGTATTTCTCTACCATGACTTCAGAAGTGTTTCTGAATCCTAAAACTTTCGCGGGGTTTCATGAAACCCAAAGAATCTGACTCCAGGATCTTCATCTCAAGAAGCTTCTCTTCCAAAACTGGTGTGAGTTTTCCAGTTATGTCAAAATCTTGCAATATAAAATCTATGGGTTCAAAACTAGGAAAATCAGTTGAGAGACAAAATTTACATGTATCAGGTTTTGACTTAAAATTTTGAGTGTGTCACCCTCTACTTCTTTGTCCTTTGGGGAAAGAATGCAGTGCATCTTTTTTTCTGGTGGGAAGCCAAAACCATTCTCTTTTCATTTCTGGTTAATTTCAGCTCTTTTCTGTACAGGTAAAGTTCACATGGTTTGAGGTCTGATAATGAAGACTTGGCACAGCTTTAAATATAAGTAATTAGGGAATCCATTGACCATAACAAACAATGGACCAAAAAAAACTTGTGGAGAAGGTACTTCCCAGATGCCCATTAGAGCAATTTTTTGCCTGTAATTATAACTCACAAAGTTAATTCACTCAGAAAAATAAATACTTTTTTTTGCTTAAGTATCCTAAATTAGGCATTAAATTACAACTCTTTCAAGAATGAACCTTATCATTACCTTTCCCATGTGAAAGGGAAACAAAAATAACTCTTGAAAATCTGTGTGAAAGCAGCAAGTGCAAGCACGCTGTAAAGACATCTGCGTGACAAAATCCCCTCTACGCGTCCATACAGCAGATGCATGTGTGCTCACATATACATATATGCATGTGGATACTTATGGATCATACACATAAACATACAAGTCACTCTATGAAAAATGAAACTCCAATGATAACGTGATCCCCCCAAGCCTAGCACTTCAATTATAAAGCAATCGTAGCACAAATCCAGAAAATGTCACTGTCACATGCTTCCATTGTATGCTGTTGGAAATACCTCCAAAGTTTGGAAATTAATCACACAGCAATGCCAATCTTTTAAGCCAGGCATCTATGAACCAACCTTTTTTCTACTGAATGAATTACATTGAAATGATATAATTGCAGGCTGCCATTCAGTCACCCTTAACAATAGGAGACTTTGAAAATTGGAATTTTTTTCCCCTCTGACTTCCAACTTGCAATCATGAAGCATACAGCAAAAGCTTGGTGCCTTTTAAATAACCTAAAATCTACATCCTTCAGACAAATGAACAAAAAAAAAATAAAAGGGTGCAATTTAAGGGCAAATCATTTCGTGTTAATCCTTGGGAACTCAAAGCATGAAGATAAAAGAAGAAAAAATGCAGGTTTCACTTTGCTCATTATGGGACATTGACTTTCACCTAATCGTATGCAATTAAAATTTCTTCATGAGATTTCCTTATTGAAATAAGAAAGATAGCACTGTGCTGAATGTGGTGATAGATCTGGTATAAACGTGCTTCCTGGACAAACTGATTTATCATGTCTCATTCCAGCAGTACTTTCTTGCTTGCTCATTTCTCATCTTATTACTGTGAAGTTGTAATTAAAGAGGATCCTCCCACAGAGAAGAGTTCTCCTTCAGGACAAGCTAAATTATACATGCACTGCTCTTCCTCTGAGACCAATTTAAAGGGGCAGCCTGCTAAGGGAAAGATGCACATCTAATACTTGGTGCTCTTGGCTCTGTAATTTTATGCAGGTCCCTTTCTGTTAGATACAGAATAAATTGGGTTTATAAGCTGGGCTTCCTGGGCAAATATACTTCTGCAATTGACTATTTCAATTTAAATACATAGACAATTCAATTAAAATGGTATTGAACCACTGTGGCTGATTTACTTTGCGGATACTTCAAGTATGATCACTCGTATAATACACTGAAATATTTCAAAGGACACTGAAAAAGTATTTAATGAATAAAGAGCTTGTAAAAATTCTTCCTGTTCTTCAGGAATATTTGACCAAAAAGGCAATCAACTGACTGTTATGAGATGGATTTGCTGGGAAGACACTACTGTAAGGAAACACAAGCAGCAGGCATGAGATCAATTTGACACCATGCTTACTACCTGTCCTCTGCCAAATTCTCAGCCTTTCAAAAACATGGGCATGCATCAATAAAAATAAAAATATAAACCATTAATTTTGTCCCCTTTATTTGGGCTCATATCCTCAGTGCAATAAATTATTCCTACTGCAAGCAAAAGTAAAAATACAATTTCCTTTAAGGGACGATACTGCAAGGAAGGACTCCCAGTAGTGCTGTTACTCAAGAAGGTTCTTGTGCCTTTCTGTCTGAAGACCTAAACCTAAATGCAGCAATCCATTGTAGCCTCATCAGACTAATTTTTGGTCTATTGTTCCCAAAGGCTCTACATTATAAGAAAATAAACTCCAGGAATAAGAATTATTCATAGCACTTCACAGCAGCTCTCAAAGTCACTTCTGATGATTCCCTGAGGATACTGGAAAGAGGGAATTAGTGGGTGAACTTCATAAAATAGGGTTAGGAGAGAAGAATGTACTGAAAAGCTGGGGTGAGCTCTCTGAGCTTCAAATGCCTGTCAGGACTGAGAATCTTCTTGTAGCTTTGGAGTGTGTATTTGTAGCTTAATATTAAGCATTATTTTCATGGTAACCTGCCCTTAATGTCAATGCAGGACCTAAAAGAATTCAGACATCTTGATAATGAAAATCCATTTGATACTCAAAAGGCTCACACAACCATGAGATAGCCTTTTACGCTGTTACATCCTATAGCTTGATATTTCTCCTTGAGTCCATTAATTTAATTGCATCTCTGGATTTCATTTTAAAATATTTTATTGTAATCATAGGAGACAGCAATAATTTATGAACGTTCTCAGTAGCAGTATTACTCAGTAAGAGCAGCATTATATTTGCAGACATATAATTTCAGAGTTAATTTCATAAAAGTATAGGTGAACTTGATCCTTAAATTAATACCATTGTCCTTTGCAAGAGAATTAAGACAGGCAATTCATTCAGTGTCATATCTACAATGTTTCAGATGTGATGCAAAGAGCTGTGTAAAAGTGAGGTGTTCGTAGCAGCTATGACTGTGACGGTCTAGAGCTCATGGGGAAAAAATTTAACAAATATTATGCTAATAAATGCTGAAATATTTCTAATCAGTATTTTAAGTCCTTTTCAAAAAATAAAATCTCAATGACTATATGTAAAAATGCTAAGCAAAAATCATCTGATCCGACCTCCAAAACTAATAGAAGTTTTATCAGTAAATATAATTTCATTGGTTTCTCTTTCTCTTTTACATATTTTCTTTCCTGTTTTGCCAAGAGAAGAGAAAAATGTGGTAAGGGAAAAAGGAATGAAAAGAAAAGAAAACAGCCCAGCACCCCAAAACCTCACCATTGCTTGCTTTACCACATTTCTTGCTGATAATTCTGTTTGCTATATTAATACTGCAGATTATCTGTGGCTAATTAGTTGCAAATTTTCATATTTCAAAATCCAGTGCAGACTGGCATGATAGTTTCATTGAACACCCAAGGTCACATCAGCACGCTTGTGTGCTGTAGTTTGTGTTTCCATGGGTGGCCACAAGTCCTGAAGCAGCTAAATCCACTTCTGCAGAGGTAATTTTCTATAAAATGTCTAATACATTTAGATAATACACAAAAGGTGAGGTCTACAACATTCACAAAGCAATTGGACAAAGGAAGTATAAGCGTTGACAATGCCACTTTTAGTCAAGTAAACATTCACTAGAAAATCTTTCTTTAGGTGTATTCACTGCTCTGACAAAGACTCCAGTTCTGTTTAAAAATGACCAAGGTATTGGTTATAAAAACCTTTCCTCTGTTAGATGTCTTAACACAGAGAAATCAAAAATAGTGCAATAAAGTGACTTAAAAATTCAAATACTCTCAGCCTACTTTCTGAAGGGCTTATGGTCAGAATGGATATACATATCTTCATTTATGAATAATTTCTTGTGCAAAAATTCTCTGAAGCTGCATATTGCTTGCCAAGCTTCTGACCAGGGAGAATTTGTTTTACGGATGAATTATTACCTATTAACTTACACAGTGTTGTAAATATAGCTGCTGTTGGGCAGCAGTGGGTCAGAGCCAAGCAGACAAGGGTCTGTGTTCTCACCGACTTACGGTGTGAAGGGACAACCACTGACAAACTACAAGGCCAGAGAGAAGCTAAGTAAAGCAAGAAGTACCCTTTACTGTTCGGTCACAGGATAGGTGAGAAATCAGACATTGCATATGAAAAATTACAATCTAGATGCAGAGAATAAATAACAGAGTGTTCCCGACTGGCAGACTCCTCTCAGCCCCTACCCCCTTTTGTTTTTACCAGTTACTTCTGCTGGCTGACAAATCATCTCCCCAACACAATAAATTTGTTATGGAACATTATCTCAGGCTAAGGAAGGTCAGGATGTGCTAAAGGTCATGTGTGTATTAACCCACTACATGAAAGTCCCCACCCTCACTCTAAAACATAGTCTTAAATTACGTACTATTGAACTGGCTATAACCGATCTCTCATAAACAGCCTCATTTACCTGACACGTCCTCAAGATGTGCCTGAACATCTTGAAAACAGGCATGCGTCCTGTTTGCTCGAAGGTATTATTAAAGGCAAAAGCTATATCGTGAAACACTGGGGTTGTGGAGTTACAGTCCCTAAGAGAAGGGAGATGAGGACAAGTCTAATGCCAGAACCAGCCTAACTTGGGTGCACAGCACACATCGGGTTAGGATCTGGTCACGGCGGAGACCACTGCTATGGGGGTCTACACTTAGCTTCGAGTTTACTTCAGCAGCTACAGAGGTTGTCTCTTCTGTATTTTTTTTTTTTTTTGTGCCAGAAAAAAAAATCAAGACTACTTTTAGCCTAGAAGAATGAGGGATAAACTATAACTCAGTTTGGAGTTTTAAATAACTTTTGAGAAAGGTGTTCTTCACCCTTAAGTGGCATTAAGTCGTAGCATCAGGCAGATGCCGAATGTTCTGATTTTGGATATAGGGTAGTGCTGAGCATTGATTCAGACAAAATGACCAGCAAAACAGAGTTAATGCAGCTGTTTCCAACAGCAGCCACTCCATGCTCTTAATTAAAATCGCTTCAGAAGTAGGACATATTTTTAATGACAATTTTTTAATACTTAAAAATCATACAAAGCTTGAGTAAACTTGATTTGCTTGAATAGAATAACAAAATTATCAATTTTTATCTCTTTTTATTCTTACTTTTCCAGTAACAGAGTGAAAGGACAAAAAGAGAAATCCAGGAAATTTTCATTGTCAGAATATTATTTTTTTTAAGAAAAAATTCAGGAATAGATTTGCTGAATTTCATATTTTTCAAGGAAGGTATTTTTTTCCTTAGATAATTTGTCCATAAATTTTCACTATCTCTATGTATAGATAAATAGATTAGAAGACAATTTCCTGATTCAACAGTACTTCACAACAAGTTTTTATTGCTGTAAAACATTGTTTCAGATTTTACTTTTGGACAAATTGCTCTTCCCAAATGGAAAAAAAAACAGCTGGAACTCAGGAGCGAATGTACCATTACCTGAGCTCTGATTTATCATCGGTGTCCACTGTAATTTCCTGCTTACAGCAGGAATTACAGCATGAATCCAAGATTCTTGGTCAGATTCTTAAATGGCTAAGTCTTACATTAAAGTTTTTTAAAATGTATGGTTGCATATAGTCAAGCATGAAAAGGAACACAGGTACTTTAATCATCTTCCTATATTTCACTATTGTAAAACCACGGCAAGTCCCACAGGGAAGAAACGTATGTAAAATCTGCATACAAAAATCTGAAGCACAACCACAAAATGATGGGCAACACCTTTCTCATATGTCTCTGACAGGATAGAATGTCAAACCCACAATATTTCCTTGGAAGCTATGCTTAATAAAATGATGTTAAAATCTATGCCTTCATGGACCCGTCCATCATCCAGTTGGAAAATGTATCCCAACTTGCTTCTGAAGAGCAAGAAACATTTTCACTTCTGAAAAGCCTTTACTCCAGCCCCATTTTAGCTGCCAGAGCAATCCCAGAGTACTTTCTACAGAAACCACTGAATGACTCAAAGCCTGACCCTGCACGGGCTGTGACACCACTCTGTTACCCCCATGAGGGTTCCACCAGATGAAGACAACACAGACTGCCATGTACCACAGCAGTGCCCAAGGGGAAGGACCCATCCAGGCTGCATCCCAAAACCAATCTATCTGATCTTCTGAGACTAAATTTAACAGCTGAGGACTCCTCCACCCTCCCTCCATGGTTATCCCCGAAATTTGGGCTCAAGACTCATCTGTCCTAGCTTTTAGACACCAAGTCTACACCATTCACCTCTTTTTAGAGAGAAAGTAATTTTAAAGAACAAATAATTTAATACTAATAGAGGTGTTTTGGGAGCTTCTATATTTCTCCATCAGTTACACAAGAGACCTTAGGTCAGATTTAGACCCCAATTTATCCAGTGGTGCCTCTGGGGTTGTAATGGACCCCAAACAAGAACCAGCCACCACTGAACCTGATTTTTTAACTGAATCAGGAAAAGCAGTAGAGTTTCCATCATAGCTGGGAGCGTACAGGATGTGAACTTTTGATGCTGACTCTTCACTACTTAATCTGGGGGAAGAAAGGGAAGAAGGAAAGAGGAGTCAGCGAATTAACATCTCCAAATAATACTGTCTACTTGGAATTTCCAATGAACTGTGCAATTTAGGATAGGAGGCCAGGAAATCAAAGGCCAGTAAAAAGGATTTGGTTGCAAATAGTTTTTTGACTCCCTCTCCTTGACAGAAGGCCATTCTCTGGCAATTGTGGAAAAGGGAAACATTGGCTTAGTGTGAAGAGTAAACACAGAAATCTTTTAAAGACACAGACACCTTGTGTCTCTGCCTTCAGTGAGCTGTTTCTCCTTTTTATTCTCATTTTCACTCTCCGTCTGTCTTCATTAGTCTGCTGGCACTCTGCTAGGATTAGTGAGCTAGTTTCCATGGTTTCTTATTTTCACTTTCTATCTTTCTTTGCTTAACTCATTAAATTGTTCATTACTTCACTGCACTTTACAGGAGACATATTTATTGTATTAGTTACACAATAGCCAGATTAGTAAGTGATAGGCAGTCTGCTATTTGAAAGAACATATTCTAACAGCAGAAAGGAAATTCAGGAGACACAGATATTATCTACCAGTTGTAGCATAACTGGGCTAGCTAGTAACTGCTAAATGTTTACCCTTTATCACTAGAAATATGCTACATGATTATAAAGAAACAGCGCACACGCACTCCTCGGTTCTCTGCAGCATCCATGCTGTATGTGCACCCACAGGAAAGGGAAGTGGCAAGAACAGGTCTATGGACAAACACCTTTACCTTTTCCTCTTTACCTTCTGTGATAAACCTGCCTGGACCATGGCTTTTCCCAAGGCTGGGAGGAAGTCTACAGACGTGAGCCTCCCATCGGCTGCTGGAGAGAAGAGTGGGGACAGCAGGGAGGAACCAAGGCATTGCAGGGGGCCCTGGTCAAAGGAAGCCCTCCCATGTGAGAACTAAGCCTAAACTTAAAAATTTTCTCTCTGTTTCTCAGATTCCACCATGCCTGTGGCAATTGCTTGATAGGGAAGGTAATTCCACACCTGATACTCAGATTGCAGTAAAACTCTTGAGTAAAACGACAATTCAATGAGAGTACGGTGTGTGCTATGGCATGAAAATTTTTTCTCAATAAGTCAGCAAAGCTACAGTTCTGACTTATGGCGAAGTGTCCTCCTGCTTTGGTTGAGGGTGTCTGCTCAGTCAGGTCTGTATTTAAAGCAGTTTTCAGTCCTGATGCATGTTTCTTGTGGTCAGCCTCTGGAGTCTCATCTGAGTGTTTTTCTGATTGTTTCGTCTTCAACACCCACTTCTCTGACAGTTTACCTCCACTCACCATTTCTCTAAACAAGCCCCGCGTCTTCATCCTCTCCATTAAACCACAGTCCATTTCCCCCTCTGCTCTGGCCATCAAGGCTGCCAAAGACGTTTCTTTACCTTGTACCTCTTGCTTTATCTTTTGCCTTTTCCTCAGTTAAATACAACATCATTGATTCAATTCCACTGAAGTTTCTCAGGTGCTGAATGTAACCATCCATGCTCTGCCTCTTTGGTTCAACAGGGCTCCGGACAGCGTTCCTTTCAGCTGAATTAAGATCTTTTTCCCTCGGTTAGTGAATACAGAGGTTCACACCATTCATTCATCTTCTCTAGTAGTTCATTTATCACTTAGAGATAATCTACTGTGGAGAATTTTGATCAAAAGGATGCCTGATTTTTTTTTGATAGTTTAATGAAAATCTAGCATTTTTTAAAAGATTGACTTGCTCACTTCGCTAAACTTTATAGACATAAGGTCAAGAGACTTATGAAACATAGCTTTCCTTTTTATCTCATCTGTAGGGAAATGAGATCTACTTTTTCTCCAGTAAAACCTATGAATGTTCTCATTTCTAGGGGTTGAACAGGAGCTGTTCCATTTCACCATCCTTTAATGTTAGCCTTCTGCTGCCTGTTTTACCACTTCATTTTACATATTGAGGTATAGAAAGTGCTGATGTTTGCCAAGTTTATCACTAGGTCTTTTCTACACTAAACTTTATCTTGAATTCCTACTGATAACAGTCTTGGCTCTTCAAAATATATCAAATCTGTGCAAGATTGCTGTTCTATCATTGTCCTCAATAGAGAATAAGATCATCTTTTGTCACCTAGCAGAATTTGTTTCCTGATATTTTTATATCCTGTAAAACCTTCAAAGAATGTCTCAGATTATAGGAATGCTGTATTTTCTAATATCTTTTAGTTCATGTTAAATCTAATAAATTCTCTTTAAAAAAATATTCTCAATACAATACAGAGGAACAAAAAATTTATCTCCCCAAACTTCAAACCAAGAAAAATATGACGGTACAGCAGAATAGCTCATATAAGTGAGACAGACAGGAAAAAGACATTTTTAAGGTTGGAAAGCCCCAGGAATGACCTATTTATTTCTCAGAGCTGTTTGCAAAACACATACACTGCTGTTCTGTATATGTATGTTACTTCCCAAAAGATAAAATGCTTCAGTAACCTCTGCTATACGAAAGTCTTCGTGTTAAGCCCTAAGCCAAGTGACTTGCTATCCCTGAACCACAAGCCCTCTCTAAAAGGGAAGGCAGAAGGACAGAATCAGATGATAAAGGACAGAGGGATGTGCTACACACAGCCAGGGCTGGTGATGGAGAATCAGCTCTCCCTTTAGCAGTCATCAGGGAAAGTCCTGCTCCAAGAAATGGTGCTGGGAGTTTTGCAAAGTGGAATTAGTTGATATGGGCTCATTTGTCGCTGAGACTGGAATTACTATGTCACTGTTAGTACTTCTCAGTAAAACTAACAGCTGTAAAGGTTAATTTTCTGCATACTTTTTAAACACATGCATCTAAAAAATATTTTGCATTGCAGTGAGTTTTCTTTCAATGGTTTATAAACAGTAAAACCTATAGTTAAGCAAGAAAGTAGCTTTTTCTTTTACAAAAACCAGACAACAATGAATTATTTCTCAGTGTTTGTGCATTAAAATTAGTGCTTTTTAAATGCAAAATTACTTTCTCCAGAAAGCCTGTAAAATACAACACCCCTAATAGTTTAAAAATGGTTTAATATTTCTAAAGTGTCAATGAAACTTTGAATTTAATTTATTAAAAAATAGTTTTAAAACCCTTCTCCTGCTTCCTTTGTTTTTCATAAATATGTCTTTAGTACCCCATAGTACCAAATTTCATATTCTATACAGCATGACAACTGGGTAATCCTTATGTCACTTCTGTCAAATCAGGGAGACAAAGTTTTTGAAACTATAACACCAGCAGTGAGTCCAGCCTAAACTGGAATCTGGCAGAATACAGCTCTTCCAAAGGGCAACAACATTTGTGGGATCAACCTAAATTAGCTTATGTATTCACTGAGAAATTTTTTCCTACGAAGTGGGGGAAATATTATCAAAGGTACTCTGCCTATAAATTAGAACATTAAAAATGTCAAAACTCCATCATATTCAATACCAAAAAAAAAGGAAATGTGGGCAAGCACCTATTAATCCTTGTTGAATTACACACTAAGCAAAAAAAGAATAGCTCTAGGGCTCTTCTGTCACTTGGGGCTCTTCTGTCACTACCTTTGAAAAGCAAACTTCTCAGTCACTGATATTTTCATATTTTTATCAAATTAAAAACTAAAAAAAAAATACATGTTGTGCCACATTTTAGCACATTATCCAACATCTGTATTTAAGAATCCCACACTTCAAATACAGTATTTCCTTGACATCCACCAAAACAACATCCAAGTATTTCCTAGGCAACACGGTCCCCCCTGCCTTCGTTGGCGCTCCCATTACTGCAGAAGAACTGAAGCATCACAAGAAGCAGCAAGTTCAGCCCACAGGCCATCCCAAATACAGCTGGTAGCCAAACCTAGGGCATGTATTTGGGCTGTCATCAGCTCCAACATACCAGCAATAATAAACCACTAATGCAGCTAGGCTGTGCAACAGTAGTAGTGAAAGTACGGTGGCACTAAGTTTGATGTGCAGTGAACTAACCCACCAGAAATCCTACTACGTAGAAGCACTGCAAATTATATGTGTTCATACCCAAAAAGTACTGTCCTACCTCAGAGTTTTATTCACAAGACAACTTCTGCATTCACTGCTATTTAGCATGTCCCGTTTCCTATTCAGCCCTGTTTCAGTGAAGGCTCAGCTCTGCCCCATGCTGACCCTCTTGTCCTCACTTTGTCAAGCACTGACCTATGAGGGGACAAGTGGTCCTGCGAGCCTTGAGGTCCAGCATTGGCTCAAATGCATTACTGGATTAGAGCCAGCATGTTTAGCACTTGACAGAATCAAATTCCTGGGACTTTTAGACTGTTATGCCTGAGAGCATTTTATTCTATGAATGGTCTTGTACATTGTGAACAGAGATACTATGCTAATAAAGGTATCAGAATTTTGGTTTTACTCATAAAGCAAAGCATTCATTAGTACATCATGGACCTTTCCATCTTTAATACAAAACAGAGGTGAATGAATAAAGGCTTTCTTTTGTAGCTACATAAATATTTGTGTACATAATGTATATACACATGGATGCACGCAGAGTTATGTATATTAGTTTTCTCCCCTGGGAAACTGTCCTTAAGGGCATGGGTGCAGAACAGTGCTGGCAGCTCTTTAAGGACACCCTTCTGAGAGTGCAGTGGCTCTCCATACCTCAGCAAAAGAAGTCAAGCAGGGGAGGCAGGCGACCGTCATGGCTATGCAAGGACCTGCAGCTTAAACTGAGGGAAAAGAGGGAAATGTACAGGAAGTGGAAGAGGGGTTGTGTAGCCTGGGAGGAATACAGGCCTGTTGTCCGTGTGTGCAGAGATAGGATTAGTAAAGCCAAGGTGCAGATGGAGCTGAACTTGGCAAGGGATGTGAAAGATAACAAGAAGGGGTTCTACAGGTACTTAGGCAGGAGGAGACAGGCCAAGGAGAGTGTTCCCCCTCTGATGAAAGGTAATGGGGAGCTGGCTTCTTTAGACATAGAAAAAGCTGAGGTACTTAATGAGTGCTTTGCCTCAGTCTTCACCGGTGGTCAGGCTTCTCATATCTGCCAGGACCCTGAGCCTCTAGGTGAGGGTGTGGGGAGTGGTTTCTGTCCCACTCTAACGGTGGAACAAGTCCGAGTCCTCCTCATGAAATTGAACGTGTATAAGTCCATGGGACCGGATGATATCCATCCTAGGGTTCTGAAAGAGATGGCTGATGTAGTTGCTGAGCCGCTCTCCATCATATTTGAAAAGTCCTGGCTGTCTGGGGAGGTCCCCGAAGACTGGAAAAAGGGAAATATTACTCCCATTTTTAAGAAAGGGAGAAAAGAAGACCCGGGCAACTACAGGCCGGTGAGCCTTACCTCTGTGCCTGGGAAGATCATGGAACAGATCCTCCTAGAAGCTATGCTAAGGCACATACGAGACAAAGAGGTGATTCGAGACAACCAGCATGGCTTCACCAAGGGCAGATCTTGCCTGACCAATCTGGTGGCCTTCTATGATGGAGTGACGGCTTCAGTGGACAGGGGAAGGGCAATGGATGTCATCTACCTGGACTTCTGCAAAGCCTTTGACATGGTCCCTCACCACATCCTTCTCTCTAAATTGGAGAGGTGTGGATTGGAAGGATGGACTGTACGATGGATTAGGAATTGGCTGGCTGGACGCAGCCAAAGGGTTATGATTAATGGTTCTGTGTCAGGGTGGAGGCCGGTCACGAGCGGTGTCCCTCAGGGGTCCCTCTTGGGACCGGTGCTCTTTAACATCTTCATCAATGACATAGACGATGGCATCGAGTGCACCCTCAGCAAGTTCGCGGATGATACTAAGCTGAGTGGTGCTGTCGACACACTGGAAGGAAGGAAAGCCATCCAGAGGGACCTGCACAGGCTGGAGAAGTGGGCCCGTGTAAACCTAATGAGGTTTAATAAGGCCAAGTGCAGGGTGCTGCACTTGGGTCGGGGCAACCCCAGGTATTTATACAAACTGGGGGAAGATCTCCTTGAGAGCA
>WKFP01013917.1:965940-994153 GCA_011057875.1 Pterocles orientalis
CCCAGGGAGGTCGTGGATGCCCCATCCCTGGAGGCATTCAAGGCCAGGCTGGATGTGGCTCTGAGCAGCCTGGTCTAGTGGTTGGCGGCCCTGCATATGGCGGGGGGGTTGAAACTAGATGATCACTATGGTCCTTTTCAACCCAGGCCATTCTATGATTCTATGATTCTATGTATATGTATACAGGTATGTGAATGTATGGACGGTTTAGTGTGTGGAAAACTCTAAGTACAAAGCTGATGAGGTGTGCCACCGTTGCTTTTATTGTTTTAAACTCTCTGCTGTAATTGGTATAAAGTGTGGAAATTCCATCCCTATTTCATCATTACCTGAACCTGCAAGGCAAGAAAGCGTGCAAAAAAGGCCTAATAACTCACCATATTCCCCGAGCTTGCTGTTATTACAAAATAACTGCACATCTTGTTGCATTTTATTACTTAAATAAAATCATTGATACTAATGTCCTCACCTTTTTAACCTAAAGGACATTTTCTTTGTTGTTTTGTAATGCTCTAAATTGTGTGCAATTATCCCTGCTTGCTTAGAGAGGCTTAGTAAGGAATGAATAGGAACAATTAGCATAACAAGAGAAACATTAACCCATGTAAAAGTAAAAACCTTGGCTTGCTAGCACCTGGTTGTACTTTGTATAAGATAAACCCATTACAATCTTTGTTTAGCAAACAAGGAGCAGAATGCAGGGGTGCTGGCACTTTGCATGGCAATCTGCTGTGATGTATGAAATGAGCATCTGTGAATAATAATATGATTGCACTCCAAAACTCACCTTGTTTCTCTCTTATTCAGTATTAAATACAGATGCTCAAACAGAATACTGTTATCAAACATTGTAAAGTTTCTACAAGTATTTATTTAATTATTCAATAAAAAGTATTTATCTCTATTAACCTGTACTTAAATATGTGCCTGTACATACGTGCACCCAAAGGGAAAAGCTGAATGTCATGGCACAACCATCTACCTTTCATAAGAAGTAGACCTTGCCCAATAAAGCTTGATAAGAACCGGTCAAGAAAGGCAGGAAAATCAGATAGGAATCACTCTTTATCAGATCTCTGTGTGATCCTTCACCCACAAGCATTCTGTTCTTCATGTTTCATTTCAGAAGAGAACAAAACCTAATGTATATAATTCAGAAGTACTTTGGCCAAAGGCTCCCAGCTAGTGCCAAGATAAAAATGGGAGACTGTTATAGGCCCCGTTAGACTTAACTGTAACATCTCATTGTGCATCTCATCCCTTTTAATTCTTCCAGTTCTGCAGTTCATACCCTGGCCAAGTGGCAGCATCCAGAAACACACTAAAGATTCACAGAAACAAGTAGCTCGGTGCCAGCAAGTCTTAAGGAAACACCTTGAATCTGAGTAACATCGACAATTCATTCTGGTACACTTCATGTTCGGTTGGTTTAAACAAAAATTGCTGTATTTAAGTCACATTTAAATTAGTTATTTAAAATACAATGAAAAAGTTAATATGTTCATAAGCTATACACAGTCTTCTTTTTGAGAAATATTTCTGTAGTTCTCTTTCTTGATAGTCAATTCATCTATACAGTTATAATCAAAACCTACTTCATTTACAATACCTGTTTGATATCTAATCTATTCAATACAATAGCACGTTATAGATGTGCAATTTCCTATCTGTGAGATAAAGCAAATGTTAGTCACCTAAAAACATCTAATATATAAAAAAACCTATAAAAGCATCATGATGTTATCTTGTTAATACTACATATGCAGACATTTTGTAGACATTCTAGCCAGGAATAATAAGAGATCTTCAGAAGAGCAAGAAACCAGCAGACTTTAGCCCAAACTGCAAACCAGACTACACTGCAGTAGTTCAATCAAATTTACACCACTCCAGAGAACTACTTCCAACACTTTCTGAAATCACCTTAATGCCTACAAAAGATGCTTTCACGTTGTTTCATCTTTTAATGTATTCTAACTAAACCTGAAGGTAAAATTTCCATAATACCACGATTTCTCTGGATTCTCTCTTAGTGGGGTGCAAATGAAGCAATGGCAGCAGAACGGAAATTTATGCAAAAATTCCCTTATGTTTTCAAAACCCGAGTTGCTACCCTTAAATCTGAAATTCAGGTTCATGACAATTGTTCACAGTCACTTTACAGCCCAGTCAGTTTTAAAACTACAATCCACAAGCAAAAGGATAGCGCTCAGTCCATCTGACCTCACAGTATCAGTGTCTTTGCATTAATTACATGGAAGCGGCATCATTTGTTAAACTGGTGTGAACGTATGACACCAGCGTATCAAGTCCCCTTTAAAATACGTATGAGTAGGCAGAGATAAAAGGAAAAGAGAAAGAGAAATCTTGAGAGCGAAAGAGAGAGGCACTATTAAACACTTTGTACTTATCTTGCTGAGGAAGAGCTTTGTTCCAGAGGGAAAAAACCTCTCTCTTTGAAGCTATCCAAACAGTAAACAGACCATTCTTTAAACAGTGGCGTATCTACAGCAATGCGTACATCAGAGGACTGGCATGAAGAAAGTATTTTTCTCACAGATAAAACAGGAGAAAGGGTTTCTTGCACTGGTGATCATTTGGATCTTCTGTTTTCCTTAGATTTTCAGGGCAAATCCAGAAAAAGTCTAATAAGCCCTTAAAGAAAAAAAATACGTCAAGAAGTGTGGAAGTATGTTGATTCATTGCTTCTTGCAACACATTCTTCTCCTCCCAGGATAGGAATATAAAAGGTTTCAGAGGCTTCTCATCACATTTGTACTGCCTGTTGCAAGGGACATCAGGGCTCTTGTGCACCAACACTGCGTGGAAAAAGGGTTTGGTGTTACTGGTCCAAAACGAGGATTGCCTCAACAGCCCAGCTGATGCACACAAATGCTTGAGCTCCCAGCAAGCAATTGCATGCTGAGCTGGCAAGTGGCACAAGGGATAAGGGAGACATTTCATTCCCTGCCTTAAAAATATTAATTTCAGAGTGAACTTTTTCTCTCTATCGAGGTCTCTCCTGCACCACTTCGGTTTGCCCATCCTAGGGATGCTGCAGCTTTGAATGCAAGAACACCATTTTTTATTGCCATAAACCAGGTGAAGGAGGAAGGGCAGTTTCATTCTCGAATGTAGCATCTGAGATAAACACTGCTCCTCTCCAAAGATCCAGCCTCCAGAGAGAGACCCCTTGCAAAACCTGTTAGTGGATTATTTAATCTCTACATTTTCAAAAGGGTGTTTTCATCTAGCTGCTTCTTGTTGCACTTTATAAGGTTATAGCTTTATATATACATATACATATATATATGTTATATGTACTTGTTCACCTGTTTACAGCTGCCGTTTTCTGAACAAAAGAGCAAGGATGTCTCACCTCCAGCCCCATCCAGAGCTATGGCAAACATGCCCACAAAGCAGGAAATGGGTTCAATGACTGCTTTCACTTGGGGGCATTCAGGCCCCCAGCCCTGCCTTTGTTCTTCCACAGGTGAGAGGCAAAGGTGGATGGATACAAGACTGAAGGGAGCAGATGAAGACAAGCAAAGAGGAAGACGGCAGCAGTTCAGTACTGGAACCTCTCCTCAAAGACAAGGAGCTCAGGGGAGCTTCTTCCCATGAAGAAGTGCAAAGCACTGGTTTTCCTCTCTGCACATAGCTTAAAAGCTCCTTCCAGTCTTCAGTTGGATGCAAACAGCAAGTTTTGCTGACAACACTTCATGATCTGGGGAGACATTCAAAAATATAATCTGTACTACGGAGCAATGCCATCCCAGACACACAAACTTCTGCAGAGCAGGAAACTGCCACGTTACATGATTTCTTCTAGTTTTGCAATTTAATTGGAGAGATCAGCATTACAGCCTTGGCAAGCAACAAAAGTGAGAATAGACACTGTAAAAACATCATGATTTCTGCTTCTTGTGCAGCAGCCACCCGTTGATAAAAGGTGGCATGTGTCTCTCTCCTTCACAGGCTC
This sequence comes from Pterocles orientalis, assembly GCA_011057875.1. Taxonomy (NCBI): domain Eukaryota; kingdom Metazoa; phylum Chordata; class Aves; order Pterocliformes; family Pteroclidae; genus Pterocles; species Pterocles orientalis. The sequence goes on from WKFP01013917.1 coordinate 969,923, forward strand.
ACTAGTAAATAATCATCAATTTACACATTCTATCACAATACCTCTGCCTACAAATTGCTTCTTCAAAGATTTCCTTTTCCCCTGGAAGCACCACTTCTAAGTGTGTTGAAATTACATCTTATTCTTTTCTTTGAAAGATCTCTCACTACACAGGCAAATAAAGAGAGATCATTTGCATAATTCTTCTTTTTAAATGACTTCAGGTTGATACGGGTTCCTTAGTGAATTGTTATTCAGCAGGACATGGTCAGATGCAGATAAAGTGCTATAGAAGGTGGAAGTTAACATCCTCAAATCTGATCAAATAACATTTCAGTTTCAAACTGATACTGTAAATCACAAGGAATTACAAAGCTCTAGCTTGATTCAGCTGGTGAAACAGACTTAATATCAAAGCAGCCTTTCATTCAACAAAAGATTCTGCTCTGAGCCATTCTGAGGCTTGTGGAAAGCACAAATTATCATTCTAGCAGACTCTCACAGCCAGACAGCCTGCTGCCCTGAGTGGGTCTCATCTCTGACTATACACGTAAAATAATTGCATTTAATATAATGTTATTATATTCAATTGCATATATATGTCATGTATAAATGTGATAATAATAAATTAGTTGCTTTGTAAGGCTGTTTTCAGTTTCTTTGATTGCATCAAGCATTAATAACTTCAGAAATCAAGATGCGGTCATTTCCTTTTACAAATCTGTAGTTCTGTTGTTTCCACTGTCAATATTGAAAGAAAACTTCGGTAGATTTTTCCTGAAGTCTTACCTAAACTTGCGCGAAGGCTTGATTCTGAGTGTTGAGGAAGCTGAAGACACCCAGAACCCCACATTGCAGAGGCCATCTCTGGAAAAAAATATTTATCACTCATGATCACATTAATATAAAACCCAAATATCACAGTCTGAAAGCAAGCATGCTCATAATCTCATTGCTTGTCTCTTTCCAGAATTCTCAGAGGAGATACACCTGAAGGGAAGTTGTGCAATGACCATTGCAAAAACAGTTTTGAAGTAGGTGCAGTTTGGAGCAAACTTTCCCTGTTAATGAGGCTACTTAAAAGGTCTTTCTTATCTGTAATATAATAGCACTTGGACCAGAAGAAAAAAAAAGTCCCCAGCAGTCATTTCCCTCAAACACATATGCATTCACACATGTACACATGTATATTCATATTCTGAATAAGGATAAAGGATCTGTTGGACCACTGCAAAGCCATATATTTGCAGTGTAAGACATGCAACCTGGGTGAAAACCTCATACTTTATATAGTGGGATTTTTGCAATGAGTTTGCAAAACTCTCTTCTCTCTTAAACTCGACATTTTCTGGTCTCTGCCAGAAATGGAGCCGGAGCACAGCAGGCAGTTATGTCCTGATGTCATTAAGCCTAGAGAATGGGAAGCTGTAGCAGCTGGCTGTAAATCAGGATGGTTTTGCCGGGATAAAAGGAATAATTCTTCACAGTCAGTATTAGTGGGTTTTGCTTCAGCTCTTGTGCAAAAAGCAGAAGCAGAAATATAAGGGTTTGGCCATGGAGCCTTGGCTTGTTCCCAGAGGCCCAGGGATGGCTCAGAGGCTTTTCTTCAAACTTTGGATAAACTCACGGCTATTTAATTCCCAGGACCAGGAAAGAGGATGTACATTATGCCCAGTAATGCAGAGCTTTTCCTTTGGCTCCATATACTGAAAACACTTGAAAGTTTCTGAAGTCTTCTGTCTGGGCTGACAGAGTCTAGAATAAAAATCACAAATTTCTACACCTTGAGCTCCAGAATGAACTCAGCAGCTGGATCCACATTGTCTTTGGGCTGGGTCTTTCACACTCCCAAGAAAATCCAAATCACTTTGCAGCCAGCAAACATCTCCTGGGAAAACCTTGGTTATGAGTCCATAATGCAATGCTACACCTGCCCCCTTGTCCCATTTTTTACCTTCTCCCCTCCTCCTTAATGATGCTATTTACCCAATAAGGAGAAAACTTGTCACACAGACTCTCACTGAAAAGTCGCAGTGAGTCCAAGACGTTGCACGGCAGCATCAAGAGTAATAATCAACGCTATGAAAACAAAACTTCAGCTGCTAATTCCCTTTTAGGAGATTTAACAAATAACATTAGCCTTGAGCAGAACTAAGTACATTTTAACACGGTTCTTTACAATAGGGGCTCAATTACCCATAGCTGATTTTTTTTCACTGTAGTCATAAATTTAACACCATACTAATGAGTCAGTGAAGAGTAAACTGATGGGTAGTTTCATTCAGACTAGAGCTGTTAAGAACATTTTCAATTAAACATTCTTTCTTCTGAAAGTGCATTTTTTGTCAGAGTGAAAATGCTTTGCAGTTAAATATTGATTTCTAGGATATTATAAAGAAAAAAGTTTCATGGAGCAGGATGGATTCTCTGAACACCTCAGAGATTAAACATAAAAAACTTAGTTCTTTTCAGTGCAGACCTGGTATTTTAACATACCTCTGTTTCAAAAAAAATGTTTTAAGAACCATGATTTCTTCCAGCACAAAATAGAAAAGACCTCACAAAACTTCTGTGAAAGGGATTTCTTGTTCTAATCAGTTTTAACACTGACTCCCTAGTCTAACTATCTGGGAAATAAGTAGTGTCATTACCAATGGATTTTAGCAGGTTATTTTGCCGTTCCTACTAAACTGCTGGACATCTGGTTGTAAAGAAAAAGCAGCAGGTGCTAAATGATGACCGGGTTGAATGTTTAAATTGTATTAATTGCACCTGGTAAACGGACTATGCTGTTTATAGACAAGTGTTGATTTACTTTTGTGTCTTCATCAATAGTTTTGATCTTGTATTGATAACAGTGTTGAAGTTACGTTGCTCCTCTATTAGAATGAAATACTGTTGCATTTAATAGTTTGCTCTCTACTTGAAAAAGTTTCAGGCAATTCAAGGAAAAGTTAGACAACACTCAGACTAAAGGGCTAATAAGATGGGGAAATAACAGCAGCAAAGAAGTTAGGAGACAACACAAACCCAAGAAAGTTCTGGGAAATTCAAAATCAGTGTGCATATTGAGGTCAACATAATATTTAGAAGACAGTTACATCTAAATATTTAAAAATAGATGTAACTTTGATCCAAGATCTGAAAGGTATAAAATGTTATGTTCTAGGTAAAATTCCTGCTTTCCATCAAGGAAATATATAAGTAAAGGGCCCAGGTATCACTGTTAACCTCAATATAGCAATGTAGATACTCAGAAGTTCCTCTCTCCAATAAATGTAGACTCAGGAGTCTAGATCTAGGCAACGGAATCTTACACTGACCTCAGAAAACTCAATATTAAATTTTACCATACTGACTCTACTGCTGGCAAAATAGCTTTTGCATTTTTTATCCAGTTTAGCATCATGATCCATTCTTCTAGAAATCAGACAAGTAATCATTCAGAAGACAGTTACACTGTTGTGCAGAAGACTCCAGTTTGGTTTATGAGGTTGGCCAGTTACTAGAAGTACCTCCGGCAGTTAAGTACCTGACCCAACACCAAGCTCAGATGTTTTCACTGATTCTTACATGCTTTGGACAAGAAAAGCACATTGCTACAGAGCAACTATTTCTCACATAAGTCATTCAAAGTAAGGATGCTACATGCCTGAAAATCTGCATCTGAGTCCCTGGGATGTTCAGTGTCACCCTCTACCTCCTCTGTGACCTCCAGTCATTTCGGAGCAGAAAGGACTCATAGCACAGCTGCAAGGTCAGAAAGGTAAACCAACAACTAGACACCAAGCCTGTCTCCTGTCTAATCAGACAACCTGAAGCCGAAACAACCCTGGGCATCAGGAAGATTAGAATAAGTCTGTATTTTGCCTCAGAATGAGATCCAGTCAGGCATCTACATTTCTTCCCCTATTTTTAGAACTTCATTTTACACCAAGTTAAAGACAGACCTCACCTACAATTTATGAAGAATTCCTTTCCTCCTCTTTTCTGGAATTAATTCACACAATGTGAATTATTAAATTCACATTGTGTAAATTATTAAATCATAGCAAAACATTGAAACCAAACAGGTTGTGAGTAAACTAGTCTTGTTTTGGGATCATTTTCCTCGTTCTGCTTTTCTCAAGCCAGTCACTGACTGGGACTTGACCAATTCCCAAGTGGCATTCAAGAGACGTTTCTGAAACCTCCTCTTAGCAGAATCTTAAAGCCTATTCATTAAAAAAAAAAAAAAAACACAAAAAAAAACACTTAATATGAGCCTGCAAACAAAATTCCCTTCTTCTGATAATGAGGCAGAAAAAAAAGAAAAGATGATGAATAAAATAAACCAAAGGGGTCAGAACGTGGGGGAGTTCCCTGTAAAAAGTAAAAAAAAAAAAAAAAATTAATTGAGGGCCGTAGTGCAGGGAAAGCATTGTTTATTACAAACAGCCAGATAGAAAGAAAATTGGCCAGGTGAAAGTGTATGATTGTGTTACAGTGAACCCCAGCTAAATGAATATCTGACACTAAATAAATCTCTTAATAAAATTACTGCACTGTAGTACCCTACACACTCTGCATATGTAATAAAACTCTTTAAAATGAATAGCTGATAAGGAAATGAAACTGTTCGGGGAATGAATAAACACACTTTCGCGTATACACACAGAAATACCAAATGGCGAAACATACTCTTAGTGATTATCAGACTGTTAAAATAATAACCCTGTGAAACAAATAAATCTGCCCCACAGCAAATTATGTCTCTGCTGTACTTATGGTGAAACCTTCTACAAACACCTGATAAAGGAATAAACCTGTTAAAGGAATAAATTGACTGTACAGTAAGGTTATCCGCAGATTTACACTGGACTGCAGTGATAAACCTTATTTTTCATTAGTCCAATAGATCATAGGATATACAGTACTTACAAATGTTTCAGCATTAAATATAAGCTGGAGTGCTCTGCTGTATGTATGCATTTGAGGGCAGGGGGTCAATAAATAGACTGAACGTTGCTTCACAAAATATCTGTCAGTATGCATTAGCAGAATACCTGATCAAGAGGGGAGCTGGTTGTAAAACATCCTCTGCACACCTGAACTTCCAGACCACATATGCTAACAGCAGCCTGGGGTTCAGAAGGTCTAAAAATCCCATGAGTTATTTAAATGCTTAACTCCACACACCCAGGATTTTAAAAAATTAAATGCAGTGAGACCACAACACTTCTTTGATGGTGGCTTTTAACCTTTCTAGATATGCCCTACCCGAAGAAATCTCCACAACTACTGCCAGAGACCTGTGCCAGGCTCTGAAACATCAGCATGCAAGAAATGTGGATAGGAAAGGCTACAGAAGAGCCATGGGCTGTCCCCGTGACCGTGGCTCACAACACATCCTTGCACACGTCCTTGCTTTGCTCCTACCCAGCAAGGAGGACAAGATAAGTCAGGATCAGGCCCCTGTCCCATCTTGCAGAACTGCTTCTTAATGGTGATGCTGACTTGCTCAGGCCATAGCCAGAATAGGAAGGGTAATGCTGGAGAGCAGGCAGAGCCTCCTTTTCTGGCTGTCTAAAGCTTCTAGGATATTATGGAGTATACGGTGTTATATTTTTTCCTGGAGCACTCCAGCAAAAGCACCACTAAAGGAGTGCAGTGAGCCCCTAAGGCAAGCAGGTTTTGGGCAAGGGTAGGAAATACCATGGGGTTAATTGACTTTTTGTGGCTATGAGTGGAGAGTTGGTGGGGGAAGAGAAATATAGCAAAAAAAAATCTCCAACAAGACGCAGAAGAGAGTATTTTCTTCAGAAACAACCAAAATCATCACTAGGAAGACAGGAACAATCCCATTTGTCCTTCCAAATTTCCAACAGACCCTGCTTTTAAGTGGCAACATTTGAGACACAAATGCTCAGAGCAACAAGGACACACACCACAAGGCTCTGCGTGGGACAGACGGAGCATCCTCTGGCTCCAGTCCTGCCATTGTCCCTTCCAACGCAGCCAAGTTCTTTTTCAACAAATTGGTCTCTCTGGGATCAAGCACATTTGTATAAGCTACGTAAATATGTTTAATACATTTTAAAAACCACAAAAAATATTAAAATCTGCTAATGTTTAAATGCCTAGGGAGCCCAGGCAAATGAGCCTCCAGCCTCCTTGATGGGTCTGTTGGCTCAGCTCAACCCCAGAGCTGAAGGAGGTGAAGAAAAGGAAAAAGAAAAGGAGAAAACTTCTGTATTTTTGCCAGTGTTCCAGAAAAGGGGAGGGATGAGCAAGTAACGTGGAGAACAACTAAGATGAAATGTGATGTTGAAATGAATAAGTAAGTTCATTATATTCTACAACATGATAAGACTTTGCAGGCCTGATTACAACATTAAGGGACAGTGCTGCAATATTATAAATTACAGGGTGAAGCACTCCTGTTTCTGTTTCTATATTTCTAAGGTGGGAGAAGTTAATTATTTTTATAGGTCTAGATATTGCAAGGATGAGGATATCAGAATATCTTGTCATCAAGTCTAAAGACAGCAGTGAAGAAGAGGCAGAGGGGAAGGGGGGGAACCACCCTGTTTAAAGAAAATTATTATAAAAATACTAAAAATGATATATAGATTTTTTGACCTACATCCATCATTTTTACATGCCTAGGTACTTCACACCTTGTCTCCATAAACCATCACTCTGTTATTTTTCATGAGACTGAGAGTAAATGGCCAAAGCTTAAGACTCAGAAGTAAAAAATTAAATAAATAAATATAATAATAAAATCAACATGAGCAAAGAGGTTAATGGGAATTTGTATGATTTTATTATTATTAAGGAACACAGGGAGAAGAACAGCGTTTCTAGCACTCTAAGTGGCCTGTGGTACAATCAGTAACCCTGAAGTATATTCAGCAATCTCTTTTTTTTTTCCAATTGCCCACCGCAGCCTATATTACAAATACATAAATCATAATGTTTCAACAAAAGCAAAATTTAATTTTCTCCTTTCAGCTGTTATCTGGGCCGGGTGGTATATGGCAGGCTGCGGCCGAGTCATTTATTACACTTGCTGAATGGATAATGGCAGGGAGAGTCTATTATACCCAGCTTTGTTAGGGCTTTGAATGTGCTACTGAAACCTGTGGCAGTCTAAATCTCTTTACATCTGTAATAGATACACAGCACTCTATTATTTCATGCCAGAGCAAAATTAAATAGTTGTGTGGAGGGGGAGGGGGAGGGAGGAAGGCTTGAGGGGGGGGAGTGAAAGGGCTCTGGGGATGGCTCAGGGCATTTTGCTGAAAATGCTTTAAAAACAGTGGTATCTTCAGGGCTTGTGCTAGTCTCACAGACACATTTTTGTTTCGCTTTTGAAGATGCCTGTCTTAATGGGCAATGCCTCTGCGCTCAGCTCATGCCATGAGAAGCACGTTCCCTTCCTCCTCCAGGGTGGTATTTTGCAGAGTTGCAGGATAACCACAACCCTCTCATGTCCGACCTTGGTGTAGCCAAATAAACTGGAGTCATCCCCATGTTCCTCCTTCCCTGGAGGGCACTTTATTCGTATGCTTGATGGTCAGCGTGCAGACACCACCTGTGCTACCAGCTTCAATGCAGGCACCCCATGCAGGGAAGGGGAGGTGCAGGGAGCTGGTGGCCACAGCACAGTGCCCCTGGATGATGGGCTACAGAAGGGTCTCCTTCCTTTCCTTACTTGCCACCACTGGCTCAGGCAAGCACCAGCACCCTTTGATCGTCACCCTCCCACCAGCCAGACTGGCAAGGACCAGCATGCAGCCTTACATCCGAGTTGTTAGCTGCTTCACTAATTGCTTGTCCAGCAGCCTGCCGTTCCCCTCAGCCCAAGAAGGGCTGGAGCACGACTGACTGCAGTAGCACCTGATGCCCTGAGATGGTGCTCATCAGAAAAAAATATTTTGTTGCTACTTCTGAAAATGGGAAACCATAGATTTCTGAAAAATAAAATGTAATTATTGGGAGAGATAGAGTTACGGTCTTGGAGGGCTTGTTAATGGTGATTTTTATGGTCAACTGCAGAAGCTCTCAAGCTCGCTGACCTCTCACATGGTATTTGCCTGGCTGCCCGGCTCAGTCAGAGGCAGTTTTAATGAAAAAGGGCTGTTCCTTCAGAGCAGGAAGGTGTTTGTTTGGTTATTGAGCCTGCTACCTTCTTGACAACTGAAACTATTAGATAATGGCAAAGCCTTCTCTGACAGAGTCCATAATATCCTTTTAAGGGTGTTTGCAGAAACACCATTTTTTACACCATTCCTGATTTGTTCCAGCACACACCAGGCATGTACTTTATACACATTTAGCAGAGACATGATCTCATCCTTCCCACAGTACTTCCAACCAACCAACTACAGAAAGACAGACGAGCGAGCCCACATGGGATCCAGCAGCCTCCATGATGCTAGCTGGCTGGACCTTTAGGAAATGCAACCCCCAAGTCACATCTGAGGTGCCTCTGGGATGCCCTGGGGTACCTCAGCTGTCCGATAAGACTTTGCACACATGGAGAAGGTGCACACGACAGACTGGATTAATACATATGGTTGTGTTTCCCTCTGGTGGTTGGGGTCAGTGGCTATGGAAATCTCTTGCAGATCTCTCCGAGATCTCCTCTAGCTTACATGGTAGAGATCCATGTCACAAGCGTGGTATCTGTACATGTGAAGTGGTTTCCATTAACGGGGCATATCTCCAAGCCACAGCACTGCAGCCCCAATGGTGCTAAGGCATGGGCCTCTAAACAAAAATTAGACAAAAATCAGCTTCTTAACAATAAAATACTGCTCAAGAGCTATTTCCTAGGAAAGGAGAAAAAGAGAGGGGTGCCTTGAAGCAAACAAAACTGGCCACGCCTCCGCTGCCATACACAGCATCCATAGGTTATCATAGCAACGCCCTTTGTGGTGCTGTGCACAAGAGACCTAATGATGAGTAAATCAGAGACAGAACAACAAGTTTCACTAAAGTTAGCCCCAGACAATCTTATTATTCCCCCAATAAAAAAAAAAAGTTTATCCTTTGGCTCCCCTTAACTCTATTATAAAGCAAGAATTCTGTTACTGCCTTACTTGTAATAGCATTGTCCTCCTTTCAGATAACAAGAGACTTACCCCATCCTCCTGCCTGCCAAATCTTCAATCTCAAGTGAGAGGATTAAAACTGCTACTAGGTGAGGCTGCAGTTGTTCTGTGCCTGCTCACTTTTTAAAAAGCCATCTTATCTATGCTGGAAGAAGTAAAGGCTCTTCCCTCAATGTGTCGCTTTGTTATCATGTACGGGCTCTTTCACCATCACGCTTCTGAGGCAGATTGATTCAATCTGCAGATAGCAATGCCCCACTCCCTGGAGGAGCTAAAAGCTCCACAACTCCAAATGTGCCGGCAGAGTGTTTTATTATTTTATCACTATTAAGGTTCACACAGGGAAGGACGTTATTTAAGTACTTTTCTTTTTGAAAGTGAACTGGGCTAATATTTCCTCAATTTTCAGGGAAAATTTGCTGACTAACTGTTGGTCAATGAGTCTTATTGGTTTCCTTTATCCAAAGCATACTCCCTTTCAGAGGATTAAAACCTGCTTGTTTATGTTGCCTGCTAGCAACAAGACTTGCACCTATGTACACATAAGAGACACAGACTTTCTCCTTCGGTTGAGTTTATTTGTGTAGAAGAGCTGGGCTTAATCCAAAGTCCCTGGGAAGTTTTCAGGCCAGCCCCGCAGAATGCGCTGATGAGCCACAGCGAGGACATGAAAGGAAGCATATTTGCCCCTTGGATTTTCCTTCCCTTTCCATAACTGCCACACGTCTCCAGCACTGATGACTATCTGTCCCCATGTTCCCATGACTAGCAAGGCAAGATTTTGGATCTTGCACATAAGGCATTGCTGGTCTAGGTTTGGTGATGCCATAGCTTCCATCTAAACCCAAATTTTTATCCCTCCCAGCTGCAAAGCAGCAGATGCATTGAAACATATGACCTTAGAGTGACCCTGGAGCTCTCCTGAGGTATCAGAGCCCAGCCCTCAGCTGGACAGATCTTTGGGACAGATTTGCTACATCTTTTGAGTTTTTCAGGGGCAAGCACGCAAGCACAGTTTGAATAATAAACACACAAGGTTGGCAGTATACATTATGTCAGGCTGAAATGGAGGATTAGTTCTAACCTGAATTCACCATTTGAAAAACTACATTTGCATCAGATACTTAAAGAATGTTACTGATTTTGTGCTTCTTACTCATGAAAGACGTGAAGGGTAAGTAGCACCACTGGGCATGAAAACAAACTGTTCTTACTGAAAAACTTATGGACACAGAGTACCTCTGTAAGCCAACCCACGCGTTCATGGTGGTATGTAAGACCCTGACATTGCTGGGCACCTAATTGGGGTTTTATGAATGTGGTGTTAAGCTGACAGAAAGGTGAAATAACTGGGAACTGAACACCTTCTGCCTTGCTAGACAAAATCAAGGGTACAACTCCTGCTTCAGCATCATGGGACTACAAAGGACCTTTTTTTTTTTTTTTTTTTTTTTTTTTTTTTTTTTTTTTGAGTCCTGCTGCTTCACAAAGCAATGCAGCCAGGCAGAGGAGGATAATCTACCACAGCATCAGTTATATCTCTTTGCAAACTCTTCTTTTAAAACAATCGAGTATTAACCTTCTAAGCATTTTTGCTATTTTTAAAAGTTCTCAGTGCCTTCTGAACCTTCTTAGACTGCTGTTGATGACATCCTAGAGCAATGAGAACAGAAAAACAACTGTCCCTTGTGGGAATTTTCTCTACTGCTTATGTGATAACTAACTTTCTTTTCATCGAACATCACCTTATTCTCGGTCTCCTATCTCATCATCTCATCACCTCATTCTCATCTCTCTTATTCAGAATAAGAATTTCCCAGCATGTTTTCCCTACATGTTGCGTGCTTTTGCCTGGTCTCTTCTAATTCGTTTCTTCTCTAGTATGAACAACCTGGATTTTCATATATAAAATGTGTATCAGATCAAAAATAATTTCCATGAACCTTTTTTGAACTTCTTCTAGCACTTAAAAGCTTTCTTAAGGATAACTAGAACTCAACAGTATATACATCTATCATATATATGCCCATACTATACACAAAACTGAAACCAACTGATGCATCTGTTGACAGCAAAAGACTAAGAGGGAATGGGCCACCTTTGTTAGTTAGCTTTCTGCACCACTTGATGCCCTTCTTGGGGAGAGTTCTGGTATAATAAGAAGCCATCACTGAAACTGCTGTGGAAACCAAGCTTCTGGACTACCTGAGGACCCAGTATCTCACAAAATAAAGACGTTTGTGCAGAACTACAGAAATTCCACATGGACATGATGCAAACATCGGCCAGTGCTGCGGCATCTGTAAGGAGATCTCCTATTAAAGGGCTAGGTAAGGGTTTTAAACTAAAAGAGAGTAGACTCAGAGTAGATACAAGGAAGAATTTTTTTACAGTGAGGGTGGCAAAACACTTGAACAGGTTTCCCAGAGAAGTTGTAGATGCCTCATTCCTGGAAACATTCAAGGTCAGGTTGGATGAGATTCTGAGAAACCTGATTTAGCTGAAGATGTCCCTGCTCACTGCATGAGGGTTGGACTAGATGACATTTAAAAGGTCCCCTTCCACCCCAAAACTTTCTATGATGCTGTGATTCTAGCTTGCAGGGGTTTTATCTCACTATCTAGTGTGTCACACAAAAGTGCAACAGACACATTTGTAGTAGTGAGATTACCCAAAAGAATCTAAAGCTGGCAGCCCTCGAGTTCATCAGAAAGTCAGTGGAAACTAAGAACCTGCCTCACCGCAGCCACTTTGAAAACTCCATCCTGAAACACTGAAGGCATCCCATCCAACCCTCATGGCATGTGGTATTAAAAATAGTTTTTATTTGGCACTACAATAATAGTCCCAGTCTTAAAGAAGGTTCCACTCTCTCTGGCCTCAGCACTGCACAGATAGTGTTCTTGCACTTTGTAATCCAAACCAACAAGAAAGGCAAAACATAGGAGAAAACACACACACACACATGCATTATCATGTAGGGAGTTCAACTGATATAAAACAGATTACCATCCAAGCTAGAAATCGAACTTCAGCTCGCAATTTCAACAGGAAACACACAAATCTGGAGCTCTGTCCCTTGTATTTAGTTTCCTCCAGTGAGAACACAAAGCCAATTTTTTAACATCAATTTTAAAAGAAATATAAGCATCCTTAGAGCAAACAAACATGATTTTTCAAATGAATGCAGTGGCAAAGATAAAAACAGGCACATAAACTTCTAAAATAAAAGCTGCTGATGTTAACCACGGTTAGAGCAGAGATCTAGCGATCAGACCTGCTTGCCTCTTCTGTTTGCAAGGCTTATGTGGGTCCCATAGGAGCTTCCATCTAAATAGGGGAGGGATTTCATCTCTAAACAACAAGGCTAATGTCAGATGTAGCTGACACACAAGGGGTAAAGGTTATAATTTCATGAGGCATGAATGTTTTTTTAATTTCAACCAATTAAATTAAACTCTCAGTCTGAGGCCCATAGCGCATCGTCTCTGAAATGACCATTTACCACACACATCAGGTACTCAAGAGGTTTCCTTTCCTGTGTTATGTCTTCAGCCCAAAGACCAGATGAAAGGGAATCACTGAAGCATGAGCCCTATAACAGTATAAAATAACATCAGAAATGAAGGTTTCCCAGTGATATTTTTTTAAAGCTGCTACATTGCTCAGTTAATTTCAAAGCTATATGTGCAAACCCATGTTTCTTTTTGAGTCCCATTAGACTATAAGAAAAGAATTTGCTTTGTACATTTGTAATCAGTTCTTTGTAGGGGAAATTGAGCAGTGTACAGAACCGTGGTTTAGTAAAGGGCTAGCTTGCAACTTGCATGAGGATTCTCCTCAGCTATAGCTGAATAAAGAATCATGCTTACATCTTTTGCAGTATAAATAAAATGGCTGAATAAGAAAGTTGCAATATTTCTGAGATCCACAGGAAGTTTGGGACCCCGGTTCCCCCTCTCCCTCACCATGTCAAGAATTTCAAAAGTCGTGTAGAGTTTCAGGACTCCAACAGTAAAACTTAAAGACACCTCTCCAATTGCTCTGTCAGCTGCAGACCCTGGTTTCATGAACACACATCTACAAGGAGACATTTCCATTTTTGCAGCTTTCCCGTGAGGCTCTACCCACTTATTACTAACAGCAAATATTAATGCAGAGTTATTGACCCAAATCACAAGATATTTGTATTGCAGCTCTTCCATGCATTTCAACACCAAAACCCTTCTGATTCACGGGCAAGGCCAATTTCTTACCAGCAAAGAGCAGGAGGTAAAATAAAACAAGAAATTCCTTGCATCAGTGTTTTCTTCTAGACAAGTTCACTACATTTCCTACAACACTGCTTCTAAAATATCAGCATGGGAAGACTACAGCTGAGAAAATCATTGTATGCCAAGAGCTTTTGGAACCACACAACACAGAAACATATAATACCTGAACAAAGAGTCTCTACAGTGCCCAATGGCTCAATAAACAAGAAACTGGAGACTATTCTTATTCCTCTTGCAAGGTTTTCACATGGCCATGAGCACATATTTTGGCTTGTCATGAATCCAATTTTATGGGCAGAGAAACTGAGGTGATAACTTTATTTTGAAATTCAAAGTCATAAAAGAGATACTTCTGTTAGTACTACAAATGTTAATGCTAAAGGAACAACACATGTTGATTCCCAGTTAAAGAACATGATATATTAAATGGATATCAGCCAGTGGTACTGGCAGTTGTTTCCTTAATCTTACTGCTAGAGAAATAATTCAAAACACAGACAGAGAATATGTCCAAAGAGATTCTACAGTTGACATTTCGTTTTTCTGCCTCCACAATTTCAAGAGCAAAAATATCCATATTAGCCTATCAAGAACCTCTGGAGATTGGGGAAGGGGAGGGGGTCTAAGACAGGAAAACTACTGATAATAAGAAAGTTCTAGGGCCTCTAAGAGAAATTCTTATGAATTACCCATTGATCACATTATCATTTTTTTCTCAACTTCTATTCTGAGGTAAGCCCCACAAGGTTCTGTGCAATCAGGTGCTAGGAGCTGCATAAATATGCAGTAAATGTCAGGTTCTGGCCTCTCCCAGAACCACACACGGGAGATTTCAGTATTTGATTTAGCAACCAAAGATGAGATTTTCTTGGGATAAAAGGGAAACCTTCCTGTTGGAATCAGGGGAACAACATAAATATGGAAGCAAAATTCTATGGCAATTTGTAATCAACAAAATGCAGTTAAAAAAAAAACAAAAGTTGTTTCAATAAACTACCTTTTGGTTCTATTTTAATAGTAGATATCAGAATTTGGGATTGTACTAAGGGCTCCCTGTTGGGTCTTAAATACAGATAGGTAACCAGGGAGCAAATGCATCTTTTTTCACCCAAAAACAGCTGCATATCTTCAGTCCCACTTTAATTTCCTCTTCTCAAAGTATTCACATTACAGCAAAGAGGATTACAGAAGAAAAATACTGGCGATAGCAGGTAATGGAATATAAAGACTTTCACCTCTGGGTCATCAATTAAAATCCAGTCTCAATTGGTAGTGACTAAACATCATTACCCTCTGATAGCTGTTCAATTGCATATTTGAAATGGAGTTTCAGCTCTCCAAGCACTGGAGAAGTCCCTGCTGGGGCTCACACAAGCTGGCCTACGGGCCGGTGGTTTTAGAAAAGGCCCCAGAGAACTGAGACCACGTGGAGAACAGAGACCATGTTTAATGGCTTGGTCTTAAGCCCCTTCCCCAGCCCCCCTCCCCACAAACTCTGATTAATTATCTTGCTATGTACTGTTCTTCCCAGCCCTAATGTGTGCAACCCTTTGCCTCGGCATCCCTCGGGAGGACTGGAAGCACTGAGCTCAATGCAGAGTGCATCAATCAGATGCTGGTACAAAAATTTATCTTTTTTGCTCCTCTGATGCTTCTTGGACAGAACTGGAGATTTTGGGACTGAAGTTACTTTAGACCTCTCTACAGCTCCTCAGTTTTATACAAGAAACATCGCAGTATATTGTGCAGCCTAGAGTCGCCTCAAATTGGGGTTCTTCCTGTAAAGTACTCAAGATAACGTTAAGGCAATGGTGAGAGCTGTGGGTCACATAGTACTTACCTGCAGGAGAAGACCCTGTCAGATAAGCTGCTGGATCTAGCTAGATACAGACCCAGGTTTCCAGATGTGGGACAGCAGGTAGATGTGATCCTACAGAACATTTGCAGTGTTTTTGGGTGCTGCATTTCAAGTGTTGGCCCCCCGTTTCAGGGCAAAAGCAGCTTCAATGACTGCCATGGGTGGAGTGGCGTTTTACTCCACTTCTGCTTTATGCAGGTGCCAAGCCCACAAGGCTGAGATAATTTGTAAATATTTGTTTCATAAAGCAAAGTGGAGAACAGCTGAAACTGGGGTTCATAACATAAATACTCCAGTAGCTAAAATTCTCTGTGCAGGCAATCAGTGTGCCCAGCCAGAGGGGAGGTGCAGGAGAGAGTCTAACTTACACCAATGTAGATTCCCTCTAGATTCCCCTCTTTAACTGGCCTGACCTTTTCTAAAAGGGTTACATCACATACAGCCCTCAGCTATTACCCCCGGAACACTATTTTCTTTGCTCTGGAAACCTCACTGAAATAATCCCACTACAAACCCTGTTTTGTAAGCCACCTGCAAGCAGGATTGGGCCACTTGCAAGTTTCTGCCAAGAGTGCAAAGGGAAGTCGTATCCCTCTAGTCTATATCATTTCTTTTAACAGATTCACAATCTGGGAAGGAGCCAGAGATCCTAAACAAAGATAAGGTGTAAAGAGATGGACAAGACATTAAAGAAATAAAATCCATATCAGGGCAATAATGGTCATAAAGCAATAAAGTGGATGTATAATAGTTCCTGGACTTTTAATTTGTGACTAATTTGTTGCACAATGAGGTTGCAATTTTCTAATTGTGATTGCCATTTTAATTTTACTCATGGCTGTGCAACTAACAATGTATAGTCTAGTAATTAAAATTAATTGTACCTTCACCTGCATATTTCTATTAGGCTGTTAAATTTAGTCAGTAGGCTCAATGATTTTGTTCTCTAAGAGATGCTGAATTCATTTCAGTGAGCCCAATTATGTTACACTCTGTAATTCCTGTATGAAAAACAAGCATTTTACTTTGGTATGAAGAGTTGCTACAATCCCATTTTTTAAATTGCATATTCAACACCAGAACATAGGCTGACAAGAAGTACATGTAAAGGGGTTTTTTTCTTTTTAAAAATAGCCTGCTTGTGGGCTACCTTTTACAAAAATAGCAATTACAGCCCCTAGGAATAAATCCGATGAAAACTTAACTAGATAGTCACCATTCAATTAATTTCATGAACAATTAACAGATGCCTCCCTAACCACACACACATGGTTTAAATTCAATCAGAATTTTATGACAAGCTGTACTATGCATATTTGAAGCAATAGGAACACAGTGATTGAACAAAGTGTTTCAACACACAGGCAAAACTATGAAAACCCATGCTGCCACAGAAGACTGCTGTCTTCTCCAGACCACAGCAGCAGCAACCCAATGTAATTCCATTTAAACTCTGCAGTGTTGTACAGATTTACCCTTGGGGCCCCAAGAGAGGTGCATTTGACCCATCTTCCTTGAAGACTCTCAAGTGTCTCAAAATAAAAATAAAAAGTGAGCCAAACCTTCAAACTTGAGATTACCAAATCAAGACCTTCCAAACACTGAAGACAAAAGGCTCCCATCACCAGAGCTGCTGATCACCAGCTGTCACCATTTCACAGAATCATAGAATTTGTCACTCTTTAGTGTTAGACTGTGACTGCCTAGACCATGGCTGTACTGTGACAGACTTGGGCATACTTGCCATCAAAGGAGTTCCCTGATAAAAGAGTTTGCAGTCTAATCGTAGGACATCTATTCTGTGAACCATGGGGTAACAGAAACAGACCAAAACTAGTATAAAATAGACTGGGTTTAACATCAGTGGCACAGAGTGGTGCCAGATAGGTCTGTGCAGGTTGATTTAACCCTTTCATTGTGACTGGGCTATCCTGGCTCTCAAGCAACAGAAGACTACTTGGTGTAGACATGCTCTAAGATGTTCTAAATAAATCTCCACTTGTCATTCATATCAGAGTCCAAACAGATTCAGAATGTTGAAGTCTGTTTTACATTGTGTGAACTTCAGGGTCAAGGCTCTAAGAAGGTAGGGCAGAGGGTAGGAGAAATTAATCCACTCTTATCTTAATATTACTGTCTGGAAGCCAAGATGGAGGAATTATATTGCAACCAGAAGGTCCACACCAGTCAGAAGAAAAACTAAAACATCAAACTTGCTACTAAGCTGCAAAACGTCCTTCCTGTGTAGTGAGAATCAATGAAGGATGTAGATATCTGACTTCTCTAATAATGAACATCCCTATCTAAAGGCAAACCACCTTGACATTTTGGCCCTTTTTGGTTGTTTATTAGTCAATAGTTGAATTAAAAAAATCTCCATTTGTCAAGTTACAGCACAAAACATGTTTACTGAAAAGTTGTTGGTGAAACTTTACTCCGTCAGACCTTGACAAAAAAAAAATCAAAGTGAGAGAATGCCAACATTCAATCTATGTTTTACATCATTAATTAATAATAACATGAAACAAGTATAGTCATACAATTTGAGTAAATATTTACTGAAAGTTGCCCTACCAAGAGAGTTATTTGAACCATAACTAAAGCAGAAATAATTTTTTGAAAAATCCAAACTTCATTACTATAGAATTAAACTGAACTAATCAGGATAAAGAAGCAATGATACCACTAAAAATTCATGCAGGCAAATAACATTCATTAAATTAAACAGATTTTAAAGTCAAGAAGTACTGAACTCTGAAATGAGAGTTAAAGTGAGCACCACTCTTGCAAACTTGTCAAGAAATAGCATCCCTTTACCTCCTTTACCCTGCCTAGAAAACACACATCTCCACCGCCTCCCTGCTTACCCACCCTGTAGCTGTACAGTCCTCACACCCTTGTATCACTCGCTATACTAACGATAAACCACATCCTCTCCGTATAGTTTGGATTACTGATATGGGAAAGAACTGAAACACCCGCAAAGGCAGCTACAGATACTGTGTGGTGAAGCAGGGGAGATGGAAGAGGAACAGATAGTGGCTATACATTTAGGGAGGGCTGCCTCTAGGAGGGGAGCAGAAAGGTGTGTGTCCTGCTAGCCCTGCTCGCAGGCAGAGGAGAGGCTGCCTGAAACACACCAAAAAAATGCCGAAAGAGAAAACAAATAGTGAAATTCAATTTAAATGTTGTCTGCCTATTTCAAACTCAAAAATACATCATCCTTGAGAAAGGGAAGAAGCTAAATTGATCCTGGTCAAGTATATTTTCCCCTTAGCCCTATGATAAGGTGGGGGGCATGGTTGTGGTTGAACATATAAAGACAGTGTTGAATTCTATGCAACTCACTCTTCTCTAAAGCATTGCTCCTTCATCCCTCTGGCATGAAAGCAGTTTGCTGTGAACTGAATTGCAACTAATCCCTTTGAAATTATTTTTTTACCATATACCCATTATTACTATTTTCCCATATAAACCATTGTTAAATAACAACAGGACCTTTTCAAAACACTCAAAATAATTGGCTATTTTGGATTATATTATCCAGACTGTTTAATGGGGCTGGGTGAGTGACTGTTATTCATGCAATTCACTATTAGCCCCTTGACCTGGATCATTGCTGGAGCAAGTTTTATGAGCTTAATTGCATTTCCCCCCCCCTCTTTCTGTGTAAATTTAGTTTGTACAAATAGAATTTCCTAGTTATTGTGCATATCTTCTTCACAGATATCTTCTTCACAGTTAGGAAAGTCTATTCAAAAAACAGACCAAACTCCAGCTGTATTTGTTTCATTATATGAAGCTGAAAAATGAACCAAAGTGTACCAGCTACTGTCATTTTATTAAACGAAAAAAAGGCTTATGTTGATTAAGACATTATACGTGGCCAGACAAGGAAAAAAATCCTCGAGAGATGATGGAGACAGAGACTAAGAGCTTTTACGGTATTGGAAATTACAAAGCTTCCTATAGGGGTCTATATTTGTTATAAGATGGGTTGTTATCTTCAATCTAAAAGCGACCTTGATAAAGTATCTTTTGACATTTTTACTGCTCCTTTAAATGAAATATCCCCTATATCTTCAAGAATCAGCTTGAACGGAATTGACTCGGTAGCTCAGCTTTAGAAAGACAGGGGAAACATTTTCTAATTTAAAAGAAATTTGAGAAAATAGTTCCATTCCCCTCTCTATTATCTAACCATTCTGGAGCTTCGGTTTCTGAAACATCAACATGCACAGTTTGCTTTACAATCCTTCTGCAGAAATTAGCTGACACCCATCAATGTAGATAACAGAAAGCTGTGGCATTAACACTTGAGAGTGCATTAATCTTTCCCAAATTAAAATCCGCACCGCAGCATTTAAGATTGAGGCCACCATGGTTCAGTGCTGTTTGACCGCCAATTTTGATAAAAGTGTTTTAAGAGAGGTGAGACTTAGATAAATTGCCCATGGTTACACAACAGCAGCGAGGGTAAGTGTTCAGTCTATTGGCTGCCGTCATAGCCGGGTGTCACGGATGTTTGCATGTTTACATAAAGTGCAAAACGGAAAGAAAACCAATATATTACACTATATTTCTTGGAGGTGACACCAATATTATATTTCATCGGTGGGAGACAAATATACTTTCACATTTGAGTATCTGAAGATAAAGGCACCTTTGGTTGTAAAACAAATGAATATTCTTCCCCAGTTCCCTAGCTACTCACTTTCTCTTGAGTATAAAAGCAATCTGCCTGTGTTGAATGGGTGAGTTAAGCTTTAGAGATAACACTCGCATGTAGTTCTTGATCCAGGTCTGTTATGAAATAAGCTTTCCATTCGAAACCTATCGAAACCTAGCAAGTAAAGCATTTGTTACATAGTGCATTTTGCATTTGCCTGAGTCCTGCAAGAAAGATGCACAAAATGGACTCAGGTTTAAAATCCAGCCCAAGTCTCTAAGTTGAATCACTGGTAATATATAGAACATGCCTCTTTTCTCTTGATTCTGTTGCAAAGGTTTTGAAATTAGTATTCTCATGTTTTCAGCAAAACCTCCTGCTCATAAAAAATTCAGAGATCTTTGAAATAAAAAAATATTGTGATCCCCACAGTTTGCAAATATTATTTCTCTGCTGGACACAACAAGAATGTGGGAACTCTCTGGGACTTTCAGTGAAAATTCATTTCCTGGGGAGCTCGTGGCTCTAAGGTCTCGAGTTCTTATCACATTCATATTCAGTTTGAAAAACTTTTTCGATTCAAGAGCTCAAATACCTTTTTAACAGTGTAAATTACTGAGCGAACTCTGAATACATTTCATTTCCTGACCCCTGAAAGCTGTACCCTAAGACTTGATGCTTGCTCTGCAATAACTAGGATTTTCACCTGTCTTACCTGGTTTCCTTCCTTGTCTCAACATGGCTGTAGTGAGGTG
Organism: Pterocles orientalis; assembly: GCA_011057875.1. Lineage (NCBI taxonomy): Eukaryota > Metazoa > Chordata > Aves > Pterocliformes > Pteroclidae > Pterocles > Pterocles orientalis. Next base: position 990,559 of record WKFP01013917.1, read on the forward strand.
GAAGTATTAGAAATTAAAAGGAGATAATCCCCTGATCCAAGTTGCTCACCTAGCAATGAAGTACACTGTAAAACATAATGTCTGATATTTTAGGTCCCTTCAAAATTGGTAGAAAAATTAAAGCCATGAATTTAATGTTTTATTATATAATTATCACAGTACAGTAGGCAGAAAAGCAATCACCCTTATCTGATATTATATCAATGAAAATACACATATATCTAAATTGTGGGGCAGGGGAATGGAATAACCATGTGACTTTACCAGGAGAAAGTGGATCCATTTCTTAAGCAAGAAATCAGTGCCTGAGACAAACATGGTAAAAAGTATTTTGCTTCTTCACCCATGTATTTCCACGTATTGGCTTCCCTAGCAACTAGAGAAGTAGCAGGGACACTAGCCTGGCCAGAACAGGAGAATACTGCCAAGAGATTGTCACAGGGAAACGGGAACCAAACCCCATCTTTGGTCTTTGCTAATGACTGAGAACTGATGTCTATGGTCAAGGTATTGAGCTGCCAGGCAAAATGCCAGGGACTGAGTCCCTCATGTCAGATAATTGCTGGCTGGCCACTGACAAATCATTTCACTGTCTCAGCATCAAGCCCTCCCACCTGTGAAACCAATTGTACTACTGGCCAAATCCAGAAGAGGGTTATGAAAAGTAAGTCTCCGAAGCATTTTGAGATGTCCCAGCAGAAACCACTGTGAATCTAAAAGACATAAATGTAAACTGTGAAATAAGCTTTTCTAGGAGAAACTAAAGATTAGCTGAATCATCAAGAATAAAGATCATATCATCAGAGCTTTCACCTTGGAAAGGTTTTGCTTTCAACTGAAATCATCCTGTGCCAGGTTGCCTGCTGAACCACCAAATCCTGTATTCAAACTCTTTATTCACCATTCTTTACTATGTATTTTATTGTAACATACGTGAGCGGACAAATCAAATGAGAGTAAGTTTGTGTATAAAAATATTTAAAAGCCAAGTAATCAAATTGAGACAAGACACTTGTGCCATGAATCGTATGATGGGCTTCACCAGTTGGCTGCAATACAGCAACAAGTAGGGTAGATATAATAAAAATGTTACAAAAGATGCCTCAGCCTCTAGAGTTCACAATGGCATAAGAAATCAGAAAAAAGAAATAGAGGCATATGTAATGAATCAACATAAGAACCACAAGGTAGCAATGAGATAATTATGATCAGTTCTACACAAAACCTCAGCAGCATCCAGAAATTATGCTTCCTCTCACCTCAGCGCACACTGCGACACATTGGCAGATGACCATCAAGAAGGAAAAAGTGGATGGGAAGGAGGAAAAGGGAGGTGGGGGTGGGAGTATGGAAGGAAAGGGGGAGGGACAGATGAAAGAGGGGGGGGAGGAAAAGTGTGAAGATGAATGTTTATCTTTTAGTTCTAGCATAGCTGGACATACTACATCTGAGGAGAGCATAGACTTCTCTGTACTTCTTGGGGCTTTTTTTCCCTTGAAAACCAAACTAAATATAACTGAAAGGAACACAGATTGCTTTCTGTCTCCAGGGATCTTGTGAGAGCTCACAAGGGCTGCTAAAGCCAAGTGGTGATAATATGACTTCTAGAAATGGTTTGGTTCAATTTGGAGATTTGATTCGCAATACAAAAGCCCAGAGTAAAGCAGATGCTATCAGCCTGTGTTGATTACACTGGCCAATGTGATATCAATTATTATATTTTTGATTTGAGGCTCACCTGCTAATCTGACTAATCTGCACTATTAGGAGCCCATGCTTGAATAATTAGACAAACTAGACTGAACATTAAGCGGAACTGTCCCTCTGAAGAAGTGGAGGATAAGCCAAAGGACACCAAATATTGCCTAGATGCAGAGAGACAGAAAGACACTCCTCGAAATCAGACAGGCAAGAACCCTGCAGAAATGGAAACCTGGCTGGTAGAAATATTCATCTTAATGGACTGTGATAATAATTGTTAACAGCTGTAATTGTAATTTATTATTTCATTAGAAGTCCCAGCACATCCTCTGTTATACCTCTGAGATTGCTCATCTGCAAGACAGAGCTCTGGCTGCAGCCTGACACAGGGTGTGGGACTGAAAGACGCAATTTTTGTCTCCAGATGGATTCCCAGGAGGAAAACATACCCATCATGCAGGTCTCTCCTGGGTGGGACTGAACATACTGGGGAAGACACAACGAAGTAACAAGGAATCAGGTCTGCTTATATCTCCAAATAAAAAGTGCCAGTTTTGCATAAGAAACTGGGGCTGCAGCCTGAGGTGTTTCTGAGCACCCCATAACAAAGTTCACAAGTAAGGATTAAAGTTCTGCTGTTCATGTAGTTGCAGAGTCTGCAACCACCCAGAAATCTAGAGTGACCAGAGACACTGCAATTTGTCTTAGTATCACTCATCATTTAATTGTAATTCATAAAACAGTAAATATACGTGGCTTGAAGTGAAACAAAGACTTGCAATCCTCTCTTGAATGAAAGCACATTCTCCCTTTGAGCAGCCAGGGATCCCTACTTGAACATCTGAGGCTGAGTTTTAGCTCAATCTAGTTACAAATAGTGGCATTCACTGCACTTGTACAGAAGTGACCTGCATGTTCCTGATGTATGGAGGGTTGGGATGCAGTTGTTAAATCCAAGCAGCAGCTAGGCTTTAAAGATTTGCAATTGCACAAAAAGTACTGATAAAGAACAGTTGATTTCTCTCATTATGTAAAATGTGGATGCTCTTGTCTTGGTCAAAGAGGTAAGAGCGTAAGATTTCCTGCTACTTACAGGTCGTTTGGCTGAAAAATACAGTCCCTTTGCAGTTTGGTCTATTGGCAATTAGATAACAAATACAGGACATGTAGATGGAGTCAAAACCATTGCTGTGCTTTACAGCCTGCATGCACAATAACTCTCTAGCTGGCAATGCAAAATAAAAAAAATTCCCAGATAAAAGCCACGGAGTAGACGTGTAAAGTAGCAAATCCCTGGTGTTTTCAACAGAGCTATGCGGATTTACGGTGGCTGACGATTCTGTCCCTTACTAGTGAGTTTTGAAGTTCCTATAGTTAACAAAGAAAACTCAATAAAAGTGCCTTCTACGTGCGACTCTTATGTCCCATCAAAATTTTATGGCCCTTCTGAATCAGGTTCAATACTGCACATGAAATTTATGCCAGAAACACAAGATTTCTTGGAGATGCATGTGGAGATGCAGCTGTGCAGAATATGAGTGGGATATTGGAATCAGAGAATTCCCACACACAGTATCAAACAGAGAAAGATGTCTACAAACATTCTTTTGTAGCAAAGGTTGATCAAGCATATTAACCAAGAAATTAAAGATGGATTAGCTTAAACAGAGATGATTCCAAGATTTTAGGTTGTCAATTTTCATTATTCAGCCTCCCCCCCCAAAAAAATGGACACAGTTCCAGTAATATACAACAGAAACTGTGTGTGCTTGTGAGGCCGGCAGCTAAGACCTTACCTCTCACCAGAGGAAGAAGGATAATTCCGTGTGTGTTAATGCCTGGGCAGCATGCATACCATGTGGAAAAAAAAAAAAAAAAAAAAAAAAAAAAAAAA
>WKFP01013917.1:1004901-1027401 GCA_011057875.1 Pterocles orientalis
AAAAAAAAAAAAAAAAAAGATAAAAAGAACCACCACATGAGGCTGGACACAGCCAAAACAGAACAGAACCAAGAAGACACAACCAAAATGATAAAGGAAAGGAGCAATGGGAGGTTCTTTGGGAGAGCAAGCCATTATGTGCAGCAAAAGTATTTACCACCACTAACTACATAGTAGGTACTCTATATTTACTACAGGCAGGTGTTTTCCTTCCTTACTAGTGAAACTGAAAAGTGAATTTTCACTGTATTCTTAATTCCACTCTGGGTACAGAGGGAGGAAGGGTGAAAAGACGACGAACATGCTGAAGACACAAAAGGAGTTTTGCCTCATGAAAGTTTATCTCTGCTAATAAAGAGAATAAATGGACATCAAAGTAAAGATGTCATTAGCAGTAAGGTGCAGCACTTTGTCACTAGTAAAATAATGCAGCACAGATCCTTTTGTTGGCTTCTGGATGATAATATGATTTGGTTTTCAACACAAACTGTAAACAGTAAAATTTGAAAAACCTCACCTAGAGTAGTAGGAATGTTTTGTTGGTTTTTTTTAAAGTGGCCCGAGATGAGATTTCCTTTCCCTCTGGTGCCTACGATCAGTTTTCACGATTACTTGCATGAATTATTAGCTTTCAAGAAGCAGGACTCAAAAATCTCAGGAGCCAGAGTCACTTTCTTTGCACTACTAAAACCTTGACATTTCTGAAGAATAGTATTTCTCACCCATTTGCATATGAGCCCGTATTTACGTCACACAGAGAGACTGCTATCAATGACATGAGTGGCACAGCTTAATGACAACCCCATTTATGACAATCTTTTGGTTCCATCACTGCACCATGTCCCACTCATCTGCGTTTCTGTAAATCAAGCAAACATCTCAGAATCTGTCAGTCTTCATATCAATCTATGCACTGTCTTCTTCCTTGCACTGGCTCAGAACTAGAGCAAATATCAAATCTCTTGGCAAATTGCAGACTTTCATTTTGAAAATAAAATTAATAGGAATCTTCTAGTAATTTGGTGGGCTTCAAAAAGCAGTTGCTCCTAGAAGAGTTCTTGACCTCCATTTGAGTGACTTTACAACATGAAAAACCCTGGAAGCACTTATCAATCCAGATCAATTTACAAAAAATAACACCAATGTACTTCAAAACTTGTAATAATTTCAGAAAGCAATTTCTATCTACAATTCTCCATGTGCAGAACACAGGACAGCACGTTGCCGTAGAAAAGTCATCAGATCTGTAACACTGGATGACCCATGTCTGTAGGAGGGGCTTGGTCACCGTCCCTAACTCGCATTGCTGGAGCCTTTATGGGGGGTTACGTAGGGTTTCCTGTGTCTGTCTGGATGTGATGTGGGTCTGATCAACAACCAGTGACAAACAGTGTGGTTCTGCCCTGTTCACCAAATGGGCTTTGGAAGAGGCCACCTAACAGACGTACGTGATTATGCTTATGTTGGTTGTGCATTTGAAACAAAATTGTTAAGTTTGCAAAGTCAAGCAATCAGAACAGTAGTGCTAGAATTACGGCTGGCTGTGGAAAAATAGTACACGATCCCATATTTCTCCTACTTTCTGCAAAAGGGAATTGAACTAAAACAAACCTTATTCTGGTATTCTTCTGCTTTTGCATATGCATTTTTTTGTGCATGTAGTTAAAAATTGCTGAATTCAACATTTGAATGCAAACATGGAGTTCTTTTAATCAAATCCCAGCATCTCCCGTCTCCTTTAAACCCTGAGCAGCAGCACCCACAGGATGTGTCATGTGCTGTGGCTTGACAGCAAGGGAAAACACATCTGCAGCTCTAACAGGACAAACCCAATGCCTTGCACGCTACTTTACATGCTTGCTGGCGTTGCAAGTCACCCTTAAGCGCGACCATCTTGTGTTCCATGATAATTGCAACAAGGTTTTGCAAATCAATTAAAATCCACATTGTGTTCTCCCTGTATACAAACAGCACAGAAATGCCATGTCATTTTTTTACCAGCAATTCATCCCTTCAAGTTACATTTTTGTCATCCTTTACCTTTACCTCAATGTTCACGTTGTCGCTGTCAAGCCAGGAAGCAGTAGTGACAGCCGCATCTTGAACAGCCATCTTTCACTCTCAAATAATCTAGTTTGCAATGGGTATCTTTACCTACTATTCTTCTGTTTTCCATCTCATGAGCCGCCATGAAATTGACATTTAAAACTAATTGTACGGTAAAATCCCGTGGATTTCAGAAACTGTGTCTGAGATTTGCAGTGAGGCAGTAGGACCAGATTCCCGCTGTATTAGTTTTCTGTCTGCTACGTAACTGTGAATGAGTGCTAAAGGGGATTATTAGGCCCCGTTGGTGAGATAGAGTGCATATAACTAATCTGCATTGCTTATCTCGAGCAGACAGTGGTCTGTCAGGACCTGTCTACATGCCCTCCATGCTTGTCCCTTGCCTTTATTGTCTTGCCGCTGCTGTTGCTGCTGGTGGCTCTCCTCTGCTCTTATAAACAACCAATTACTGCCCCAAACAGATGTCTGTGGCTATGATCAAATAATTTAGTTGGAGTGAAGAGGCCTTAAACAGGTCAATTCCATTCAGTTAGACATGGTATCTGAGCGAAGGCGAAAGGAGGCACTGCAGGGTGACCTGAACTTGTGAGTTATTGAGAGTAGGTAAACTTAGGACAGCAGACAATGAATCAGCTTTCACCAGTTAACGCTGTAAAAATACATAAAATGAAAGCTGAAGAATTATTTAAAGACCATTTTTCCCACTGAAAATTGAATGGATGAGTTAACAGAAAAGTGGATTCCTTTACAAAGTACAACATTTCGTTTTATGCATTCAAATTAATAAAAGACATATGCCACCCTGCAATTAACCATTAGTTTATAAAACTGAAAAGTTATATATAGAAACAGCAGAGCAGAGGGTAAGTGTGGTAAGATGTTTTTAATTAATTCTGGTACTGATGAACTGTAATCTCCAGCAAGAAAATTTGATACATGTGCCTTTGACAAAGTCTGATTTCCATTAAAATGTTGTGCTAACTTCAGGGTTTATAGCTTGCCTGTTCAATAAATTTGTATTTAGCTATTGTCCTCCTTGGTCTGCAGAGGAAACAATGCATAACAGGCAGATGCTCAGACATCAGAACAATTAATGTAGCTTTCAAGAAGAAAAAAAACAAAAGGAGAAGAGCTTTAAATCTTTTGTGCCTACGCAACCACCAACCACCCTACATGTGATCATAAAAATACACGGCTGTTTGACTGGTAGTTATGTTAAGCTATAACCATAACCACAAGCCATGACCAAGAGAGCGAATGAGAGAATCTTTTTATTCTCTCCTCCTGATTCAAAAGTGCTGCAAACAGCAAGATTTTCTACTCTGCAATGCTGTCACACAGCCACCCAAGCATAATGACCTGACCCGCTACAAATTCACTGGGGATTGGGCCCCACCTGTGAATTTCCGTAGAAGAAAGCAAAATTCCCTTGCAAGACTCAGTCAATACCATCCACATCATGTCTAGCTAAGATGCATAAATATTCACATGCCTGGGTAAGAATTAGCCTGCAACAGAGAGCTGCAAATACTGGAGAAATCAGACAGCTTCAATTTCCCTGAAATCTCTCAGAAAATTTTTCATACACATCCACAACTAGGAAAGAGCCTCTGCCCAAACAAGATTATGATTCTTAGGCTTTGGGTATGTTTTTAGCACATAGCCCCGTACGGCAGCAGTAGACAGGCTGGGAGCACTGAGAAGGTGCAGACCTAGAGGTAAGGTGAGACCTCTCTGGGCCTTCAACAGCCTTTTCATCTCAAAGCTGCAATGACTTCCGCAGGTTTTTCACACTTACTGAAAAGATCAGTACCACAGTATGGGAGAGGTTTTCAGAAGAGCAGAAGCTGAAGCGGCAGCTGTAGATGCCCCCTGCACATGAGCTGAGGACAAAACCAGAGGTGAACAAGAAGACAGCAGGGAGTAAATCCAGAACACACGGCATGAGAGAGATCGGTATACTTTGTATGCAGATGGAATAGATAGAGAGGCAGACAGAGAGATATAAAGATAGGGAAACAGGAGGTAAGGGAGGACTGAGAACAAAAGGCAACTGAATCTTTGGGATTGCTGAGGAAGCACTGGAGAAATATTACCAAGGCTGACCTCCACATTGAAGGCTGAGTTAGGGGCACTAACTAAATCATTTCGTGCGTCTTACCAAGAATTAACTTAAAATAGGTTTAAAACAAACAGATGAGAGAGGGAGTGCAGTTTACCCATGGGGAGATAAGCCACAGGGAAAAGGAAGAATTTGACTTGAAGTCACGGTCCAATTTATGGGTAATTCTGTGTCAATTTCAGTGTGGCTGGAGGATAGCTCTTAGCTCTAGATATCTGGAAAGGGAAACTGTATCTGGAAACTTCAGAATATATATGATCCCAGTGCAAATTTCAAAATCAGAAAAACTGAGTAAATACCTGGACAGTTAGCCCACCTTGTGCTGTATGCTGCTACAGCAACTCAGATAGCATTTACTGGCTGCCTAAAAAGGTCTGTCTAGAAAAGCATACCCAGATATATCCATACAAGCAGCCAACACCCCAGTTCACACTCTTTTTTTCACAGAATCAACCTTGATCATCCATGATATTTACATACAGTTCTCAGATCACCAACACATCCTGCATTTTGTGCTTGCTTATCTCTGCTCCATACATTTAAGACTTAATCTTTCATTAGAAATCAATTTCTCACAAACTACTAATTGCAGCTATTTCTTCATCAGCTAATTCTGACCTCTCATTAGGGGACACCCCCTTCGTGGTGTCTGCAGTCCAAAACACTGTCATCATCCATCCTTCTCCATGTTACCACATTGAAAATAAGTTTAATTATTCTACTCATCTTCTTAGACAAAGACATCCTATATCAGCAGCTTCTGAGGTGTGGGTTGATCACAGAAGTAGAAGACATCACAAAATAGAATAGAACAGATAGAAGAGAAATAGCATGAATCATGGCCAGATCATGGAAAATATGAATAATATGCTAATATGTTCCTACTCCACATTCTTACTGGAAAAACTGGAGATGCAATTAAAGACCTAAAGTGAAGTTTTTTAACCCATCTTAGAGTTTTTGTTATTAGCTGCTCATCAACTTTCTAAATCCATTCATGCTACTTACCACTCTCACTATCAACAGTCGCTCTTACCTGTCAGGAACAGACTATTTCAGTCAAATTCAGTCAAAACGTGAGTGTGGCAAAGACAATCTAGTTAAGTTGATGTACTCTATTTTGGACAACTAGTCAAACAGTAAATTGATATATTGACCAAAAGGTAAAATCGTACTAAGATATTTTGAGTCAACTGTTTTAACCCACCTAGTAAAAGCAAGCCACTGGGAAAACTGCTGCACCTGGAGAGTTTTTCCACATCCTGGCACAATGCTGCAGCTCTCAGCTCAGAACCATGCCCTCTGTAGCCTTCTCACCACATCTACACCATCTTTTGGACATTTAAGGAAGCACTATCAGCAGAACAACATATTATTTAAACAAGGGACTGAGCTGCAACACGTGCCTGGTGCTGTGCTTCGTTAACCTTACCAGCTGAAACCTCTCTGCTTGAAATACTTAGGATCTCTATTAATCACACAAGTAACCAGTGAAAAAACATTTGGTGGCCCAGAAGATGACTCAAATAGCTAAAACCACATGTGACATCTTCTGAAGTTCAAGCAGCTTCAACTGAAGCAGAACAAGAACCAGGAAATCCTTTCCTAGTGCCCTGATTTAAAGGAAAATGAAGAAAACCTATAAGTGTGAAGTCAGTTGCTGAGCTGGTGCACAGGCATTGAGTCAACTTCTGGTGTGTCTTTTGCACAGAAGACTGCAAATGATGCTGACAGCTAAACTGCTTGTCCCTGGGCTCTCCTTAAAGCCCTCCTGCAGAGTCCTCAACAAGCACGGGGTCCACAGATCACAGCTAAATTACAGTATCATTTCAATGACTTGCAGCTCCATCATTTTTTTCCATACCAATAACAATGCCCATCAACACATTGCCTGGCCAAGGTGTTTGAAAGACTAATTCTGTCTTCAACAACAATTTCCAGCTTTGCTCACCCCAGTGTGAAAACACTGACTTTTATACAGCCAGTCCCTGCATAGACACATCTGCTGGATTGCTCATGGGTCACTCAAGTACAGTTTTACAAGATAATGCCAACAAGAATATGGGCCAATTTTTATTTAAGGCACAAGTAAGATCTGAGGCACAGTTCACATAAAGCACTATAATTTGGCTGTTTGGGCACTTCTGGCCAAATGTATCAGGCATTTATTAAAAAGTATTTAAGCAAGAGAACACCCATGGGGAAATACTAAATTCTCACGAGGCAACTCATAGGAAATCGCTGAGCCAAGACAAACCACAAGGCACAGTCTCAAAAAAAAATAAAAGTAGCAAATAAGATAAGCAGAACAAACTGATTTCTGGTCTCACCAAGACCACCATAAGTCTGTTTTAGGGTTAGTTCACTATGGGTGGGAAGCGATCCCAGACTAGTAATGCTTGTGTATCCCTGGAGGGTTCCAGTTTAAGACCCACGTATGTATATTCTCAACCCCGAAGTTATTATAAACAGTCATTATACTACTGGGTACATGGTTTAGCTGTTGTTTATGCTGAATAACTAATTAACTTTAGCTTCAGTCCAAAGGAGTTAGAAACCATTCAACGTGCATTTAGCAGTGTTAAAAACCAATCTGTACAAGAACAGCTGTGGCCCCTGGTTTGATTGGGATATTTCTAAAATATTAAACAATCCGTTTCATGATATAAGTAACAGGAGTGTAATTGAATTAATATTGACTAATAGTAATTGCTGCTTGTTCCTCAAGTCTGCCTTTTATTAGTGGGAGGAGTGGTGGAGGTTATTGCCTCTTAAAAAAAAAAAAAATCCTGAGGCCCTGAAGCACCTTTTCTGCCTTATTATTATTGTAATAATGAGGGCAACTGATTTGATCTCTCCTTACACAATACTGCAGCACAGCGATGGCTAAATAAACAGCCAAAGTCCTTTTGTCCCTGTGGGCTGTTTCTCGGTAATTAAAATCAATAGGATCTTTCTCGGAGGATCTCTTTAACCTCATAGAGCGACACTGTTCTGAGCAGGCAATGTAAAACAAACAAATGAACTCTCAGTCCTTGTAGAGAAAAAAAATACAAGCAGCACATTATTTTATTAGGATAATATTGGTTTTGGAGAGGGGTCATGGAAGAGGCTGTATTTAAACCTTTAATTTTTTTATTCCTTTCCCCATTTCCCCCCCCCCCTCTCTCTTAAAAAATACTCTGGCAGCATCCTGTATTCCCAGAGGTCATGTGAGCTGAAATAGTCCATTGATCTTCCTTCTTTTGGAAAGGGAATAGGCAACAGAGGGAAAATAAACATCACCCACTTGAGACTTGTGACAACTCGGGACCTCCCTGTGTAAGGTACTGTACATTTAAGGTTCAAGAGGAAAATAATTTAAGATCTCCAGGGTTTGATGGTTGCTGGTACATGGAATTGCAGCCAAGGACAGTGCAGGCTACTCACATCCCTGGGCCACACACCCAGCCAATGGTAGGTACCACTGGCACTGCTCCCAAGGCATTATGGTAGTGGTGACCAGCGTGTTGCATGCAACAGCAAGGAATAAAAGGATTTACACCACATCTCTCAGGAGTCTCCAATCTTGAGCTGTTAATCAACACCGGGTGAAGCAATTAAGCCACATGGCAGATGGCAAGAGGGGGACCCTATCCTGGACAATACAAGCAACAACATTTTGTCTCAGAAAACACAATGCTGCTGAGCACTGCTGCTTAACACTTCCTCCGGACGAATCTGCTGGGTGATCCCTTGCCCAGGCACACAGCTGGGTGAGCTGGGTGCTGCTGCCAGCCGACCCCATGGCAGCCTCTCCTTTCTAACTGTTCCCAGGTTGGTTTGCATGAGTGGGGGGCTGCTCTTTTGGTGGGACACAAAAGCACTTTGAGCAAATCCTGGACCTAAGCTGACAGGCATTATCACCAGCGAACAACAGGAGAGAATCCATCCCCGTTATCTGCCTTTCAGTCCCGACACACTGCCACCAGAAGCAACAAAAGTCTGAACACCCATGCAAGGAAGTGGCATTTAAAATCAGAGGAGGCAATTATACTTGGTTAGACAGATGCTCAGCAATGGGTGGGGAGAGTCAATCTTATTCTCCGGTGGTTTTACAAGGTGTTTCCAAAGGTACCAAAGCTATATAGTAAGGGCTGCAACAGGGAAACCTAAGCATCCAGCTACTCTCATTGGTATCTCAGCTCCAGGATCCAGTTTGACCTGTTGACCACTCTGGTACATGGTACAGCTGACACGCACTGCAGGGAACAAGCAAACAGGAAAGCTTTCAGCACTTTGACACAATGAAAGGAAAATGCTTAGTTTTTTAGCAATGCGGCTGTCAGGGCTTTGACTACCAGAAGGCTCTGGCTGGGCAAGAGGAAGGCCTGATGCATATGTTCCACATGCTACAGTATATCCCACGTACCATCTAGGGACTCCAAGAATTTGCCAGTTATTATGGTTAACTGATACTTCCATATATAAAAGCTGCTTCCAACTGCTCATAGGTCTGCCAGACTTTAATCCTATAATCTGGAATGTTTTCTTCTCAGGTTTGTGCTTTTTGGTAAGTGTCCTCCAGAAAGTTTTGGCCAAAATGGATCAACTCTTGCTAAGAAAAAAAAAAGTTAAAAATAAAAGACATTGTTTAGTGCTTATCACACGCTGACAAATCTTCCCTCTGAGGCAGTAACACCTCCACATGCTGGGCAGCAACTTGCTGTCTGCAGGTGAGGTGGTGAAAAGGAGCTACAACCATGGAGATCTGTCAAGTTAGGAGCTGTGAAAAAAAAAAACCCTCTGTGTTCAGCTGCTCAGTAAAGGTTTCCTTAGATTCTACTAGCTCTTGAATAAGTAATAATACTTGGAATTCCTGCCCACCTCTAGTCAATCTGCAGACAGGGTTGGGAGAGACTTAAGCCCCGAAACCAGCTGGAACTGAGGCACCAGTGCAGAGGAGGCAGAGCAGACAGGTACAAGACATGTGTGAGCTGTGTCAAAAGCAGAGGCAGCTCTCTGCTGGAACACCATTCCCAGGTCATGTTACACCTGGGAGATGCTTGGCAGGGAGGCAGGAGTGCATTCTTTTTCCAAACCCGGGTGTATATCAGTGACCAGCCATGAGATGCCCAAGTTGAACTGCAGAAAATCGGGGCATAAGAGTGCGATGCAGAGTCATCAAATCTAACCTGATCTCCAAAAGCAGGGTCAGCCCCAGCTGACTGATGGTTGTCTGACTTCTTAAATATCTCAGACATCAGAGACCCTGTGGCAGAACGGCTCAGTGAGCAGGGACATCAGTATGTGCACAACGCAAACTTTGATAAAGAGGCCTGAGAGTCCTTGGGACTCTCCTTGAAAACAGCAGGGGGGGGGGGAAGGCTCAAGGATGAGAAAGAAGGGGCGTGCAAGTGGACCGCATGCCAAGAGGGCAAGAACCAATGACCACTGGCTGCTGCTGCGTGCACACTGCATGCACACAGGTAACAAACCAATCATGTTAGAAAGCAAACGCATGCAAGGCTTGGAATGCTATATATTTCCCCTGAACCCTGAATAAAGCGAACAAGAAGCTTAACTCATATTGAGTGTTGTCTTGATTCCGGCCAGCTCTTTGCAACAAGACCCCAATACTTCCCTGGCCGGCATATTCCAGAATTTCACTGTCCTTACCCATAGAAAGTTTTCCTAATTTGCAACATTAAATGCAATTTGAGCCCGTGAGCACAGCAGTAGATAATTTCCTCATCTCATGAGGAAAGACGTTCATCGTTACTAGACACATGTAATATTTGAAGATTACACTAGCATTATGCAACCCAAAGAAAAGAATGAAATATTCTCTACGTATTAAAAAAAAAAAAAAGGTTTTTTGATCATTTTATTAGCATTCTTCTCTCACTTGTTGGCCCATCCCTTCCTTGAACTGAAGTGTCCAGCTTGGAGCCTATATTTCAGTGAAGCATTTAGATGTACTTGATGACCTGCTTCTCCCTACTGGCAATAGGCTTTGAAAGGCAGCTCTTGTCAACTTTTGTGCATTGCTGACAATCTTCAGCCCTCAGGAAAGTTAAGACAGCCTTTTACTAAGGCACATCGGTGCTCAGTTCATAGGGATTATAGTGATTTGTTTACTCTTTTAAATTCTTCAGATTTTAACATATTACATGATCAAGATCTAAAAAGCTGGTGTCAAGTGAATGTGATAAGCAGCAGATCATCAGCACCATTTTTATTTCTTTTTAAGCACCTATTAGAAAAGTTCTCTTTCCTCTTGTCTCTATCTCCTTGTTTATTCCTACTGCTGTGAGCTATATTACAGTTTCATAAAATGTTTGTTTTATTCTGTAAAACATTTTAGGGCATAGACATGGGAAAGATGCTTAAATTATTCTTCCCCTGAAAACAAGTTTGTATATTCCAGTTTTCGCTATTCACAGTGTCAAAGCTCCTGTGAATGGAGTATTTTCTGAACATGATATGGAATTATTGACATTTGAACTACACAGGCACGGAAAGGAAACATTTTAGTTATTTAAAACCAAAACAATCAGATCCAAGAGAAATTATGTAAAAGCTGATTAAAGATAATGAAACTCTTGTGAACAAAATTACATCTCACTTAACTCCATGCATGTTATAGATAATTATAGGTTAAGTGTGCAGAAAGATGGTGCTTCTGGTTTCAGCTCAGGGAAACTCTCTTATCTTGATAATCTGCCTGAGAGAGGAGATGTGCTGGTTTCCAGCTCCTTTTCCACATAAAGGAATTAATTGATTGCGTTTATACTGTGCTGTGCTCAGTACATGATATCGATTCGCTGGTTTGTGGTTCTCAGTTTGAAGACATCAAACTCAGATGAATGCAAACAGCTGGGGGCTGGGTATGAGAAACCACCCAGGGGTTTCAGCCAAGCGGTGTGGGGTTTTGGGGGAATTAGTTTTGGTTTTGGGGGGTAGTGTGGTTTTTGTAAAGAAATAATCTGCTAATTAACTACTTGGAACCAAAAATATATGGATAAACTTTGTTCTAGGTAATAGCTCTCAGGTGGACCACCCTACCACTCCCTTTCAACTCATGTATTCATATAGTGACAGACGAGGGCAATATCATGTCTCCAGCTGTCATCAGACTGCAGCAGTGCACAGAGGGTGAGACGAGTTTGGGAGCAGGAGTTACAGGCCCTTTTCTAACGTATGAGTTTCTGGACTTGTGTGGTTATTTCATACTCTAAGGCTTTCGTTTTGTCTGGGGACCCTAACACTTGAAGTCTGAATATCAGGCAGCTGTTATTACTGCTCTTGGTTTATCTCTCTGTGCCTATTTGCATTATCTGAGCTGGATAAGAGTGTCAGTGTTAAACATGACTGGCAGTTTTGTATTATCTAGTCTGCAATTACAGCAATTGCACCTCTTAAGATATTAATCAGTTGGCTGCATATTTTAAATAAGCAAATTATTTCTTGAGCCCTGTGGCAGCCATGAAGTCTGCCCTTTGCAGTAGTGGCAAAGCAGTGCTCCAACAGCCCTGATGGCATGACCCACCAAGAAATTAAAAACCAATGACCACACCCTAATAACCCATCATGCTACAAGCTCTGCAATGACCATAATAAAACATGCGCAGACAGCCCCCAAGATGGTACAGCCGTAACTCCCCATCCAGCACAGCAGCCAAAAGTTGCAGCAAACAATTTACTTCCCCGCCTTTGGTGTACTCACGCATCATTGACTCTGGCTTCGTTGTGCTCTGCCACTCTGAGTTATCTGGCCATTTCTAACTCATGAAAATAAATTGTCTGCCCCCAAGTTGCACAGCCTCTGTACCTATAGATATTCAGATACGTGCAGGGTATTCTGCATCTTGTGCATGGAGCCCCCACACGGGGCTGGTAGTATCAGACCATCAGAAGAGACAAGACAAGAAAAAAAAAGTAAATTAAAAAAAATGACCAGACTATTTGCTTTTGCTACTTTGCTGCAAACGCACAAGCACTCCACAGAGAAGGCAGCAGCTTTAAACTGCTACCGAGTCAGAACTCCCTGTGATTTTGAACTAGCAGCAGCATTTTACACACACTGACAAAAAGTGCAAATAATGACACTCTAAACTTAGGAAGAGTTACTCCTGATTCACAGCTGTGCAAGTGAGGACTGAGTCCACTAAGGAGAGTTACAGACTCTGCACTGAGACATCTCCATATCTACCTGCCTCTACAAATTGATACATCCTGAAGAACAGCACTCGTCCAACAGAGACATAAACTCACATGGATATTATGAAGTGAATGTCCTCTGTTCCTTGTTCAACCCCGTCTCACTGTATTTAAACACCTTCTAAATTACCACTAAGGTGGCAACACTTTAATTTTCAACCTGAATTTGTGCAGGACAAGAAATTTCACCCAACAGAGCCTCTCTCCTTGAGCTGCCTCTCCCAACCTCTCATGGCTTTTCAGACTTAATTTTCTACAGATTGCTTGCCCACTCTAGAGGAGAAACTTGAATGCTCTCAGCCTGCAGAGCCAGTGCCTGCAAAAAGATGTCAGGATCGTTCACCGCAGCCCCTGGATGCAAGCTTAACTGCTAGTGGCTGCTTTTAGCACGTCAATGTGAATTACTTGACTGGCGAAACTAAGCAGCAATTAAACACCTCACCACTAAGCGGAAATGAGAAATTTACTGTTTGGTCTTCAGATAAGCTAGAGCCTCCTGTGAGCTACTGTTATCAAACCCCAGGGAGGAGGTTAGAGTCAGAACAGTCTCAGTCTGTGGCCAAAAGGGGAAATATTTTAGTGAAACAGAAATCAATTTTTATCATTCTCCCCTTGTGGTTTTTCTTAACTGCTGATAGCAAAGGCTGTGAAAAAGGAAAGGTGTTGAGGTTTAACCAAGATTACACCTGGAAGCAACTGTGTTGTACTGCTCAGTTTTAGTTAAGGACACAGGGGATGGATAAGAAGGACCGGCAAAGCCCTCTCCATTTCAGCACTCACCTTAATACAGCACAAAGAAACAAGTGAAACTCCACTTGCACACACAGAGGAGGCAACAAGAGAGAAACAGCCCTCCTCAGAAGTATAAAAAAATCAAAAAGAAGTACACACCAGTTCAAACAGACTCTAAATTCATTCTTAAGCATCACTGAAAAGATGCCCCCATTGGAAGCTTGCCTGAGTGTCACAGCATGCAGCAAGTGCCTGCTCTACATTAGTACATCCTCTCTTAATTATTTCCAGAGCTGCCTCTAGCCAAGTTAGTGAAATCAAGAGCAACTGGGGAAAAATGTTTCTGTGATTTCCTGTTGGTCCTCATCCATCTGCCTATCAATGTCTAGGATCTCAGTGAAGACATCAAAATATTGTAGTCAGTGCCAACAACCACTTGGTATCATCGTACTTGCTCCTTGCTCCTTTCTGAGTTGTTTCTTTCCCTGCTTTTATCCAAATTCTGCTAATCTCAACACAACTCCAGACAGGTTACACACCACAGAGAGGAGCAGAGACACCCAGGGGAAAACTCGTGTCAACTTGTACACCATTGCATGTCCCATGTCACAGTGACATGGTTCTCTCTCATTGACCTTGGTCTTTAACTGGCTGTTATGGGAAGTGTGGTCTTCCAAAGTGTCCTCTCTCCAAAGACCATCCAAGTGCTTTTTGATGGACTTTTCCATGGACTACTGTCGATAAACTGTGCATCTTTCCTTCAATCCATGCCCAAGAGAACAACCTTTAATATCCATCAGGGTCCAGTGCTGCTTGATCATGGGACTCTTTCCTTCCATAGTGGAAGTCCACCAGAACCTACCCAGTACCTGGATAAATGGCAGTTGCTGGGACGTACTGAAATCACACAGCTACAACAGAGTACTAAGTGAAGACTTATATGTTGAGAATTTAATTTGTGGTGTTTCTCCCCCTACCACTCACATATGCACACTTTATATATACCTTATGTGACTTCAAAGGCTATTTGTTAGGCAGTAAAATTAATTAGTCGATAGGTATTTCTCACAGTCACTTGCAATGAATTTAAAGCCTTGGAGAGGACCCCGGGTTTAACAGCAGTGTATGTTTTTCTCCAAGTCTTGGTTGGTGATATTTGCTCCATGTTTTAGGTAACTAGTGACGAGAACGGGCTGAAGTCTATGCTTCATTTTGCCACCCTGTTTCTTTAATGGGAGTCTCCAATTCTGCACTCAGAAAAGGGGTGAGTGCTTATATTGCTGTAACAAAAATTCACACATAGCTGTGTAGTCAGAGGCAGGTCCAACAAAGCAAGTCAGATTCATTCCCACAACACTAAACTAGCAAAATCAGTGACAAACAGATACAAATAAGTGCTTTGTGACATGAGTTACCCATTTGTTAACTTGCGCAGAGTGCCTGGAAAAAGGAAGATGCGATTGCCAGCTGCATAGGGAGATTCTTGGGGAGAGATGATGGTAGGTCCAGCAGGCAAGAGACTAATGGTGTAGCTTCACATGACACATGCATTGATCCAAGAGAGCTGTCAGGCTTTCCACGGTTGAGATCTAGAGATCTTGATTTGCAGGTGTTGATTCAACTGGATAACCAGATGAAAATGGGATTTGTTTTTTTCTTTTTCCTTCACATCAGATCACACAGCTGCAGGGCAAATGACAGGAACGCATAGCTGGAATTGTCAAAAAGCAGCAGCTCACAGCTTGCTCAGGTTAGCTGTCATGCGAGGCCACACTCTCTTTGGGTCCTAAGCCTGTGACGGATGGAAGCAAGGCACCTGGACTTCCTGCCTGCTACATGCATCCACACAAGTACAACCTGTTGGATGTGCAAACAGAGCTAACAGTCAACTTCCCACACACAGCAACGGAGAAATACTCTTTTTCCCATTCTTTGCAGAATTTAGCAATTAAACTGGAAGTTCTTCAGGTCAATAACAACTCTTAAATTAGGTTAGTACAGTGACAGGCTTTAGAGGACCTCATCTCATTTGCTCATATCAATATCAAACAACACCAGCAGCTGACACTGCTGCTCAAAAGCAGAGTTGCACTAAAGAAATGGGCCATGACAGCTAATGCTTTCCTGGGTAGTTTTGAACCAATTCTGCATAGAATTGTAAATTCTGAGTCTGACAGTCCAAAAATATGATAGATTGTTCTGCATTTATTCAGGAATTTACATTCCTTCATGTTTTTAGGCAAACGACTTCACTGTGACAAGCAGGTGAGCAATTTTAAGAAAATTGCTCAAGCATCCAAATCCTTCACTAAGTAGGTTCTTAATTTCCATGGACGTTAACATCAGTTCCTTGATTTTACACAAGCTGTGCAGTACAGAGAAAGACAGCAGGAAATAAGAGTTACCGCAGCCTACCTCCAACATCTACAACATAAATGTGACCATATAAGATAGTGACAGTTTCTCTGTAATGCCAGTATCTATTTCTCTCTACTTTGGGGGCTTGGTGCATCTGAAATATTTTAGACAGCTATTTTGGGGTGAGATAATTCATGCCCTACGAGTCCCTATTTTTCTCCCCTCTAACTGAAGAGGAAGCTAAGGGTGACAAGACCAGATGTCTCTGTCTCCCTCTGGACAAAATAGTTCTGTTCCATATATTCAACTACAATGGCTTGAATTTTAAATTTCACACAGAAAATATCCTCAGCCCGGTGTCTGCAAACAATAAGTAGTTGTAAATTATACCATATAGCCCAAAAAGTCACCAAGACATGAAGCAGAGGCAACCCTCCCTCTACAAATAACAAGGCTGACCTTTTCCACAGCAAGATATAATGCAACATCAGTGTTCAGCATCTTAAAGTAATTTCTGAGCTTCAATAACAGTACCCAGATCTTGGGCCCAATCTCCAGAAACACTCAAAATTCTGAATTCTTGTTTCACTCAGCACTTAATGGGATCAGCAACAGCAGTGAATTTTTCAGTGTTGTGACTGGCTTATCATGGTTTTTCTCCATTGAAGGCACTGAGGTTGTTCTGTATCAACCTGGAATATCTAGGTCCAAATCCCAGACAAATTCTTTACCTTATTCAACTCAGAAGGTCATTTGTACCTCTGCAGTGAAAAACCAGTTCGAGGGCCAAAAGTCATCATCAACAAAAACCAGATTCTACTTCTAAATGTGTTTTCTTTAGTCAGAAAAGAGGTTCATGTCCCATAAGTGCTGCTTCTGCCTTCCTGCAGCATCAGTCATCTCACCCAGCTATCTGCATTTACCTCTCCACTGCTTGGCCAACACACACCACAGTCATATGTTCTGCAAGGGAAAATCCACCTGTTGCACACACTGCTGGGAAATAATTTGTGCATTAAACAAAGGCTTCAGTGTTCTTTTGGCTAAAAATACTGTTTTTCATTCTGCATGCTGGCAGCAGACCCTCTGGTGACCCAGCCCAGAGCAGCACCACCGACTAGTCCAGGGACAGCTCTGCATGTGCTTGATTGCAACCCATTGGCATTATACGTATATTTCCTCAGCATAAGGCACTCCTGGAATTCAGGACTATGGTTTAGTCAGGTATATTTGAGAGGAAGACACAAACACGCCACTGTTGTGTTCCTAAAACCCTTGAGCCAGAATTTCCATCAGTGCCAAACCCTTAGAATACAGCTGAAATCAGTGAAAGCTTTCTCTTTCTCCTCATGTTGCATCAGCTCATGCGGTATCGGTAATGTATCTCTTTTAGCCATTGTTTCTATCCCCTGTTCAGCATCGTCCCTGCAAAAACCAGACAAACGAGGACAAAATGCAACCACACTGCACCCAGATATGTCCCCCCACACCCTGCATGGCATCTGGATAGGCATCCCCTAGGACCAACACTCTGGAGCTAGTAGGATTTTCCATTCTGTGCCCAGGAATTCAGAGAAAATGGAAGAACAGACTTACAGCCCAGCAGGTTCACACAGTCAGATTTATTTCAATATATCCTGGGATGGGAGGATGCCTCTCCTCCCCCCTCTCAATGAGGCAGCCAGCCTGGAAAGAAGGGGGATGGAAAACTCAGCTTCTGATTTAAAATCATTTCAGGCTGAGGTTTTGCCAGAGGAATCGCAGCTGTGACATGCCCACCACTCTAACCATGGTGAATGAATCTGGCCACGAATCGTTAAGCTCCCCAAGCATCCAGCGCTCTCAGCCTGCTACTAATCACTCAGAAATCTGGCTCTCCGGACTATTTGTCGTAAGAAATTGCTCCAGTTCAGAAAGATGATCTGGAAGTTTAATATTAATCAAAATAGGGCATGTACCAGCAGAGATGCAGTTTAAACGCAAGTGTGAGATAAAGGAAAATAATTGCGTTCACCAAATTCCACCCTGACATGAGAAAAATGCCTCACCAGCAAAGCAGAGGCACTAACCAGCTGCCTCTTCCCAGCTGCAGTGGGGCTGGAGCATGTGCAGGAATGGAGTTTGCTGTATTTTTTTCTATCCAAGAGCATTGCTGGTCCAGCCAGAGCATAAGTGGGCTGAAACCAGCAGCTGCAATATTGCCCACTCCAGGGTATCTTACCTGCCTGCAAATGCTAGATTTGTCAGTCCAAGTTGTTAACTAGGCTGTAGTGAGACACGGGAATTTTGGGCAGCATAATTCATGCCATCCTAAATCAAATCTCCAGAACAGATTAAGTGAAACACCTTTAGAGTTAGGAGCTAGGAATGGAACCCGGCCACGGGGCTAGAGGCAGGAGCAGTAACAGCACCGTGTCACCCGTCAGGGCTGGGGTGAGTTGGGAAGCAGCGTCCTTAATTTGCAGTCTGGCAATATCTGAGCAGCTCCACTCTTTGGAAGCCCAATGACTGTTTCCAGCCAAACCTGCTCAGCCCATCTCTAGTCGAATTCTGTTTAACACCAGTAGCAGCGTTGCTGGCCTCTGCAGTTGTCCTCCAGTGTCAAAAAAAATGATACATGTGTTAATATCCTGCACGTTTTAGGCTCCAGGAAGCAAACTGACCCTGTGGAACAGTCATTAGTTGTGTTTTAATTAACTGCTCCACATTTTCCCCCCAGATCTTGCAACAACTTGCAGAAATGGGGAAGCAAAGCTGCTCAGCAAGAAACGCCAGTAGTTGTGCTCATACGCCAGAACAACTTTTGTTCTCATGGATGTTTGTCACGAGGCTGTCTTCCTTTCACCAGTACCAAATCTACATCAAATGGAGTTTTTAAAACAATGTAATGAGGGTACTCACCATTAAACTCCCATCTTCATTAGTATCTCATTTAACTGCTGAATTTATATCCCCAAGCATCTTTAATTTATTGATTGTTTCTAGGAGGGTTTTTCTACTGTGTTATTTTTCTTTCTATTTAGCATCAATTAGTGGAATCTGGGCAATGATTTGTATTCAGGTTTTGACATAGTGGGTACAAATGTTTAAATTATTTTACTAAGCTGCCATCTGCGATCTCATAGGCAAAATATCAAAACTGAATTCTTCACTGAGACACAGGCACCTTTGTCTAAGGATACTCCAGGGCACTAAGCACAAACCTTAGATGCTGTCCCCTTAGAGCTGACCAGGCAGTGGCAATCCATGGGCAACCACAAGAGGCCAGGCCTTGCCTCTCAAACACCACTCTGAGCATCACACACCCTACGGATATGCTAATGGCAGCAACCTCTTCCCTGACCCAGTCCAAGGCACGTCCATTACCTTACAGCATGTGCATGTATGTGGGAAGAAGACACTTGAAAGACCCGGGAAAACCACTGCAAATTCCTGCTGCATACCGTTTAGTGTCTAACAGACAAAATATGGGAAAGAAAAGATGCACAGAGAAAGGAAATAACTCTCAATACCCCTTCCAGGTCCAGGAACAGAGGTCAGGACACCTGCAGAATGCATCCTCTCTGCAAGACCATGATACAGCTTTCCTTGCTGCAGCAGACGGACCCTATGTCCCCTCAGAAGGGCAGGAGATCTACCATCAGTTTCACAACAAGCAGGATCAGGCCATAGATGAAGCTCTAATGCCTAGGTAAATGCAGGAAAGATTAAGACCTCATTTGGTCACAAGTCCCAGGAAATAGTTCAAAGTGGGCAACCATAAAACATTACACCATGTCCCCTTTTCTCTAGGAACTAAACAACAAAGAGAGTACAAGAATGGAAAGAGGCAACATTTTGGAAGCAAGATGTAAAGAGCCTGGGAAGATATTAAGAATAATTAATAACTTCTAATGACTGAGCTGGTTCCCGACAACTCCGGGACTACCATCTCTCAGCTAACTCACAGTTGCTCTTCCAGATTCATATGGGACAAATCTTGCTGAATGGCCCTACCACAGAGCCAAGCTTACAGTGCCCCTAGTTGCACAGTCTTCTTTTTCTCCTGGGGTAGTGGGAACAGCAGTACGGACAAGAAAAGCAATTCCCCTAAAACATCAAGCATTAAAATGTACACAGCTTGAACAACAACTTTTCACTGAAGCCACACCACCTCCTATCTGGCATCAGGCTCTCTCATTTCACTCAGAGGGGAAAAACGGGGACAATCCCCATCATTTCAGACCTACCTCCTTAGATTCAGCAGGTGTTTCTAGTTTCTTCCTGACCACTGGTTCAGAGCTGCTGGGAATGGAGCAAATAACTCTGGCAATACCCTTAATTACAGCCTGCTGGCAATGCCTCCTGCCGGTGCTGACAGAGGGGAGCTGCCCTGGATGTGGGAAGCACCACCCAGGGTAAGTATGCTGCCTGTTTCGAGCAAGAGGCTGCTCTGAGTCAGAATATAAGTGGGGAAAAAATCAATTCAGAAATCAAGATCATTCACAAGTATCTCTTGAAAGGTCTTATATATAGTACTTGGACCTACTCTTATCTGAGTCAATTCTTAATCCCTGCCCTGGAAGAGGAGGCTCCCGTCTAACCCATTGCCTCAGGATGTCACCCTCAGCACCTTCTCACTCTGGGAGAAAACTGTTCCCCACTCAGCACCTGCAGCCAAACTTACATTTGTTGTACTATTGCTTCAGCAAATCTCCTTGGAGCTGTGCAAGGACACACACAGGCATTTAACAACTGTGAAACGCACAGTCCCAATCTAAATGTAGATGTGAGCACCTGCACAGCCATGCCCATATCGCATCTTGGAGAAATGCACACCCACAGGGACAATAGAATTTCCATATTCCCTCTTCCCTCCCTTTTCCATTCCCCTCTCAGCTAAACCAGTACCCGAGTGGCATCTGATCATGTACTGGAGCCACCAGTGGCACAAACCAGCACCAGCTGCATTACTTTGGCATGATTTTGACCCCAGGCAACTGCAGCTCTGCCAGGGAATGGACTACCCAGTGGCCCAGAAGCACAAGAGGGTCTGTCTCCAATAACTTCTGTGTACTGTGTTGGTTGGAAAAGGCTACCCACCATAGATGCTGCCCCATGTATTGCATGCCTTGTTCTGCTGGAAGAGATTGTGCGCCAATCATGTTGTAAACAAATTATGGGCTGAAGCAGCATCCAACCAAAAGAACCAGGGAGCTTCACATATACCACTATGAAATCTTGACTCCAGAAGAGCAGTAAAAGAAAACATAAAAACAGTCAGTTGCCTGGTGATAACCTTACAGAGCATCCTGCAAAGCTCAACTTGCTAATGGTACACACAAAACATCATTTGAGGTTAGACATGACCCCTGGGAAAGGAACATGTCAAAGTGCTGCAGCAGCCTGAAACATCCGTATTTCCATTTCACAAATCCCAAGGAGCTGCCAGAAATAAAGAAATGCTCAGCGGCCCCTAAGGCATCAAACCAAACCCTCATTCCTTAGCAGGAGCAGTACAGATTATGCTTTAAGCAAGAATGGCTAGATGGAGAAAGAAAAAATACCAGGAAGTGTTTTGATGAGTTTCTATGAACTTGAAAAATCCTATCATTGGCTATAAAGTCACTGAGGAGATTGTGGATGGTGATTGTGCAGCTCTACAAGGTAATTTATCTCCCTGACCAGTACTTCGTAAACTGTCTACTGAACTGCCCTCTGTTAAAACTAAAGATATACAGACACTTGTAAACCTTATCGAGGGGAAAACAACTCAGATAATTTTACACATTTAAATGAAAACCGGGTTCTGAGCTTTTCCAGGGAATGAAAACGTCAGCTCTGCTGCTGGAGTCCAGTCACCCATGGAAGGGGGGCCAGGAGCAGCAAAGCTGAAAAATTACTTGAAAAATGATGCGTGTGGCTGCTCCTGTTACCCCCAGCTGTAACAGAAAGCTGTTGACTATGCTGTTAATTTTGTTCAAGAACTTCACCAATGAATGTGCACAAAAAATGTTAATTATTTTTTCCTCTGCAGCATTTCCCCAAGAGTCTGACTCCATAGTCAGCTGCATCAGGGGAAAGGAGTAAAGGAGTTATTGTTCTCTCAGAGAAAAAAAAAAAAAAAGTTTTACTCAGTGGTAAATGCAAACTGCCTTTCAAGACCAAAGTCCTCACCTTTCAATTATTACCTTACTCCAGGAACAGCAACTGAATCTTCATGATGCTACATCTAAACAAGAGACAGAGTTTCAACTCACATGCAAACCAAGCAAAAAGTCAGGTTTCAAATTCAAAGGCCGTAATGTCTTCAGAGCATCCTCCTGACTCCAAAGGCTAGAAACTTTCCTAGATTAGTTGGCAGAAACTTCAGACCTGTGGTAATCTCTCAAGTTCAAATGTTCTTGTGAAATTTCCATCCAATTGGGCACGTCTGAACTGGAACTAGAAAATAGCCTTGGTAACCAATCTGGAACTAGATCAATAGAAAGTGGGGCAGATCTGAAGATTAGACTCTGAAAGTCCTTAAAGGCATTTGAAAGGCATTAGGTAGCACTTTGAAACACCAGCAAGCAGGGGAATGACAGGACACTGAGCAAAACAGTGCCACAGCCTGTTCACACAAGGAGCCTCGTACTAATGTGGTCAATCACACCAGAGCCACTCAAGCCACGGAAGGGGATTTTTGCTCATACAACTTGTGGGGTAGTGGACGGGAATGGTTGGGGAGTGCTGGGACAGTGGAGAATAATTAATTTAATCTGAATTAGTGCAATACTACATGGGGGAACCACAGGATGCACACTAGTTAACACAGTCCTTTTAATAGAAGCTCTGGTGCTACAGAAATTAATCAAGAAAAAGCTTGTTAAGGACATCTCTTCCTTCTAGGTTGCAGGCATGATGAAGAAAACAAAAAGACGGTCCAATGGTCGGAACATTTCCCTGGGCTTGGGATTTCTGCCCCAGTGCTGTCCCATGCATTTTCCACTTGATGTTATTCAAGTCCTTTGGACAAGAGTGTCCAGGTGCAGACCACA
>WKFP01013917.1:1032401-1036002 GCA_011057875.1 Pterocles orientalis
GATCAACTACCAATCCCTACCTATTGCCAAGGCTGCAGGGAGCACTCGGGAACAAGGAATCTCTGCACAGAGACATCAGTGGGTTTCTGGAGGTAAAAGGATGCAGATCCCCAAAAGTTCAAGGTGCTTATGGAGGGTACCCAAAGAGCACATGTTGTAGCTCAAGTTTTAGAAATCACCTTGGATTCTGAACTGAATGTAGCTCAAATAAAAAAAAGTCTTGCATACATGAATTAGAGAGGAAACAACACAAATGTCATTTAATTTACATGACAAAGTGTTGCCATTATTTCAGTATGACAGAATGCCACCAAGGGCAATTTCTGAAAATTATTTAAACAATGTAATGAGTTAAATGTCAACGTTAGCTAATTATGTTTATGCTAATTGTTAATTAGCCCCATAATGGAGACAGTCTTAATTAACAATAGTTATGTGTGTATATATGTGTGTGCGAAAAAGAGTGTCTGTTGAGAATGAGAGGCTGCAAAAAAAATGTTGTATGTAATTTAATTTCCTGTAATCATAAATATTTCATTTCAGACATTAACAAGAAATTTTCAATATACTTTAGAAAAGATGTGATTAACTTACAATATATCTGTAAGCAATCCTTTCTATATAACATCAGTTCTGTCACAATAATAGCTGCTTCTTTTTTTTTTGCCTTTTTTTTTTTTTTAAATGGTGAATTGTGAAAAGTTAGTCCTGTCTCTGTTGCTACAGATTTCTTCTGTGGCAGGGGAAAAAGGAGACTTTGGAAATATAGGCAGGGTTATGACAGAGAAGTCAGCATAACTGAATCTCAGCCTAAAGAAGTTCACTAATTTCCAAGACAGCAGGAAATGCTTGTTATATTTGTCAGAGGAAAAGTCGGCGACAGATTGATGCTCTTACCTGTGAACAGAGCTGACACTTTTATGCCAACAAACCTCCTACGATATGGTCTAATTCTAACAACAATGGCGTAACTTTAAAAAGCAGTAACTTTTTTCTTTTTTTTTCTTCCTATTTGTCATATAATATGGGAAAAATATGATGCAGCCTGCACACTCACAGTCCATGGGCTTAGAGCACACAGTAGTAACGTATTTAAATGCAGGTTTTGGCTTAAAACAAATACTTCAACCTGTGCCTAGCCTGCAAAGCAATTTGGAGCATCTTAAAGGCTTTGCTGAGCTGAGACTTTCATCCCCAAGTTCTCACTCAGTTCTCAGCTGGGGAAAATCACGTCAAAGTCTTGAAGAGTAAATACGTAAAAGAGGTTTTAAAGGAGAAGAGTACATAGGATAATTCTGTGATTCTGTGATTCTGTGAAACCGGAAATATTCCTTCTGGAGTTTCATAGTCCCACCTGGAAGCAGCTCTCTACCGCCACAGGAGCTCTGCCTGACCTTTGACAGGACTTTTGGAAAGAAATCACTCCGAACCAGAGAAGGGATGGCTAAATTAGAGAAGAGGAGCACCTGCTAGCTTGAAAGAGCTTAAGAGAGAAAATTAACACGTTAAAGGCTGTTGGATTTCTGCAAACATACACACACACGTAGTGAGGTGCATCATGTACCAGAGTGCCCCAGAGCAGCTACAGACAGCTGCAGGCATCAGTCATAGAACCATAAAACAGACCAGGTTGGAAGGGATCTTGAAAGATCATCTGCCAAGTCCAGCCTTTGACAGGAAAGGGAGCCTAGATGAGATCCCCAGCTGTCCTTTGGGATCAATATGGATTATAAGCTTTCTAGTACCTGTGAAGATGTCGGTCAAAATGATGGAGCCAGGTGCTTCATAGAGTTTCATGGTGGGAGGATGAGAGAAAATGGGCACAAGCTGAGACAAGACAGACTGCAAACAAGCAGGAGCTTTTTCACAGGAACAGTCAAGCACAGGAACAGTTACCCAGGGAGTCTGTACAGACTCCATCCTTGGAGGTTTTCAAAGTAAGACTCAACCTGGTCTGACCTCAGACACAACCTTGCTTGAAGCAGGAGATTGGACTAGACACCTACTCAGGTCCCTTCTAACCTGAATTATCCTGTGATCCTATAAGCCTACGTTTTGAATGCACGGTTCTAGCCCACAAGACACAGTGCCCACTACTGTCCGCTAACATAAAGCTGACCATACTTTTTTAAGTTTGCCTGGAGGTGAATGGAAAGCCACCATTTGGACATATATTGGGCCAAACTCAGCTCTGAGAACCAGAACACAAACCCATCTACCCTAGCAGACCTGCCCAGGTGTAACTGAGAAGAGAGACTGGCCTGGAGCGTGTTTCTTAAATCCAATTAAATGTCCATGCTGCTGTTAATAATGTCAGTGCTTTGATTTAAGTTACACAACCACTAAATATAGATGTAGCCAACAGTTCAGCGGCTCACCAAAAACCAGCAGTGGGCTATTAGTGACATGCAGGTCTTCAGGGATGGGAGAGCCTTTGGGAGGAGCACTGTAGCTACTCTCGCTGCACAATGCAAGCCCGTTTTTTTGACTGGCCTCATGAAATCGGCAGCTCTTGGCTTCTGTATCGCTCCTCAAAATAAGAGATAAAACCTTTTCTGAGCTCTTCTGTGGCTTCTGTGGGAGAAAGTCTTCTCGCACAGCTGTGAAGCATATGGTGAGGTAAGAGTCCCTGGAACAAATACAGGACTCAAAGTGTCTGTGGGGATGAGGAGAGCTTGTAAAGCCAAGGTCATCTCTATGGACGATCCATCTCTACAGCCACTAGATATCTCTGTGCCCCTCTTCTACTTCCCTGTCTCCAGCCCCAAAGAAGCTTTACAGAATATGGCCTTGAGGAAGAAATTTCAGGAAGAAATATTTAGAAATGAGAATGACACAAAATTGCATAAAGAAAAAAAACATTTCCTACCCACCATACCAAATTGTCTGCTTTGACGCCTTTATTCTGTGAATGAGAACATGAGCAGATCCCATACTTCTAATAGGCTTAATTATGAACTGAAAAAATTACTGTTGCATTAGAAATACAGTTCAGCACTTCAGTTCTGCCATATTTATCCAGTAATGAGTATAAATGAAAATGATTAAACATAGAAGCCTGCAAAATTACCTTTGTAGTTAGTTGTATACAGCATAAAAGCAGCTTTCAGTCTCCGAGACATTAGTTCATAATTACATCCAAAAAAATAAATTACAAACATCAATTAATTCTACAAATGGTTACATAAAAGAAACCAGACTTCCCTTTCACAGTCACTTTTTCTGGTTTTTAGCCTTTACTCAAACAGTGGAAGTTATGTTCATACACGAGCTTTCCTGACAGCAAACTGGCCACCTGGCCCTTTCCAAGGAAGTCAGTGACAATACTCCATTTCTCTGGGAGGTCAAGGCTGAAAGGTGGGAAGCAAAGGTGGTGACTGTATTATAAACTGATTAACGTATATTGGGAGTCCCACCTTCTGCATGAAACATCTTCATGGTATTTCCAGCTATAGGGTACAAAAAAGGAGGCAGACATGCTACTGAAATGGATGTGCTGCTGGGTAACTGGGGAGCTGAGCTCAACTCCTGCCTCACTCACTGACCTGCTCTGCCATAGAGCTGTTATGAAATGTAGTGTGGGAGGTCAACATTTGTCTCC
>WKFP01013917.1:1037104-1053746 GCA_011057875.1 Pterocles orientalis
CCCTTTCCAAGGAAGTCAGTGACAATACTCCATTTCTCTGGGAGGTCAAGGCTGAAAGGTGGGAAGCAAAGGTGGTGACTGTATTATAAACTGATTAACGTATATTGGGAGTCCCACCTTCTGCATGAAACATCTTCATGGTATTTCCAGCTATAGGGTACAAAAAAGGAGGCAGACATGCTACTGAAATGGATGTGCTGCTGGGTAACTGGGGAGCTGAGCTCAACTCCTGCCTCACTCACTGACCTGCTCTGCCATAGAGCTGTTATGAAATGTAGTGTGGGAGGTCAACATTTGTCTCCGTTCAAATTGGGAACAAAGCTTGAAGAGTTAAAATTCTCCCTGGGGAAAAAAAAAAAATTAAAAAGCAAGCTGTGAGAGAAACAAGTGATTTGGTTCAATTAAATGTTTCATTATAGTCCTCCAGATTTTATTTTATGTAAGACAATATCAGATTTTCAAAATGAAAAATAATTTTAAAAGTAAACTTACAAATTAATAGGTTGTGTGCAGAGATGGTGTGTTTCACCATTGCCACGGCATAGGAATCAGGAGTTGGCTCATGTTGATAAAGCAGTTCATTGGCAGCCAGCAGCCTCCATCAACAGAAAAATGGATGTTTCCCTTACCTGTGCTATATTTGCCCTTCAGGACATCCATTAGCTATGGATCAGTATACTCCCAGCTGAAAAAACATGGTACTTAGCTGTTTTTTTCAGCTTCACTTATAGGACCTTCTGCAGTTCTTAAGCAGAAGGAACTCTTTAAGACTAAATCTAAAAGCATCTAATTAATATGTGGATGGTCAACCCCCTTTGAGACTCAGGTGCTTATAGTTAAGAATTGGGACCTTAATGGCTTCACTGCAGAAATTTTGCCTGTGTTAGGTCTGAAAACCATAGTGCCTGTTTGGATACTCAACCAATTTGTTCTAGTAAAGTTTCATTACAGTGCATACAGCTATTCGGAGTTCTGACCCTTTGGGATCTGGCCTTAACTTTATAGAGAACTTGAGGTGCCTATATAAGAGATTCTATTTTAATTTAAATTCTTGTTTAAAATATGTCACAACTACACAGTCTGCAATTTAGAAACTAAATTGTAAGCAAGGAAACAAGGACACTTCTCAGTCTCTTCATGTCATGTGCCTGTGTCATGACACCTAGATGCAGGCATGCCAAAGGACATGCTACATGCCCAGCTTGTCCTCTTTCTGCAGGAGCTATGCTGGGGAAGAGATAACCAGGATGGATGTGCTCTGCTCCATGAATTTCATCAGGAGCTACTGGGCAAATGGAGTGTGCTTACTTCAGTCGTTCCAGGGTGCTATTACAGACTCCAGGACTTCATTCCCACACTGCTGTGGAGCAAGGAAGAAGCAGCAAAGTTATGTCTACAGGAGTCATGTCAAGATTGTGAAATGAAAAGCAGGCTTGTAAGCAAGTGTGAGTGCCTGACTCTCACAGCAGATGCAATACCAAATCTGGCTTTGAGGCTGGATCTCAGGGCTAGCATCCACCCCCACTGCTCCCTACCAAGGGCAAAACTTGCCTATACCACATAGCCCACATATTCACAGACCAAGTAACTCCCATTTGACCCAAAGGATTCGGGCAACACATGGACAAATGAAGAAAAAAGTCCAAATTAGAAAATAAAATAGTAAGATCATGTACTACTGGTATCCAACCATTCTTAGTTTTGACCAGGAGAGCTATGACTTGCTGCTCACCTCATGGGGTCTGACACAGCCTTTTATTGCTTTATTACTTCTGGTAGGGGAACACGTTGCATGCTGCTTGCAAGCCAGTGGACTTTGTGTTTGAAGCCAAAAATGCACTCGCTGGTTCTGATGGCTTTCTGTTGATGAGCCCCATGCCTTGCTACGGACACAGGAAGAGGTTCTGAAGAAGCCCACTATGCACCAAGTGCAAGGGAGTTACATGTGAGGCAGTAGTGTAATACCTGGAGCTGCTGAGTCACTCCAAGGGGTGAGGAAATTCAGATTTCATGAGGGCACACCCTAGAAGGCAGGGTAGGGACTGAGCATCCTTCCTTCACCTCTTTGAAGCATCCTTCAAGCACAGGCCCAGGCACTATGGACAGCCCAGGAAGTCAGCTTCAAGGACAGGAGAAGTGCAGCTGAGGTGTCCACACTGAGGCAAGAAAAGGACAAGTCCAGGACAGAAGGCCCTGTGATAGGACCCAAGTCCCTGTCATGTGTCACCCAAGCACAACCCACTGGCCACAGTCTATTCAGATTGTGGAAAGGCAGAACCTGGGCCCAGGCTGTGGCATTACATAAACTCAAAATTCTCCATTTCCAACCCAAAGCCATGCCTGAGCATCGATTTGTGTGCAACTATGTGATAGTAGGTGATGTTGGACAACTGAAGGACATCGGTATTTACCTGAGTGCAAGTGTACATGCTGAAATCGCTGCTGGGGAAGTTCCACATGCACTGCTCTGGGTCAGGGCTATGTGCCACCACATCGCTC
This sequence comes from Pterocles orientalis, assembly GCA_011057875.1. Taxonomy (NCBI): domain Eukaryota; kingdom Metazoa; phylum Chordata; class Aves; order Pterocliformes; family Pteroclidae; genus Pterocles; species Pterocles orientalis. The sequence continues at coordinate 1,039,604 of WKFP01013917.1, forward strand.
CCGAAGGAAAATAGCGACCTTTCCTATTCTGACATAAAGATGTAGTCACAACTCAAGGTACTTGGGGAAGATAAAAGAAATTGGTCTTAATTAGCCAAACCTACTATATGTGCTATTGCTCCACATTTATGTGGTTAGGGGAACATATGTCCAAGGAAACAATTTTGTTGTCACTTCCTTTGCACGTTGGTTTCTAAACAAGTGGGTTATTGTTTTATTAAGGGAGCGAATTCCCTGATTGATGGCCACAGTCGCAGGATGACCTTGTCATTGTTTTCTCAAGTACTCGTAATTGTTACAGTGGAGAACACTGGGCTTTAATTATCTGTGCTAAAAACTCATACACTCTGGTTACACTCTGCTGATTGTATTGGATACACTACGATATTTATTTGCTGAAGAGGGAAAAATGGCAACGGCAAGTCAGTCTAAGGACTCTCACAAGAGAAAGTAATGGTGGATATTACAGGTTCCTAAAATACTGTAATAGCATACAGTAATTCAAGCAAGCCTACTAATCAGTTGACGCTCGGGTTCAGTACAGATTACCTGCTATTATATCAGGTGGTCCCTCAATCTTGAGAAAATATCTGCTAAGGTATAAACATTTAAGTGAAAGAGGTATAGAATGTAAATACCGTGGACTGGCAAGCAGTGCATGCTGCACAAATACTGTGACTTCTTCCCCTTATTTGAATATAATGTATTCATTTCACACACCCAGCCAGCGGTTAGCATTACAAGGCTTCAATTGCCATGCATGCTCATTAGAAATAATTTAATTCAGACAGCTTTTCTACAAAGTTCAGTCCCTGTGAGGATTTCCCACCAGCAGCCTGAGCCCAAACTTCTGTACCAAAGTCCGTCAGCAACTGCACAGGGAGCAAGGCAAAGAGCAAGGCTACAAAGCAGGGTTCAAAGATGCTAAAAACTTACAAATATACATGAAGAACATCATATTGTCACAGAAAGACTTTGAAGAAAAAGTATACGTATGTGTGTATATGTGTGTGTGTGTGTGTGTGTGCATAAATCAGAGATCTATACCATGCCAGATCCCCATTACTATGACAATACTAAAGTCTTAGAGTTTCTGTTGTCAGCTTACTATAGAAAATAGCCAGATAGTATACAGAAACAATAACACTGTATAAAATATGTTGTGAAAGTAGAGGTACTAAGTATTTCCCTACATGGATATGAGAACAGCTCGCTTGGAATGCAAACAGCTTGTGCATTCAGGAGTCCCTGGTGCAAAATGCCCAATGACTTTGACAGTATGTACTTTTTCCCCATGCTACCAGAAGGTCATTTGCTGGGAGAAGTCCTCATCTATAAGAATCCTGTCTCCCCACTTGGACTAAAATCCCTTGGTCCGTTTATCCTCTAGAAATGTCACGAGATCCATCTACTTTCACTGGCTTTGGAAGAAGGAGAAAAGTGGCAAAGATTACCTCTCTGAAGGAGAGCCATGTGGTTCTACAAGTATAATATGCTGTTAGTAAAGTTGAAGGAAAATGCCAGATGCCAAAGACCCATTTAGTCCAACAAAGAAAAACAAAAGCAAAACCACTGGCTGGAACTGAGGACAAAAAAAATCAGGTCAGAAATAAGGCTGTCTTTCCCCCACTCCCCTTCCAGTAACCCTCGGAAGGAACCACTGCAAGCAATGGTGTTTCCACTGCCCCTGAAGTGTTCAAGGGAGAACTCAGGTGCCATCCTTGGAGATGTAACTTAATCAAGCCCTAAAAATCTGGCATTTGGGCAGGGGCCACTTTTCACAAAAAGTGGCATACAGGAGACTAAAAAGAAGGTGCTCTAATAACTCTATCTTGCTTTCACGACTTTGAATTAATAAAGAGGATTAATTTCTTCAAGTAGTGAGCTGTGGATGAAAGCTGGTGACTATCTTTTAGAACACTTGTATTTGTAACACAAGAACATAGCTTTTTTCCATAAATCCAGAACAATATAATCCATAAATCCAAACAAATGTAATAAGCAGAACCAACTGAGAAACCCAGAGCTGGTCATTATTGTTATTATTATTGTTGTTACTGAACTCAGAGTGGAAGTAAGTACGGAAATATTTCCGCACAGACATACAGAATATGGAAAGATACAGACCATGTTAAAAAATACACTAACTCACATTCAAGCGCTGAAGAAGCTACAGTAAAAGGTATCTCACGAAGGCAGGTGTATACATAAAGAGATAAATGCCACAGGTGCACGTTCCCTCCCTGATGCCTCTTTACACATGTAGTCGCTACCATAATAGTATTGATGCTCTTGCTTGCCATTTTAACTTCAACGTTCTCTTTTGCCATATTCTGCTGCTTTTCCTCCCAGTTGGTAGTGTTTTGCTCTGTAAGCAACCCAACTGATTTCACAGAGAAAAAGAAGGGTCATCTCATCTGGTATTAATTAAAATGTAGAGGGATGTTACAGACTGATTTAATAGCAAGTGCTACAGAGATGTTGTATGTGAGCACAAAACTTGTACCATACTGGAGGAATCTAAGTCCTGCCTGAATTTCATTACTGAGTTCATTTCTATCCTAATTCTTGCATGTCTTCTACCGCTAGAAGGTCTTTTTCAAGTTCGTCTCCCAAATACATGTATTATATAAAATCTTATTATTGCTTATCATGTGAACATTGTGTTTAATTTAAGCAAAATATTTTACAAGCCTATTCTAAAGTTGATTCAGTCCGTAATTAATTCAGTTAAACTTGCATATATCTGCTAGATATGACTTATGACCCACCATTTCAGCATTGCTGTACAGAGAGAAATTCTTGACATACAAAAACACTGATGCAAAGTGACTTCATAATTAATTCATTTCAGTTCACAAAACACACATTCCGTAGTGAGAAGTGAGTTGGGAATCATTTCATTTGTTGTTAACATAATGTAGCGGTATTAAATAAAGTGCACATATTCAAGCCAACACTTTTCATTTTAAGTCTTTCCATTAAACTGAGAATGTATTATAGCAAGAACTGAGCAAAGCCACAGGAAGATCCTTGTGCCAAATTCTGACCTAGAGCCCACAGAAAGATGCTGCTTTCATTTTGCATAGCTACCTATAGCAGCCTGCCACCTCCAACTCCAGAAAAGAGAGAATAACTGAAAGTTATTTAAAATGAAAAATGGGCAGAGCCCTTGCCAGTGTACACACTTTGGAGTGGTCTGTATTTTTCTACTAATGTGACAGACACTTAAATGAAAGAAGTGAATTCACAGCTACAATAAAACAGTGGCCAAGTCTCCCTTATCCTTATTTACCAACAGTAATAAAGTGGCTGTTTATTGAGCTTTTCTTCACTCTTTCCTCTTTGTCTCATAAACAAACAAAAATATTATTTTTTTGAGAAAGTAGTAAAATAACTTATTTTAGTAAATTCTTTTCCCTCTGGTCCCGTAGTAAATGATGGCAAGATTTTATGTGTTAACTGGTGCTGATGACAACATTTTCTGCTTTGAGGAATGCTTGGATTCACCTAAAGGGCTGAGGTTTTATTCAAGCATTAAGGAAAAATCAGCTAAGGATGAAAAGCCATAATCACTGAGCACATGGTAACGGTGACAAGACTATGCTAGTTAGTTAAAAATACCCATGAAATCTGAAGCACTAACAAAATAAACACAGTATGTGCCTATGCGTGTGGGATGCGGGCTTGCCATTGTTTCTCCACCCTTGTGAAGCCACACAAACTGTTTCAAATGAAAGACAAGTATATAGGCACACAAAGTACATAGAATTTTCCAGGGGCTGGCAGAACTTGTGTGTCCCTGAGCACCCCCAACTTCCCCTGAGGTCAGCAGCGAAAACAGATGATCAACACTCTGCCTTGAAGGTCAGCCCAGAGCAGCCAATGCTCCTCAGAGCTCCTAGCTGTGGCAAACACACTGCAGCAGCCCCTCAGTCCAGCTGATGGAGTCATTCAAGGACAAGTGGAGAGAGGGGCATTAGAGGAGTTCGATCTCTGGCATCTGCAAAGTCATTCCAGCATATACATCCTAGTTCCTTAGACCACTGTGCACGTTCCTCAGTTGGATCGCACAGCCTTGTTCAGCCCAGCACACCCTGACACTGGTCCAGATCATAGAATCATTAAGGTTGGAAAAGACCTCAAGGATCATCAAGTCCAACCGTCAACCCAGCACCACCTAACTCACTAAACCATGTCCCTAAGCACCACATCTACACGTTTCTTGAACACCTCCAGAGATGCTTGTCTCACGTGTGAATTCCCATTAACCCAACTGGGTTCTTACATGAGTGAGCCATGTGGAATTTGAGCCATTTCCACAACAACCCTCTTCATTTAATCCTTCTTCAGAAAGTGTCACCTCAGATATTTGTTTCAATAAGGTTATTGATTTCATATCTTCACCACTTTTGCTACAGTATTTTAGGTCAGTAGGGCATGTGGCCCTGCCTCATCCAATAGCTGTCTGATCAATACCTTAAAAAACCTCAGTACTGACTGTGGGAAGAATGATCATGCAGAGAAACGGACCCGACAGCAGTCAAACGCATTGTGTTTGGCAACCTAGGGGGGTACAAAATGAACCTATACTGGTAACTGGATCAGACTAATAAAGACATGTGTCATCAGCTTTAAAGAAATTTATTCTCTTTAAAAAAAAAGAAATGAAGATGTGACTGAGACAATCTTTGGGACTGAGCCAGTGTCCACTAACACCAAGATTCCCCTGAGTTTCAATGAAGCTTAGAATTGGGGCAGAGGACTCGACGGATGAGCTAAGAGGCACATGTACCTGATACGAACCCATCATCTCCATATTGCAGTTTGGTAATAAAAGCATGTTTAAGGAGAAAAGAAAATGTTGGAACCACCAACTTCAGCAGGGCTTCTTCCTTTCACTTGGTCTGCCAAAACACTTGGGAAATGGTTCTATGCATTTCTAGGTTTAAACAGCAAAGTTGTGATCAAAAACCTAGCCTGGTTTCTCTGCCTGAAAAGGCAGAAGGAACAGTTACTTGTTATGACCTGCATGATTTTTCTGTGTGCCTCAGAACCTAAGGTGTCCAAGACAGATGGACTGAAATGCCCCATGGAAGCGTTTTCTTCTGTGCAATGATTAAGGTGCCAGCCCAGGCAACTAACTTAGTAGACAACTGACTTTTGGACAGCAGAGTTAAGAGATGAAACTTGTAATTTAAGGAATCTTTCCCACCCTCATCTATGTTTCATAACCGTTCTGATCTTTTTTTCAAGCAAAGTTTATCATCTGAAACAACAGCTGGAGCCTGGCAGATGGGAGTTTAGTTTCCGTTCCTGGTTCTACCACAGGCACAGATTACTCACGTCGCCTGTATCCGCAGTTGTTGTTTTAATAGCCAGAAAACGGAAGTCACAAGTTTCATGACAAAAACACATGGTTACAAACTTCTACATCTACTTACGTGTTTTTCTCCTTCAACTTATGGTATGCTTGTCAAAGCAGTACTACATATACAGGTGTTCTTAAATTTCCATTGTGAGAGACAAAACTGCATGAGTTAACACTGCTTTCCACGAGCAGATGTTAATCTTGAGCAAGGGCTCCAGGTTTGACACACAGCTCGGCTTGGTAAAGAATGACATCATTTACAGCATTATCCTATTTTCAAAGCAAAGTCCAGTACACTTCAGTTACAAATAGCTCAGGCTGTAGCTTTGTTTGTTATTTCTGTAATTGCTATTACTATACTGGCTGACTCGTTTTTAGTGTTCTGGGTAGTGACAATTCTCTAGAAAGGACAACAAATACTATTTTTTATATATATGTAGGGACAGGACAGGATTCTTTGCTGCTCTGGACTAAGTTCAGTTACTTTTGCGTCTTACCTGCAAATCTTTTCCCTAGTATTCCCTAATATTCATGAACTGATGTCCCACTGACATCAAAAAGGGTGCACTCCCAGCTCTGACAGTATTATCAACCACTGACTTACCACATTTTGTGATGTTTTTCTTCCCATTTAAGATTCCCAGCTGATGGAGTTCACAAGCTTCTCATCCTGTAGAATCGGCTCTGCAGTTATCACATGGCAGGTGCCCCACAGATTTCCCTGCAAATACCCACCAGCCCACATTGTTTGGATGTGTTGCAGCAAGCAATTGATCCGCTTGAAGAATATTCCAGTTGTTAATCTAAACATTTCTGAAATTATAAATCAAGCTGATTCAGAATCCAAGGTGTCTGGCTGAGAGTTCAGGTCCAAATTTTCGTGTTGAATGTATAGTTAAAATCAGAGTCCTATCTTGAATTTGGCTTTCAAATGCCTGAATTAAGAAACATTTCTCTTTAGCCCTGAGGCAAACAGCATTTCTGTTTCTTCTTACCTGATGCAATTTTTTGCATCTATTCTAAGTGCACAGAAAATGGTTGTAAAATGCTCCAGTATACCCACTTTGTTCGTCTATAAATAGGAGGACATGCTTTCAATCTGCATTTAGGCAGCCTAAAAAATTACCTTCCCTCCTCCCCAGCCTGGAACTGAATAGTGAATTACAACGCCTCTGCTGGGACCACAGTATTGAGAGGAGCAACTGCATGACAGGCGTGCCTTAAAATACTCCAACCGGGATATAAAAGCGCATTGTGCCTTCAGTGTGTTTACTTGAATATGCGGGAAGTTTCTCAGTACTGACAAGACTGGGATTTCAAGTATCAGCGAGGTCTTGCAATAAAGCATCAGGCAATTTTGCATCAGATCCCCTCCTGGTGTAAATCAGCTGATGGAGCTAGTCTAATTTGCACCTGTTGTAGAACTGCCCCTTTGACTTAGCTCTCCAAATTAGGTCTAAAAGGATAATCTTTTTATTCTCAGTGTGTCCCATACCTCCATCACCTTCATTTCTAAATGCTTAAATAAAAAATAATTATAGAGGAGGATTGTTTACCCATCTGAGATTGCCTCAGATGAGATGGTTTCACAACTATATGCGCAACCTGTGTGCCTCCTCTGTCCACTCCAAATAAAATTAGTCACAAATAGTGTTGCAGGGACTTCAGTGAAGTTCTGCAAGAGGGCAGAAACCTGGGATGCAGCAGAAGTCAGATGGGTTCAAAAAACTGAGGTGTGACTATGGGAACAGCTTGGCACCATTTTCTGTAGCTCAGAGTATTGGCAAAAGAAGCAGCCCAGAGCAGCCCATCAATACGGGCAAATTAGGGACGTGGCAGTCTTCATTGAATTCACCAGGTTTGTTCTACTGAACAATTAAGCTAATAGGGCCGGTATTTTGGTTTCTTGCTTTGCTCCTGAAATGAAAAACTTGGAGGCTCGGTTATACCTGCCTCACACTGCCCTTGTACGCTGATGCCTCCCCAGTTCTGCCGGCATTTGAAAATCACACAGTCATCAACGAGAGCTGAGGACATTTTCACTAACCCATCACAACTACTATGTCCTGGCACTACTGTTAAGCTCTTCTCTAAATATAAAGAGTAAACCATTTTGATCTGCATGCTAATTTGCTCCTTTACATATAAAACAATGAAAGAAATGGAAGAATCTATTTCTCTCCCTTCCTTCTTGGCTGATGGGAGAAGGACCTTCTTTTGCCCATGGGTTTGTTCTTGCCTGAGAATGTACCATGAGCAGTGCCTGCAGGAGTTTTGTCTCCCACGTCCATCCAGCAGCTTCTCCAGTTTGCCTCCGGTTCACACCTCATCACCTTACTAATGGCCTTGGTTACGCACTGGCTGGGGAAGAAGAGAGAAATATCCGTGTTGGAAGGACTGAATCCTATTGAATTATAACAAACAGATTCCCAGAAAGATCTCTGCCACTGCAAGTGGTTTTTTAATACTTCTGTAGTTTCTAGATCTGGACAAGGAGTATCTCGTAAGTGGAGTGCTGAGAAAAGTACTGCCAGGACAGGCCTATTGAAAATGATGGAATTGAGATGTTACTTGGGAAAAGAAAGGATTAATACCCTGGCTAATCTAAGCATAACTAGAAAATGTGGTTTTCATCATTCTGTACGAAAGGATGTTGTTCAACACACCCTCCTCTAACTAATAAGGGTAGAACTAATATGATAAATAATACACCCCTAGAAAAAGGATTATTGTAGCAGTAGACGGAGCGATGTTTATAATCGATGTAAAATAGGTAAAGCCCCAAGTGTCACACCTAGAATATTGGTTAGTAACGCTGAGCAAGGAAAGAGTTTATAATTCACAGGGTCTGACTTGGAGTTCATTTGCAGAGAAGGGAACAAAGCCATTTTATGTGGCTGATACATGCAGTGCACATAAACACTTTAAGATAGATAAATAGATGTATTTACATATGTGCATTACAACGCAGTTAGTTTTTATTCTTTCGCGTGTGTATTTGTGTATTTTGTGTACATTCCTTATATAAATTTGTGTATCCACAGAAAGAAATATCCATATACAATGTATTCATAGCGATATTTATACCCACATGCCTATGCCATTAGCGCGTGGATGTAGGCATACATCTCAAGCAACTGCAAAACCCAGGGCACTGCAAAGGCTGTTCAGATGCCACAGCCAATGTCAGAACCTGTACCTGGGAGAAGGGGCTCAGTAGTATTGGGGTGGGGGGGGGAGGGTTGAACTGCCTAAGGAGTCCCCACATCCCAATAAGAAGAGAAACTTGCTGCTGGGGTGGGGAGGATAACGGGAGACAGACAATCTATTGGCATTTATTTGGTTTTTTCCTCTTTTCTAGCATGTATTCCTTAATAGGAGTCAAATCTTTTCTTCCTTCACTGGCTTCCCAGGGACCACAGCATCTCAGGGAGAGCCAGGCCCCTGCCACAAGCGATGGGTACCCGCATAAAGGAGATGGGGGAGATGCTATCGCAGGCAGCCCCTCTGCCTGGGAGATGAGAAGAGCAGAGGTGTGTGCACTGAGTCTGCAATAGCCCTTCTCCTTCCCTCTCGCTCTATCTGAAGTCTGTTGTATATTTGTTCCTTCACGGCTCCTCGTCCTTAGATTAGATTTCTCCTTTCTCATTACCAACCTTAATAGACCCTTCAGACCTCATTCCAGCCCCAGATATTATCTGACCCGTATAATTAATTAATTATAGCCCAAATATTATAGATTATTAAAAATAGCATAACTAATAGTGTAATATCTCAAGCTGTCGACTTTAATAGTCAACATTGTCTTGGTCTCTCTTATCAGGCTGGGACACCCGGTGAGAATATTGATTTCTGGTAATTTTAACCATCATCTGCCATCCTGATGGGTAATTGTCAGATTTTCACCAGAGTCAGAGCTCATTTGAAATCGTTAAACCGTCGGCAAGGCTCACAGTTGATCTTAATGTTTCCTTTTTCTCCCCCTTCAATATGTTTCAGCAACAGAGAGGAAAATAAATAGAAAGAGAAAGAGAGAGCAAGCGAGAGCTGCCTGCGTGCCGGCCATCTGATTTCTCTTTTATTTTATTTTTTCCTTTACACTTAAGGCCCCTGGGATGCAGAGCAGCTGTCTGTGCCCCCTCCACCACCACTTCCACACTTTCGTTAGAAATAATAATAATAATTAATAATAATAATAAATGAACCACTTGTCCCTGAAGCACATATGTGTCCCCAGTGCCCTGCAAACGAGCCGGTGCTGCTGTCGATGCAGCACCCCAGCTCAGGAAACGGGGGGCAGAAGAAGGGGTGCTCTGCACTCCCCAGCCCGGCCGGACCCGAACTCCCCCACCTCTGCTCCGGGGCCACTTCCACGCGTGTCTCGGCCGTGCCGAGGGCTGGGGCCGCGGGCAGGGGAGCTGGGGGTTGGTAGCCGGGGAACAGTGGGGGGGTCCCCCCGCCCTGCCCAACATCCCAGTGGGGATGCTCTCGGCGGAGCGGCTCTAGCCTCCTGTCAGCCACCTGACCGGCTTTCCCGAGGGGTGTGAAAAAGCCCCCGCAGAGGTGATCCCAGCCGCCATAAGTGCCAACAAGGCACTCTATTAATATTTTATATAAACTCCCGGGGGCTGGGAGATAAGCACCCAAATTATGTTGCGGGGGGGAGCGGCTGTTTAAATTGGGATCCGCAGAGATGAGGCTTGAAATGCGATGGGGGGCTGTGGGTGCCGCTGCCCCTCTCTCTGCCCCATCCCCGGGTGGCACTGGGGACCACCACTCCATCCGTCCTGTCCCCCCATCCCCAGCCGTCCCCGGGCTGCCCTCGGGCTGCGGGAGATGAGAAGGAGCGGACGAGAGAGAAGGGAACTGTTTAATAGATCTTCCGAGGATTCCCCTAGAGCATTATTTAAACTTCTAATTATGATTCATGTGTGTGATAATATTAATTTAATAATCAAGGAGCTGTGCAGGAAGCATTAACCTCAATTAAGCTCATTACTACCCTAACCTGGAATCCCCAGGGCTTTTAAATCTTCTACTATGAGGAGCTGACACTGCATTGATAGAGGGCGAGATCTGCTTCAGAATTTTTTTTTTCCCTTAAATCATTTGCTTTCGTGGATAGAGTTAATTAATTCCTTGAATTTTGGCTCGAGGATGGGGCGGGGGGAGGAGGGCCGCACCTCTCCAGGGAGAGCCGGGCGTCCCGAGGTGACCGCCTGTCCCCGGTCAGGATATGAGAATCAGGATGAGACCAAGGACAATGGGCGAGGCAGGGGGTGGCCCTGCTGCTGGGGGGGATAATAATAATAATAATAATAATAATAATAATATCCGAGAGGAATCCACTCAGAGCAAGACGAGATGAGTTTTGGAGCCTGCTTGCATTTGGAGACAAATTGGGGAAGGGGAGAAGCCCCAGGGACCTGCCGGATTCCCCCAGCCGGGCAGACCCCCGCCGGCAGGACCTGGCGGTGCCGGGGCTGCGGCAGCGCGGAGGGACGCGGAGGCTCCGCGCCCGGTACAGCCACCGGAGTGACCTTCCTGGCGCAGCCAAAGCTGCTAAATTGTTTTACCGAGGCGATAAATGCCCTTAATTACCCGGAGCTCCATACCCCCTGGGGACGGGGAAGGGGATGAATGGTGAACAGTAAAAAAAAAAAAAAAAGAAGAAGAAGGGAAAAAAAGAGGATCGTTCATTGATACGGAGTTTTTTAAAATCTAAATTGAAATTCGGTATTAACTAATTAAGTTCGAGGTGGGAAACTGCTCGTAGCCGTGGGAGCCAGCGGGACCCCCCCTTCGAGCCCAGCATCACCAGACCGCCGGAGGCTTTGGGGGCCGCCAGGGGCTGGAGAGCCCCGTGGGCACAAGGGGCTCGGCGGGGACCTCCCGGGCTGGCGGAGGGGCCGGCGGCTCCCGGGAGATGCTCTGGCCAGCGGCTCCTTCAGGCTTTGGAAATATCACCTCCCCGCAGGTATAATTCAGCCTAAGCACAGAGATAACCATCGCTGCGGCGGGAAGGCTGGTGAAAACGCGAGGATGTTCCGTGTGTTTATTTATTTCGGAGAAGGAAATATTTCCATGGGAGCTTTCCCCAGCAAGACAAGGGGTTCGGGGCCAAAATGTGGGGACCTGGCTCTGCATGAGATGGGGGTCCCCTGCCAGCCCCTGTCCCCCAACACCCCCTCCAGTTGGTCCCAAAAGCGTCCTCCTGCCTGGCTCGTCCCTCCAGCAAGGAAAATGGCCAGGACCGTGTTCCCGGAGAGTAAGAAGGGACCGGTCACCCGGTCCGATCGCGAGAGAGATATTACATGTCACAACTCATCTAGGGCCCCATAATCAGCGTTAACTTTCTGGTGAACAGATAACCAGAGATGGCAGATGGATGGAGATTGCACAAATGAGGCTCTAATTGACAATCAATTGTGATTAGGAGCAATAGAACATCTTTATATCATTCCCTTTAAACCGCCAACAAACAAAAGCGCCGGGCGGGCTGCGGGGTCCCGGTGGGCTGGGGTCCGGCTGTGACTCCTCAGCATCTCTACTGTTCTCCCCCAACTTCCCTACCTACCCCCCCAGGGTGGGGTGTGTTTATCGGTGCCCATGGGGCCGGTGGTGCCTGCGAGCACGTCGGGGTGTACAGGAGGGGGTGCTCCCTAGGGATGTGGCTCCTCCAAGCACTCAGCAAAAATCCTGCATTTCGGGCTAATTCAGCTGCTCTGGACTCTGCACGCCTGGGGGCTGTCCCCTCCCGGGCAACCGGGCACAGAGATTTAATTACAATAGGAATTTTTTTTTCTAAGTTGTATTGACCCAGAGAATAAAAAATATCCCTACCGTCGCCACCACCCCAAAAACCGCATTCTCTCCGAAAAAAATGTAGAAATGCAGGTGACAACCACAGCAAATCTGATGAAGCCAAGTCATTAACTAAACTATCATCTACTTTTCATCAATAATACCCCAGGACTGCGGGCAGAAGTAATGGGAGGAAAATTTGCCCGAAAGAAAAGATGAGATCAAGAGGCAAGACCGGAAGAAAAGGAGGAGGGAGAGAGGAGCTGCTAACAAACAAACAAACAAACAAAGAGATGGGTGCGTGTCTGTGTAAGTGTGGGTACACGCAGATTAGAACTTGGCTCTCGCTGTGTGTCGGTGGCAGCCCCGCCGTAAGGTCAGGAAAAGGGGGAGAGGTAATTACCTCCACACGATCAGAGATTCTACATACCATTTCAAGCCAGGAGGTGATTTATAATTTAAGGATAAAGCATAATAAAGTAATAAAAGGGAAAGGACACTGTTGTGGTGCCTGATTAAAATCTAAGGGCTGGTGTATAATATATGAGCGGGGGCTGTTGTGGGCTCCCGCTCAGCGGGACTCCCCTGGGCCCAGCCCGCTGATGGACTAATCATGTCCAAGCCCTACCAAAATTACAAGCTGATTGTTTTACCCATTATTTCTCCCAACTTTTAATTTCTGCTTTCTAAAGGATCATTGCCCGCGGTAATTGCAAAGGACCTGTCCTTGTATGTGTCACCAGCCTCAAAGACAAAAAAAAATCTAATTTTCCTTTTATGCTTTCTCTATTTTCCTACACCCCCCCCCCCTTTTTTTTTTCCCCTGGCAGCTAATTCAAACTGAGTAGCGACTGGAGCGTCCAAAACAAGAATGAAATTGATATGATGAAAGCACACACGGCTATACACGAAAGGGAAGGAAATTAGGTAGGGGAAGAAACTCGGATTTTATAATTCGCAGATTAGTTTTATTCCTATCTCTTAATTTTCCAGAATTAAAACCACTTTTAATAAAAGGGTGGATTGTTCTTTTTTTTTTTTCCCGGAAAAGGAAGTTAGGTCTGGTTATTGCTTTACTCCTGCACGGGAGGGAACAGACCTTTTCTTCCAGTTATTCAGAATTTATTGATCGTCGTGTTTTGTCTTGTGCCGTTTAAAGGTATTAATTTTCTCCCAGCGCTTTCCTGGCACTTACGTTTGATATTTAATTTTAATTAATTAGCTGAGGGAGAGAGAGAGGCATGTGTGGTGTGAGAATGTGTGTGTGTCCGCGGACACCAGCCCCGCTCCAACCACTAAACCTCTGTCCATAATTTTCTCCTTTCCTTCTAATTTAATAAAAACCAGCAGGAAAGGGAAACAGGTGCTGAGAGCTGACACCTTTGAGCCCACACAAAGACATAATCCCCTTTTTGATCATCTAACTCCACTATTAGGGATGGAAGACCTTAAATTCCTATTTTCTTTGTATGATATCTTCTTGATATTGATCCCGCAATTATTTAAAAGAAAGCGGCATCTCCTCCCACTTCTCCAAATAAGGCTATTTAGATGCTTTCCAGGCGAGTGGAGGTGTGCTGAAACAGAGCTGACAGCCAAGTATATCACAGCCAACACCATCCTTCATTCGCTCTCTCCCTCTCTGCTCCCCCCCCCCCCTTTCCCCGGCACACACTTTCACCGGGTCTCTCCTCCAGCCATGAAGACTGCAGACTATTATGGTCAAGGGATTAATTTGTAGCCAATTACGAGCCGGTGCTAAATATGAACGCATAAATAAGATCCAGCCTCGCTTCTGTGTGTATGTGTGCCAGGAGGGGAGGGGGGAGCAGGAGCGCCTGGGTAAGCTGGTGAGGATGATGAGAAGGAAGAAGGAGCAGGTGAGTGGAGGCTCTGAACCGAGCATCACCGTGTGACTCCCTCCCGCCTTCCCCCGGAGGCTCCCGGCCGGAGGGACCCAGCGCAGCC
>WKFP01013917.1:1057481-1090795 GCA_011057875.1 Pterocles orientalis
TGGGGCTCTGCCGGGGGGGCTCAGCCCCCTTAGCCACTCGCCCCCCATGGGCAACCCCCTCTCCATGCACGGCCCCGGGGGCTACGCCGGCCACCCGGCGGGGGGGCTGGTGTGTGCCGCGCAGCTGCCCTTCCTCCCCAGCCCCGCCGTCCTCTCGCCCTTCGTCCTGGGCTCCCAGACTTACGGCGCTCCGGCTTTCTACACCCCGCATCTATAAGCCCGACGCCCCTTCCTCCTCCTCTTCCTCACCCCCCCGGCTGCACCCTGTCGCCCCTTGGGGGACCGGTCGCCGGGCGGCTTTTCGCCCTCTACATACACCCGAAATGTGAAAGCAAGCACCGCCTGGCAGCCACCGCGGGAGGAACGGGGTGGCCGGGGGCTCCAGCCGCCCCCCTGGCCGCCCCCCAACCCCAGCGGCCGGCCCCGACCCCCGGAATCGTTTCTACGGCCCTTTTTCTACACGATGTGTCCGGACTGCGCTTCTGAGGGGAGGAGGAGGAGGAGGGAAAGCTCCCTACCCCGTGTACATACGAGTAGATGTAAATCATCGTTACCTGTATTTTTATTTCCACCGTCCCTCGTTGCTGTGTGGGTTTGATTATTTTCATTATTATTATTTTGGTTTCGTTTTTATTCTGGTCTGGCCACTCGTAAAAGACTTTAAAAATAATTTAAAAAAAAAAGACTATGTACCCATTTGACTCTCAGGGTAAAACAGAGAACTATCGGTCCTGTCCCTCGACGTTGCCGTTCCTTCCCGTGACCTCACGGTGACGACAACTATTTTTTACGTACGTCGCTCTTCCACGAACCCCAAACCTGGCCGAGCTGTTGCGGACACGTGGGGAAGGGGCGGCATGGGCTGCTGTTGGGGCGCGGGGTTGGATTTTTTTTTTTTTTACATTAATCATTTCTGTAAATTTCTGGTTGTTACAAAAAAAAAGTTTTAACTTTATAATTAATGTATAAGGTATGGGAGTAATGAGCAAGAGGTGATCCAGAAAGCACTTTGTTTGCTATAAACACTTTAAATCAATCAATAAACTTTAAGGAAACGGCGGCTTTCCGTGGTGGTGGGTCCCTGGTTTTCGGCCGAATTTTTGTAAAACAAGTTTCCTCCGGAAAACATCTGTCTCATGAGATGTTAGGAAGGATGCCTCGTATCATCCCTTTTTTGTGTTTGGTTGGTTGTTTCATTTACTCTGAGACCGTATTTCTTAGACGCAAAAAACTTTATTCTTCTTGTACGAGAGAGGGAATTTCCCTTCTTCGTTCCCTTCTTTGCATTTCCTAAATTGTTTTTGCCGATTGCTTTGTGCAATATTGCGAACAATTTTTTTTTTCTCGTAGAGAATGCGAGATCTCTCTGGTGTTTTTGAAACGGAGAGTCTGCTATTTTGGATTTAGGTAAATTTAGTAAATCGACTCTTTCACTCAGATCCCACCAGTTTAAAAAATAATCTTTCCATCGCCTTTCTGTGTATTACTTTCAAACCGGTATCAAAGTCGGTCTTTTATAATCCTTATTTTATTATAATTTTTCTTATTTTCAAAGAAAAAGTCTATAGCCGCAGCGGCCATCCCGAGCCGGCTGCGGCTGTGACACCAGCTTCCAGCCCGAAGCCAAAGGGACACTTTTATCTCACTTTAAACTTCCCGCCGGGGAAGAGTTCTCTTTCCACTAGTTTTCCGTGGGGTGTTTTTTTGGGTTTTGTTTGTTTGATTGTTTTGGTGTAGGGTTTTTTGTGGGTTGGTTTTGGTTTTTTTTTTTAGCCCAGAAATTTGACAACTGCCTTTCCAGGGGCAATTTTAAGAAACCAGAGTCTTCCAGAGCGATTTTGGGGAGCAAAGAGAATGGATGAGCACTGCGCATCCCCCCCAACCCCATCCCTGAGGGGTTGCACCCCACACCTCTGCCGGCGGCCAGGGGTCCCAGGCTCCGGTCTCCCCACCCAGACAGCTCCTTCCTCCTGGTCCAGCTCCCCGGGGTCCCCAGCCTGGGACAGATCTGGCAGCCGCAGATTGGGGGGCACAGCAAGGGGAGAGAGACTGCAGCTGCATTCCCCTCCCGCAAACCCGCTGGAGAAACAAGAAATCAAAATGTTTCAGCCCCCCCGTGGGAATAAAATCTTACAGGTAAGGGGGTAGTGCAGACCCCCGCGGGGATGGTGGTTTCCACCCCTCGAGTGGGTGCTGGAGAACAGCAGGATGCAGAGAGGATGTGGGGACCCCAGTTCCACTCTGGGGATCCATCTCCCCTCAATTAGAAGCGTGCAAGGACCCGAAGTCTTGGACCAGACAACTACATTTGTGAACTTTTATGGTAAAAGATGTTCTGAAGTAAATTTTCAGGAAAAACGTTACAAGTCGTGCTTGGAGTATCGCTCTGCACAGCTTTTACTGGTGGGAGAAAACAAACTAAACTGAGAAACAAACTCAGGAGACTCTCCCACACCGTAAAAATAACCCATTGGTGACCAGGTCTGAGAAAGTGCTACCAGCAGTTGGACTGTTAGCTCAGATGGGACATGACCCAGCGTAATTAAGTGATACGTCAAACCCTGTCTACATACCGGCAACTCCAACCAATTCCCCCAGGTGGAAAACAATTCATCTCCAACAGGAAGCTCCTCAGAGCTTCGGAGAAGATGATTTTTCTGCTGCAGGTCAGTTAGCATCCTGCCCGTGAAACCTGTTCGAGTGTGTATTATTACTCACAGCTGTTAGATGCAGGAGACAGTTAGCCTAAGATTCCTAACCATTAAACTCGATTTAACAAGGCTTCTCACATTTTATAGCAGGGCTTGGAAACAGAGCCGCAGGTATCTTTCTCAGCATAGTCTAGGAAGTTATTGATAATCCTTGCTCAAATGCCTCATCCAGAGGTCTGATCTCACAGAAGTCAAGAGAAAAACCGCAGAGCCTCAGCTCTGATACAGGTCTTCCCCAGCGTTCAGACCATGCACTCTATAGTGCATGCCGTATATTCAAGTCTCAACTCACAGGATGCTGTCTGTGTGCAAAAGCCATTAGAGTATCAGCATCAAAAGGCTGACTCTCAAAAGATGTCCCTGGACCAGGGCTGTGCAGCTCGTTGGTGGTGCTGGATCAGACCCCATGGTTACTTACAGACTTGTCAGGGAGAGGCTTGATGATATCAGCACATGGCAAACGCTGAGAAACATCCCTGGTCTGAACGCTCGGCACCCAGTGTACTGAAGCTAAATGCTCTCACCTGCCTGAACGTCCGAACTCCGTCATCCGTGCTCCTGCCCGTTGCTACTCTGGCACTCCAACTGAATGAAGCAGGGCTTGATGCGGCAATTTCAGGTTATACTAGACAATCATAAAAATCCCCCAAAACTCCCATAATGTCCACCCAGCAGGGCCCAACAGCTGGTTCCCACTCATCCTACCTGAGGTACCTGCTGCACTGCACGCAAAGGTCTGTGCTTCTGCACGGAGCTTTCTGGAGGGATGCAGCTGGTGTCCAGTGAGTCATCAATGAGAAACAGAGACCCCGGGATGGTGTCAGTAGAATCTACTGACTGAGGAAAAGACGATTATGACACAAGCGGGAGGTGTTTGCTCTGGTTCATCCTGTGAGTTAATTTTTTTTTAATTACTTTATTATTCAATCATTAAATTTAGTGTTAGGGGATTCAGAATGCGGAACACATTCAAGAGGACATTTAGCAAAGCATCTGCCAGAGGACAAATTCTCATCTCAGATACACTGAGCAGCACATTCAGAGTCTGATTCAGTATTTTCAAGTGATGTCTTTGGCATGTACCAAAGAAGATCTGGGGCATCAGCATATTTTTGAACTATTCCCATGAAGTCAATGTTAAATCCAAGGGTGCAAGCCTGTATGAGTGAGAAATGATTCAGATATCAATTGCATCTTACCATTGTTCACTATACGACTGAACAAGGTAAAAAGAGGAGGAAACTGCATCTGTTTCACTTTAAATATTTCAGCTTACACTGAACAAGTTCCAGTTGTTCATATTCACTGAATAAACAGCAGTAAAATGTCTTATAATTGAAATAACAGAAAAAACCCCACATAAATGCAGACAGATACATTTCAAATGATTGGGAAACAACTGAAAATATTTTGAAGAATTTTGTGTATTGGTTACACACAACAGTCAATGATGCTACACCAAATCATCGGAAACCGGTGTTCTCTATAATCACCCCTCAAAAATTTCTTGGTGTTATTTCCAGTAGAGCAGGGAATGTAGGCTTAGGGAGGTGGTTTTTAAGACAAATTTGTAGGGTTCTTTCACACCTATTGCAGATCTTCTGCTTCATACTGAACTCACAGTCATGTTACATGTTTCTATTTTTATGCTACATAAGCAAAATGTTAAAGTTTTATCTGTATGAACTTAAATCCATTTCCCAAAAATACACCATGATGTCTGCTCACAGTCTGCTGTATTGGCAAATATCCATTAACTCCTGTATTACGTGTATAAAATTGTTCTACTCACAAATGCATTTAAATACTCAAAGGAACATTATTTTGCAATGTCTGGGCAGTTCTAGTTTTCAGGTTCTGTCTCAAAGAGTAAGCAAGCAAATATGGTTGTCATAGAGCCTTTCTTAAGAGCAAATAAAACAGTGATTTTTTTATTAAATTGGAAGATTCGTCAGACTCTATGAGATAAAGAAGGCACAGATCAGAGTGAACCCTGAAGATGAAGGGGACAGGCAGGTAAACAAATGGGATCCCAATCAGTTCATCTCACAAAGTGGGCTTATGTAAATGGTTTACATAAACCACATCCTTTGCTATCTGGTGTGGTTTTTTTTATTTCCCCTTCTGTCCATACTGTTCTGTACCACATGCTCATGTTACACAGACATCTCAGGGGGACAGAATGATGGTTGTCACAGTGACAATAACCCTGACAGTAAGAGCTCTTTCTACTTTCCTGACGCTGTCTGGCAGAGATGGGATTTCATCATATCGAATAAGCTTCAAAGCAGCTCGAGACGTTATCACAGCGCTGGAAATCTAGAGCTGCTAAGTCTGCACTGACCATTCGGGAGAAATCCTGTGGACGCTGGCTCCTGCACCCTGTATCAACAAACACCAATGACACAGAGGGCAGCTCATGGTCAGGGCTCAGAATTCTGGACATGCAGGGTCAGGCAACATCTGTATATGATTTACTGATTATTCTCATTACATGACAAATCTTCAGCTGGCTCAAACTGGCTAGCTCCACCAAAAGCACTAGACTTATTTTAAAATACATCTCTTATATTTTGTTCTGTGTACTGTCACAAGTTAGAAGCCTTTTACAATGACAATAAAGGAGGGATGACACTCCAGCAAATAACTGGAAGTCACAGAAATACTTATGTGAGCCAGTAAAGATCCACCCCCTTCAGTAAACTGGTTTTTGAAGAGAAGGAAAATAAATCTATTAAAGTCAGTACAAATATCTCAATTATTGCTCTTTTTTTTTTTTTTTCTTCTCCCCCCCCACAACCACACACATACATTACAAGAACTTGCCTTGCACATGAAGGGACTCTGTTGTCTTTCCACCCTTAACTCAGGTAAGGTGACAAGTGTTACTCCCTCTGCCTTAGTCCCCAGAGACTGCAGGAGGGGAAGAGATGAGCAGGGAGAAAGCATTTGGATGAGCTGCTGACAGGGCTTCTTCAACTCCTTGTATTGACTAAGAGTTTGTAGTACCAAACTGCACTCTCTGTGACCTGTTAAATATTTTGAAATTTGCAACTAAGAATGCTTTTTGGGACTTCAAGCATCAGTGTTACGCCTTCTAGCGACGGTTTCTGTCTTTGCTTTGAGCATGCTCTGCAGCACACCTGAGCACATTCTTGTTTGCTGCTTCTGCTTCAGCACTGGGGAAAGTGAAGGTTCATGCACCCATGGAAGAAACATCTGATTTCAGCCCTAGAAAAACGTGTGGTAGATGCTCCTCCTAGTGCTGTTGGCCTTCAACTGCCAAAAATACTACTATAAAAACTCAAAAATCTCCAAAAGCAATTTCCAAACAAGCAGAATCGTATATTGTATTTCCACGTACCTTTTATAGTGTGTGAGGACAAGAGGGGCTCCATAATGGCATTATAAATATCACAAATTAATGGTGGATGCAATGCCAACACCTTGTCATTATGCAAATGGGAAAGTTGGCAGAAATGGTTATTCAACAATCCCCATCAAAGTAAGCAGACGTCTAATGCTGCTCATTACATCTAAACTAATTAGCACCACATTGAGACGATTTTAATAAGCTTTTTCCTTAACCCCTTGACAGAGGGGATTCTTGATGCTAAAGCCAAAACATCTGAGCACTTGGCACAGGAGCGCTGGGGTTTTGCTCGGGGCAGAGGGAGGCTGAAAAGCAAGGGGAAGTCTACCCAAAAAAGCCAAATGACAATATTGAAGTTACAGACATTTAGGGACAGAGAAATAGATTGCACTGGAGTGAAGTCTAGCTCGGTTGGCCCAGGCTCAGGTGCAGCCTATCACCAGCACAAATACCACCAGCATGGCAGAGCCTGCTCCCCCACTGCTCTCCTGAGCTGGTACTACATTTAGGCTCTGTACTACTCATACCTGGCTCATAGGAAAGGCTCAACAACAACACAAATTAATTTCTTGCTCCACTTGATCAGATTTGAAGGAGAGGAAGAGGAAGGAAAGCATCAACTCCGAAACATGAGTAACTAACAGCTCTCTCCTTTTCTTTCAGGGGCAGTATCACACTCCTGCAGCTGGAAGGGCAATGCCCTTGTCCCACAGGTCACAATTTGTCCAGCTGCCAGGCAGAGCTGCCTGTCATTGGTGTGTATTTTCCAGAGGATGTGCTATAATTTTGGGATCTCTAGCATCTCCCCAGCTGAAGGTGTCACCAGTGCTGCTGGATGGGGAGGGTGCAGACAGGTCTTGACCTAGGCTGCTGCTCTGAGCGCTCAGCCTTTGTCAGGGCTTCACTTTTCTTAAGTTCTTCAATTTCTGTAGGGGATTTTGTAATAGAAAAGACTGGCACCACATCCATTTAAGAGGGATGCTCCTAGGGCTCCAAATGTACCAACAGGCTCTGATTTCTCTCACTAACCTTTCATCATCTTTTTCTGTAACCCTCCTCTGTATCCTCACTGCACACCCACCAGGTGTTGCAGGTCTGCCCTGACGTGGCACAGCTGCATCACCTTGGGTCAGGCTGCCATGAAACCAGCCAAGCCCTGAGAGACCTGACTGGGGTCTCCACTCTGAATTCTCCAGCTGGTTGCAGGGGAGCTGCATGGAGGTGGAGTCCCTTGCCTGAGCTGTGGTGTAGGTGCTGTGCTTGGCTTTGCACCTTACTGCTCCTCACCCTGATCTTTCCTTACTGACTGGGTTCCAGACCTGCTTCTTATCTTGGTAGACTTTCAGGTAACTGGTGTCTGGCTCTGTTACTCTTACCAAGTTTGGGTTTTTGTGTTTGGGTGTGGTGGGATGGTGCCCCTTGGCAGGAAGGCCATTGCCCTTTCCCCTTTTCACCTTCTGCTCCTGGCTCACCTCTCATTGTGTCCTACTCTCAGCTGGGACAGAGTTAACTTTCTTCACAGTAGCTAGTGTGAAGCTGTGTTTGGATTTGTGTGGAGGAGAAGCTGGTCACATACTGATGTCTATGGTTGCTGCCAGGACAGTCAAGGACTTTTCAGCTTCTCTGCTGTGCCAGTGTCTGCAGAGGCAGAAGAAGCTGGGAGGGAACACAGCTCCAATTACTAGCCTAGGATTCGACCTTAGGCTTAGGACTGAGATCTAAACTGGCCAATGGTCTATTCCATATCATGCACATCATGCCCAGTATATAGGTGAGGGTCTTCTCCGGAAGTGCTCTCTTGCTCTGGGTTGTCTCCTTCAGGGTTGCCCCTCTCTTGGGGTCATCTTGGTCTCTTGGACGCTCAGGCTCTTATCTCTGTTCCAGGAGTGTGGTTTCAGGACTCTCCCTGCTTCAGGATTGTTAGCCAGGAATGGGCTGAGCCTTGGTCATTGTGTGGTGAGCAGTATCACTGTGTATCACTCACTTGTATATATTACTAATTATTTTCAGTTTTATTGTAGTTTAGTTTTTAACTTGTTCTTCTCTCAACCCATGAGTCTTTTTTCCCTTTGCCTGTTTAATTCTCTTCCCCATCCCAGGGAGGGGGGAGGCTGAGTGAGTGCCTGTGTGGTGTAAACTACAACACCCTGACACCTGGAGTCTCTGCCCTGGTTTTGCTTTCTCACCTCGCTACGGACTTGATTTCCCTCCGCACTCCCAGCACTGCGGAGTTTTGCTTGGGCACTGCTCAGGGCAGAATCTTTCATACTTCCAGATGCAAATTCAAGTGGTATTTTCACCCAGGAGCAGGATGTTGTTAACTGTTTCGTTTTTTTTTTAAATGTAGCTGCTGCAGTGCACCCCAAACCAGACATATGAAGAAACTGTTCTCTAGTAGCTATCAGAACACACTTTTCCCAGCCTTTGGTGTCCAAGAGGTCCTAGGGGCTGATGTTGTAGCTGGTGACAACTGCTATGAAGGAGTTTTTTCCTGAATCCAGGAAACTCATCAGTTTTTAAGGAATGAGGATCCAGATCCAGCCCTCTCTTGCTCCAGCTTGGGGACTGTAATCTGGAAGGCTCTTTTTTAGCTTCTGTCTAGTCTCCTCCATGAAGCATTTTTAGCTCTACTGTGGTTCAGTTTCAGTTCCCACAGGAGAATAGGTGATGTGAACTGTCTCCTTCCAGCTTCCTTGTATTTAAGCCACCTGTGGCTTGGGCTGTTTCCTGAGATGGGACATGGGGCTATCACCTCTTAGGCTGAGAAGGGATCTGGAACTCCACCTTGCCTGAATGTGTGCTCCAGCATTGGAGCTATTATGTTCACTACAATGGTCACTGCCTATCTAAAACCAGTCATTTTTTTGTTAAAGGTATATATTTGGTGGGTGTTAGGCAAGGTGTGAAAATACATGCCAGCTCGAGCCTTCCCAGGTGCTCATACAATTCTTTTCCTGAGTCTCATTAGGCTTAAAAAAGAACTCTGATCTAGGTGGGAAGGCCAGTGCAGCTCACAGCATGTACAGACCCCTAGGGGCCCAGGGAACTTCAGCATCTCTTGGGCTGCAGCTTTCGACTTGGGCACCGAGACCTCTTCTGGGACAGTTTGCAGAGGGTCCCTTTCTAGGTTACTATCCTAGTCCTGCTGTAACATCCAGATGTCCTTACCTTTTCTTATGCATAACCTATAGATCATCACCTCCATGACTAACACCATTAACGTGTGTAACAGCACTGGATGAGCTATGAACACAGTTGCACCAACAGCTAGGTATTTGCACGAGTGTTAGAGACCACCAGATGGCTATCTCTGCTAAACTGTTCTGGTACATGCTGAATTGGGTTATTGCTGGCTGGGTTCCTGAGATTCAATACTTCTTGCTTCTGGCTAGTAGCTCCTTATAATTAGGAACATCCTTATCCATTTCCACAGCCACCTTAAGTGGAACAGGTTTGTTTATTTCTTTTCTTTCCACAAAAGAAAGAAGGTTTTTTTTCCACGATACCCACTTTTAATTGACTGATGCCCCCAACCTGCTGTTTTAAATGGCATGATACATTGTCCATGCAGAGCCACTTACAAATCCATAAAAAAACCAAAGAAATCTTTTAAAGATAATTTCTAAGAGCTTTTATGGGTTACAATTTTCTAATAGGAATCTCCTGCTGGACCTGGATTGCTAAAGCCAAGCCTAAAGTATGTTTAGGGAAAATGAAACTGCAAGGTATCATCATGCAAAAGATGAGCATGGACCCATTGTCTTGTCTCAGTAACTTCAGAAGGGATACGATGAAGGATTATTTTTATCCAGCTCTGCTCAAAACTCCCTACCAAGGAGTTTATGTCACTATGTGCTTTGGATTAGATGGCCAGACCCTTCATTGCAACTTTAAGTGGCACAAAATTAATAAATGCTACAGCATCTTCCTTCCAGGTTTTTACTTCCCAGATGCAACCATGTGTTCAAGTTAATAACCAAGGAGAAGTTTGGTTTCAGTTCTTGTTTAACCACTGAAACAGCACTAGTTACAAAAGGATGACTTTGATACATCAGCATAGCTCACTCCAGCTCAGAGCTACCACCTCCTTTTAGGAATACAGAATAACCAACCTGGATTGCACATTCCAGCTATTCACCTTAACACCACAGACAAAGGGCCAGATCATCCAGGGTGTTCAGGCACCTGGAAATCAAATGCAGTATCCCCAGTAAGTAGAAGTATGGTGTACTACAACTGCAAAGTTGTTTTGAGTGAGTTATAAAGACACAAATACACAGCAGAGATTATGTGAATGATACTTGTATTTTTACTTTTTTTTTTTTCCCCCCCTAGAAGCCCTGAGGACAGGAATAGAAAAGTTCCAGTAGAAATGTCATACAGTTTAGCAACTGTTTGACGAGCTGGTGAGCTCAGAGACCTCAGATTTGTAAGCTGCTGTAAGTAAAGTGACACACAGAGACTGATGTAACTTGAAGTGATTCAAGCTAGTACAGAATGCCACTTGAGCAATTTTTAAAACCTCATACTTCACTTTGTACTGAAGCTTTTTGGTATCAGCTAAACTGCTGCACCTTCTGAGTGCCTCTACAGATTTTCACAACATGCTTTCCAGATGTAGTTCTGAAAAATACTGGGGTACCATCTAGGGAAGACAAGAAGCAGACCAGGATGACCTTGTCATTTCAGCTTCTCCACTGGTGCCACAGCTACCAAGTCTGATTTAGCTCCTGGATTTCAATTTGCTGAAATCAAACTATGCTCCATTCATTATCTGAAGGCATCAGTTGATTTTGATTTTTTTTTTTTTTTTTTTTTTTGGTGTGTACACAAGAGGTCTTTCGAGGAACTGCAGGGGCTGCTGTGCTGCTTGATGTATATATAGAACAGAATAGTATGTCGAGCAAATACTCTGTGCATTGACATCTCTGGTAGAAATCTATTGGTGTCTAAGGCATCTTTTTTCTGAAGGCATGCAAATGGAGGCAAATTACAACACACATGTTGGTAAAAGAGGTATAAATTACATGAGTCCCTTAGGAAGGAAAAAAACAAAACCTGAACATTTTACCCTGATTATGTACAAGTCATAAAACATGCTCTATTTTACGTATATTTCAAATAATTATCCCCTTTTTAAATTTATTCCATTCTATACCACTGCATCTTTGCCAAGATTAATGTTCATTATCAAATAAGTTACAGTTGAAACTAATTTAAAAAGTTACCCCAGTAAAAATGCACCAAGTACATATTTTAGTGTAAATATGAAGATCTGTGATAAAGGTTTTGTGCAGTTGCACTCTTGTTAATCTTGTTTGCCCTTCATTTTATTACAATTTAATTCAGTGCATAGTTAAACTGGTTGGCAAACTTCTCGTGCTTTCTTTGATCCACCTGGTTCATTGCTTTCACCACTCTCTTCATAGCACCTCTGAAAGAAAAACAAAAAAATCCAGTTATTTTTATTCTGTTGAATCTCAGAGAATGTTTATGAATGTTGGGGGAAAAAAATGAACTATGATTAATCACTACCAGGCTTCTGAACACTGCACTGATGAGGCTGAACAAATTTGTCTTGTTAACTAAATTAGCTGCAGCAATACAAATAGTTTAATTTGGCAATGATTTTATTAACAGGAGTAAACAAATTAAAGTCTTTCAGTTTAATGGCTGTGCATTCCACCCTCCTTGCATTATTTCTGATAGTCACACATAGCAAGTTGGATTTTCAAAAGCGCCTAATTGCTCTCAGGGAAAAAATAACTAAAAGTATCAAATGGGATCTGAAAAACCTAACACTTGGAAGCCCTAATGATATCCAACCTGCAGAATCTAGAATGTTTTTGGGGAGGAAGGGCTTGATGTTCAATTCATGTAACTATAACTCAATTAGCAACTTTCCTTTCACAGGTTACTAAATCCCAGTTCATGAGCTGTGGGCAGAGTAAGACTCTTTTGCCCACACCAGCAGCATCCCCATCCCTGAGCAGCAACTATTTAATCCACAAGCACACCACCAGTTCAGGAAGACAGCAGAGACTGCCATGAATCTCTATGCAGAGAGATAAATTAACATTGCAGAACAGCTCGGTGCTTAGAATTGAGCATAGTCATGACAATATGTCCAATTATCTTATTCTTCTATAAAGTGGAATGGGATCTCTGCTACCAGATGATGGGCAAGCATTCATGCCCCTACCTGTCCTTGAAAAAGGCTCTGGAGTGTTTCCCAGATTAAAAAAATGAAATAAAGGAATGAACTTTGGAGCTCTTAAGCTTTCTGGTGCTCCTAAATCTGATGAGGATTAGCCCCCATGATGCTGCTCTTTATTTGTTGCCATTGCTTCCTCCCAGTAAAGATGGTGCCCAGAGATTTCTCTTCTTTTTGGGAGTGACTGCTATGCTTTTGAACTGGGTGAGTGGAGACATCTGTATTTTTTTCCCCTCCACAAACTTTTGAGTAAAGATCATGCAGCTGAGATTTTGAGGGTAAAGAAAATGATGCCTAGACAGCATGAACAGGAGCAGGAGATTCCCATAAAAGGCATAGAGAGAACAGACCTATATATCCTTTAACTGGTAAGGCAGAGGAATGGGTTCATGAGTCCAGAGGGGTAAGGAAGCAGAAGAAATGCAGTATCAGAAGACAAAAGAATTCTCTGTTGTGTACATCTGCCCCTGCAGAAACTTATGGTAGCCTCTGTGCACAGATGAGCGCATCTTGCCTGGGGAATTTTGTTCTTCACTGGATTCTAGAGTTCCCCTTTTTATTGGTTATTTTAGGTGCCTCTAGCACAAAAGCTCAGAAATCCGAGGCTGACATTTGCGGGTGTGCTCAGACGTTACCCTGATTCAATTTATGAAGAAGGAAGTTATCTCCTAGTACTGGATGCTCTGCCAACACAGGAGATACACCAGCAAAGGGCTCGGTTTGAGGGACTATGCCCCATTTAAGAACATGGCACTGACTGATGTCTCCTTTGATTTCTACATCAGAAATGCAGCCAGTGAGTCCATCACATAAAGTGGATGGTTTCAGGTCTAGTGCTGTTAGACTCTACGTTGTCACAGTGTGCCTTTGTCACTTCTGAGGATGCTGCAGGCTGTGCAGTAAAATGAAGAGATCCCCCTGGCAGTGAGCACCAGGCTTTTTCAGGATCAGGCCCTACACACTATTCCAGCTTGGCTCCCGTGGTTATCTCTGAGAAGCAAGCGGACTTCTGTTTTAGCTAACTGGCTCTCTGTAATAGCTTAATCTCAAAAAGCATTTTGAAACACCCGAAAACAGAGGATACTTCTTAATAACGCTTCTAAATAGTGGGATTAAAGATTTTCTCAGCAGCACTGTAATGAAAACCAATATTCTGAGAAAAACACCTTGGAAGAAGTATACTTTCAACAAAATTCTGCCAATAAAGTTACCAGAGTAAGGAAAATGTGGTCATGGTTTTGCACTTCAAATATTGCCTAATTGGTAGGAGAAAAGTGAGCCTTTAGCAGTGCAGAGTGGCCTTGACACTTTCATGTCATGTAGGTTTTACATTAGCACCACTGGATTGTGCGATACTGTAAATGAAATGAGATCCCACTTTGATGATCTGTGTGCAATTTCACTTAACGTTATTGGCAGACTAGAGCCTGGGTTTATCACCTATACATTTGAAGTAATTTGGGGTTGTTAGAAGGAGCCAAGGTTATCATCTTGTTTAGTGCTGCAAAGCATGAAACCTATTAAAACATGACAGGTTTGATTCCCTATGCCTGGCACCAACACACACTCAAAATCATTAGCACAAACCATACTAAACCAAAACCAGCTTTTAAAATTTATTCTGTTAAAGCCAATATGAAATTCTGATCATTAGAACTGTATGTCTCTGACTTCTAACTAGGATGAGATAACATGAGAATTTCACAGAAAAGGTGCCATTTCTGTAACAAAAAGCAATGTGGGTTTGGCTCCATTAGGTCAGAAAAGGGAAAATAAGAAACAAATATTGTGCCTTGGATGCTGTTCAACTCATCCAGTGTGTTTAGGGAAGAACCCAGCATTGACGATTTTATAATAATTTTGCTTTTTTTGATTTGATGACTTTACACTTCTCACTTCTCTTTGACTACTTCATTTTTGACATGTGAAACTCTTTAAACAGCTGCAGCTGCTTCCCATTTGATAAAGAGCATGCTTAGGCAAAGCTAGGTTGCAGCCACATCTCACCAAGACTAGATATCAGAAATGGCACAACAGAGTGGACATATGGAGCTACTTACTGTATGTTCTAAAACCCATTCAGCTTGGTGGGCTGGTAGGCTCCCACCTCTATCTGAGCTAGCGTGCCTGCTTTAAAATTAACTCGCGTATGTCTACGTAAGTCATGGACACAAATTGTTTGAAATGTTTAAATGCCAATGCCATGCAAACAGTTTCTTCTCTAGCTAAATGTAGGCCAAGAGTTACTGTTTGCACATATGCTGGGAGGAAAGGGAGACACACAGAACCAGCATCATTGCAGGAAGAATACTGTGTCCACGTGTCTTGTACAGGGAACAATCATTTCCAAACTCTTACACTGAAAAGAGACCTGCAGCAGGTTCCAGTCCTTGATGTTCACAAAAGACAGCAGGTCTTAAGTGAACAAGGACCACAACACAAGGAGCTAAGTATTTTTCTTAACCAATTGAACACATTCCCAGTAAATGAGGAGAGAAATGCAATGGCACTGTGTCACTGAATAATACCGAGGAAGGGATCACTGTGTGTACAGACTGGATTGAAGTCACTGGCTGCATCAGGCCCAGCTAGCAATTTAGTGTACCCTAGAGTGTCAGAAAATACACAAGAAGTCCAGCCAGCAGGCAGAAGTTTGGAAAGGTCTCTGAGCGTACACCAGAAGCTCAAGGGCAACTGTCAAGACACTGCTACATGCCAAAAGCCAAAGGTTTTTGCGAGATCCTTTTATTAACTGAAGTTCTGCTCAGGACAGCCCATCTTAGGCTTTCAAAAGGAAACACTTTATTTTCACTCCATCCGCACTACTACAGTGTGTCTGATGCTGGAAGATGTGTCACTCCGAACACACCATCTTCTTTCCAGATCCAGTACTATGTGTAGTAGTAGTAGCACCCATCTGATCAATAAATTATCACCCAGAGAAGCCACTACAGCAATTAAAGAATTAAAAAAAAAAGGATGGAAAAAAAAAAATCCTTCATAGGCAAATTTTGTAAATTAGCTGAAAATCATTCTCAAAGAAATAACCTTGGTCATGAATACCTGCTACTCTTTACCCTCCAGAGATATGGAAGGCATTCCTGCTCTACACTTAGCAAAGAAAGTTGTTTAGTAGGTGTAGAAACAGAAAGTACCACTGAAACAAAGGGAAACAACAATTTAACAGGCTTTAGAGAGCATAAGCTTCTTACTTATTGAAGACTATCTTCTCAAGTCGTGAACGAGAAGTGTCAGCTTGCTGCTTCAGGTCTGTCAGATTTGGATATTTTTTCTTCTTCCCTTTCTTTTTCCCTCCTTTTCCATTATTTTTAGCAGAACCAAGATCCACGCCCGTAGCTGCTTCAACTTCTCTCATGAATTCTGGATCTCGCCATTCTGTTTAAAAAAAGAAACAAACACAAACAACATATAATGTAGCTGAGGAACTTAACTCCTGAAATAAATTCTGAATAAGCTCAAAAATAAACCTGAAAACATGGAATATGTCAACTTTTGAGAAGAGCGGGGGTGACAACATTGTAATATTTCTCCACCAAAGAATCATATTTGCTTAAAAACATGCAACTGGTATCAGACACCTTGAATACGACAACCTGAATAAGACAATGTGACCCAGTTGCCATAAGCCCAATTTTGCATCTGAAAAAGATACTACTTTTTAAGTATCCCACACTTCCTCAGTTTAATTATCTAAATCAAGTTTCTTCTCTTGACAACTGCACAAGAGTTAATTTATCTCACCAAAAACTCGATTTACAGTTTTATAAAACCATAATGCTTCAGAATCCAGCCCTTCATTTTCCACCACAGGAAAAAAGCATGAACAATTTACACTGAAACTCCTTCAGGAAGCAGTGGTCTTCTGCCTTTAGTGTAGAGTCTTGCATATCAGAACGAGGTAACATAGTAGAAAGTAAAATGTGGCTAGAGGATGGATATCTTCAAGTGGAAATTTAGGAAAACAGCATTGCATTATAAACATTTTGAACATACGGATTGGAAAAAAATGTAGCAAGGACCACTTCAAAGAGTACCATGGACCAAACTCAGCACTGATGTCAGAATTCTGTATTTTAACAATGAGTAATTGCCAGTCATTTGTCATATAGTTTCCCACATGTCAGTCAGCCTTTGTTGCCTACAGAAATTCTAACACCAAACTTCTACTATGCTCATTTAACATCTATGTAGACACGGAAAAATCAGCAGTGCTAAACAACTATACAATTGCACTTGTATACCAAGATGGTCACTGAGTGTGACAAATAGTGGTAACAACATTTCAGGAAGGTCAGAGGCAATGTCCTCACTTAACAACACAGCGATTAGGAATGAATATCAGGGCAATTTTCCAAGGAAAGGTTAGCTCTGACCTACCATGATACGTGAGAGCAAGGATGGATTAAAATCTGACACACCAAAAAGCACAAGGAAAATGAAGCTGTGCAAGAACTGAGCGGCAGAAGTATAGAGGGAGAAAATAGAACATATACTTGATAGATCATAAGACCTCACACACTTTTTTTTTTTTTTGAAGTGAAGGAATACAGAACAGCACAATTCAGATACAGGAACGATTAATCCAAGATTAAGGAAAACTGTCTTAGCAGTTTATCTCCCAGTAATAAGAAGGCGTCACAGTTTAGGAACCCAGTGAATGGAGCAATTGTTTAAACACAACGAAAAAATGCCGGCATCCAGTAGAGATGAAATGAGCATTTGAGTAAAATGAAGGAGCAATTTAAAAGCCTTTGAGAAAAATCAATAGAATGCCAGGGAAGAGCAGCCTTTTTGAGCATTGATGGGCCCCTAAAGCTCTTCATACATTGTTACTGAGTTTAGCAGCAGGGAAAAGAAAATTACACAGTTTGCAAGGGTAGGCGGGAATCAATACTGTAGTTAGTAAAGAGATGCTATTTCACATCTCACTGGCCAGCGGCCTGCCTTCACCAGCCTGTCCTGATACCTGTTTGTTAACAAGTCACTAAGGGCTGAAAAACCAGATACTCTTCAGGGTTGACACAAAAAATAGGCACTTAATTTGCTCCTGGGTGCGAACTATTGGAAAAGGATGAACACTGCAGATTACCAGGTCAGTGTAATCCCACCTGATTCATCGTTTCAGGACCAAAGAGCCCAGAGCACCATTCTGTGGACATTAGCTAGAGTTTAAAATCTCATACTAAGTTAAAAAATGCTCCATAATAACAGTGTTAAAACACAGTCATTATCACACGAACTGTATTACTTCTACATAATTGTTTTTCCCTTCAACCACTCAAAGACGAAAACAAACCTACCATCCAAAAGGAAGAAAATGGATGAAGAATTTTGGTGGAAGGAAGAATTTAACCATGCAACTGATCCCCAAATTTTAATGTTTGGCATTTTTCAAACTGTCATCATTAGCAAATGATGTTGTCAATCCTAAAACCAAATCACTTACTGTACAGAGTGGGTCTCTACTTGTACATTTTCCAAAGCAGCACTGCTCAGACTTGCATCAAGTCCTTTGTAAAAAAAAAACCCCAAACCCCAATGCAAACCACCCAATCACACACATCCCCAAACCACCAGGCCAAAGTAAACAAACTAAAGACCACTTTAAAAGGCTGATGAAAACATTATAAAACAAATATAAAAAAATACTGAGGCACCAAAAAAAAGCAAGCAACAAAAAGCAGTGGATAAAAGTGTTCAGTGACATCTGGTATATGGATGGCTTTAGAAGCCTGTAAGGTTTTATCCAATAAATTAAGTGCCACAGCTTGTTCTGTACCTCCCCAGACAGACAGGATGGATCATTGTACGACATCTCAGCTTAACAATGGCACTCAATAATGCAACACAGCAATGTCAACACTGGTTTGGGACTAACATACACATCGTTGTGGGCCAGAGGTGAGAAGCCTCTAACACCACAGCGCTGACACTGTAATAAAAATAAATATTATGTCTAGCCTCCAGCAACGGCAATTTCACAGAAAAAAAATCAATATTTTTCAGTGCAAGTGATTTTTATACCAGAGCATTAGTTTTTAGTTTGAAATTAGTCCCCCAAGACCACTTACTAGTTTAATTTGCTAGTTTTAGCTTGGGAAGTTTCCTTTTTAGCACAACATCCACACCCCTGCCCTAGTTTCACTGTGACCATCCAACTGTGCCCCTTCTGTTGACTGGATGTCAGTTTAGAGAACTTCACCTGGACAAGGATGGAAACTGCCTGCAAACGTAGCACT
This sequence comes from Pterocles orientalis, assembly GCA_011057875.1. NCBI lineage: Eukaryota > Metazoa > Chordata > Aves > Pterocliformes > Pteroclidae > Pterocles > Pterocles orientalis. The sequence continues at coordinate 1,076,040 of WKFP01013917.1, forward strand.
TCTCAACACATGCAGACACCATAAGGTGTTCAGTAACTGCTGCGTTCGTGTGGGGCCAGATCAGTATTAAAAGAAACAGTAGGTCAGTTGTATGTTTGCTTGTTGTATGTACACGCATTTGACATAGACCTTTTTGGATAACAGATGAAAAACTGTTTGTTGTGCTCTGAATGGGTTTTGGGGAAGGCTCAGTAGCCTCATTAATGATATACACAATTGCAAAACTGATGAAATACTGTATCAGTCAGAGCCTAAGGCAGAATTAACTGCCCCTCTCCTTAAAAGGAGTATACTAGAAGATATCAAAGTGATAAAGCCTGAGTAAGTTTAATTAGAATGCAGAATACTCACCTAGAATAAATATCTTAAAATAGAGAAAACTAAGACCTGTTGGAGTAAGGCAGAATAAATAAAAGCTTTGAAAACAAATCTGCCCCCTCCAATTATACCACTATGTCTTCGCTGGATACATCCCTCTCTCTCATCTTCCTTTGCAGTCCATCAACTTCCAGCAGCTTCCTGGTTGCAGTCTGCCTGGCACTCTATGAAAATCTACCTTCTGTATGTCACTAATGAGGTTCGGTTGTACTATTGCCAAAAAGTCTCTTATTCCCCTTGGAAGTTTTCCTGCCTGTGTGTTCATTGCTTGTCTTTCTCATTGCCTATATTCCTCACCTAGCAGTCCTGAGCTTTATTCTGGCTAAAAATACCCTAAAATAATCTTGGGAAAGGATGAGCCTTCCCTCCAGAGCAATCTACACCTGAAAGCAGCAGCTAGGATGCAAGGAGAAGGCCATTAGTTTTGTTGCCCATCCTCATTGTCTGAAAACAAAATCCAGAGTATTGCACAGTAAACCATAAACAGTTACGCCGAACGGGTCTGCTTGCTCCCTTCCTCAAGCCCATTGCAAACATCATGCTCATTAGAACACTGGGACTAGTTAAAAAGTAAATATGCCAAATATATGCCAATAAAGTAAAATCCAAGGTGAGGGCTTCCTCGTTCAGTGTATTTTCTAGTGATCCTGCACAGACGCACAGCACAAGGCCAAGAATTCTCCTTCTAAATCACAAGTAGTAAATTAGTAGATACAGGCTATACAGAATACGATAGACACAGGAATATCAAGTTCCCTCACCGTGACCAAAAAACCACCCTGCCAATACTTGCGGTAACACAGTGATCCTAATGATACTGTCATTACATTATGTAAATCACAACTGTTAGGGACCAGCAAGGTTAGATGACTTTTCAGAAGTATGGGAACAGTTACTGTCAAGCATTTCCCAGGAAACAGGTTTAACTGTCCTTAAGAAACACATTCCTTAAGATAAAGGCTGTAATTCATCTGTCTGAGAAGTGTTAGGAACATTACGGTAAGTACTGGAAGTAAAGAACGAATGCAATGGTAACTTTATTTTATATACACATGTATCCATACTTATCACATAAGCAAGAATCACTGCAAATGATCTGCAAACTAAAATCAACAGGAATTTAAATGAGAGAAAGGGGTTAGGAGCAAAAAAGAAATATGATCCAGTTCTGTGGACCTCAACCCATGCCTTTAGCAACACAAGAATTGTCTGTTGTCCTAGATATAGCCTGTCTCATTTGTTCTGCAACCTTATACTGAGATTGCTGTCCAACTTGTATCTGTACTGTATCTATATACAGACACAATATATACAATATATAGATACAATGTAGATACAACATATTGTAGATGCAATATATACAACATACAGATACACTGTAGATACAATTATTATGTGGATTGTAAATATATTCTAAATGTAATTATTTTATATAATATAGATACAAACACATATACAATAAAGATATTATGTTTACATTTAAAGCTATCTCCCACCTCTGACTAATATTTTCACCTTTTTTTTTTTTTCTTTCCTTAAGATGCTATGCAGACACAAACCTGGCTGAGCCGCTTGCTTCTCAAACCGCATCTTTTCTTCTCTGGCTCTGTCCTCTTCATTAATGGGAATCCCAGATTCATCCCGAGGAATTATCTTTCCATGGAAAGGGCACTTCAGAAGGAAAAGGAAAAAAAAAAAAATCTCGAAACTTCTGATGGAAAGAAAATGCTTATGTTTTATTCAAAGTAGCTTAAAGCCACACACTAAATTCAAGCAACAAAACTCTATGCTTGATCCCCAGTCCTCCTTAGAAAGCATCAGGATGCCACAAATATCATGTGGTTAATATATTCATAATCTCAAAGAAATAAGCCTTTGAGCTATGAATATCCAATTTCAAGAGACCAGGTAGCACATCCTGTCAAGTCTGGAACCAGGGCACTAATGCCGCACTGTATTTTGTTGTTTATGCCATATCCCTATCCTGCAGCAATCGCATTAAAAGTATTTTAGTGCATTCAGATCTTTCAATATCAGCAAGAACAGGGATATTAGAACAAAGTATTTAAGGAACGTATTTCTGCTCATTAGGGCTCATAATTGGAGGCTGTGTAGGATTTAGCTTTCATAAAACCTAATTTGCAAATAAAATCTCTTTGGAGCTCAAACACCCACATTTTTAAAAACAGTTAATATCACATGTGCCTGACTGAGGAAAGCTTTTTGTCAAACAACTGTCTCTGCTTCACTGTCAAGTACTCAAACATCACAGTAACAAATATAATATAAATACTTATCACGAATCCCAAAATATTTGGGAGTTCTTTAAATGTTTACAGCTTCCTTACAGAAAGGATGCTTCTCATATGACGCACATATCAACAGCAAACTTCTCCAGATACAATCTTCTTTCACTCTCCTGAGCTATATTTACAATGTGAAATAAACTTTTATGGACATGTTTTAACGAGATCTTCTTCACCTAGCACATAATCTGGAAGTTATGTTACTTGGTGCCCACCTTAACTCGATCTTGTCTTTCACACAGACGTCCATCAGGCATTGGTGCTCGACATTTGTGCTTCACTGGTTCAAACTTGCCAGCAAATGTTATATATCTAGTTTTCAACATGTCAGTTATTTCTTTATTTTCCACCTCTTCCTCTACTTCACTGGGTGCCCAAAATCGATGCTCAGAAGTAAATCTGGGAAAATAAGGAATGGAAGTTATTCACAGACAAAGTTGTAAGAAATGACACAAAGATGCCAGCATCATCCCATGGTAAACTTACATGTAAAAGGACGAGAAGCTTTACTAGTGAATTAGAAAACCCTAGGAATCTACCATTCTTTCTTATGACTCCTTTATTATAAAGATCTTTCTAAAATATCACCAAACCCTGTCTAGTATTGTTTTCTTGTTTAACCTGCTAACCTATTACAAGTCTTAGCTCTAGTTTGTGATCTGACATTCAGAGTCTGTTATCACAGGAACACAGAATGGTTTGAGTTGGAAGGGACCTTCAAGATCATCTAGTTCCAACCCCCTCCCATAGTCTAGTCTTCCACTAGCCCAGCTTGCTCAAAGACATATCCAGCCTGGCCTTGAACACCTCCAGGGATGGGGCATCCACAGCTTCCCTGGGCAACCTGTTCCAGGGCCTCAACACACTCACAGCAAAACATTTCTTCCTAAAATCAAATCTAAATCTACCCTCTTTCAGTTTAAAGCCGCTACCCCTCATCATGTAACTACACTCCCCAACCAAGAGTGCCTCCCCATCTCTCTTGTAGTCTCCTTTAAGTACTGGAAGGCTGCTGTAACCTCTCTCTAGAGCCTTCTCTTCTTCAGGCTCAACAACCCCAACTCTCAGTCTCTCCTTGTGGGGGAGGTGCTCCAGCCCTCTGACCATCTTCATGGCCTCCTCTGGATGTGTTCCAACAGCTCCATGTCTTTCCTGTGCTGAGGACCCCAGAGCTGGATGCAGTACTGCAGGTGGGGTATTAAGAGAGCAGAGCAGAGGGGGAGAATCATCTCGCTCGACCTGCTGGTCACACTTCTTTGGATGCAGCCCAGGATACAGTTGGCTTTCTGGGCTACAAGTGCACATTGCCAGCTCATGTTGAGTTTCTCATTAATATCCTTGGGTGTTCCTACTTCTGAGACTTTACCTTCTGTAGACTGCAGAGACATATATATGTGAACACTGGCTTCACTAATCACAATGATCTCAATTCAGTAAAGTGCATAAACCAGTACTTAAAGAATTACTTTAGTGAGGCTGAAGAGTTTTGACTAATTTTATCTCAGCAGGTTTTCAGCAGATGACAAGTTTAAAAAAAATTAGAAGAAATTCATCTGGCCGTAGAAACCTACAACATATATAGCTGCTAGTTTTACTGCAATATTTTACCATTTTAAACCAATAGGCAATACTAGAACTAGGATAAAAAGGGACTAAGCAATGCAAAGCCATTCTACAATTTGCCAAATCATTGGAAAAATGTTCGACAAGAAAAATTCCTTGTTAAATTAATCCTGTCCAATAATTTCTTCAACAAATATACCTTGCTAGCGTTAGAAAAATTCTAACCTGCCATAAAGGACAAGTAGCTTAATTCTGGTAAATTAGGGGATAGTTAAAGAGTTATAATGAGCCTATTTCAAGCTTAAACATAGTAATACAACTATTTTTTTCACATTTTTGGTTAAAAAATAAGTTTTCAGTCATGTACTTTGCAAAATAAAGCCTAAACAAAAAAGCTCTAAGAATCTTTATAATACACCAATACAACTTTAGTCAAATATTTGAATGGTACAGTATTTCAGCTTCAGAAATTATGTCCCAAAATTGTAAAACGGACAGAAGATAAAATAATGAAATAAATTTCTTGCTTATTCAGTTTTAATACAAACCTGAAAACAACACTGACTGCTAGCTCTGCGTTAATAACCTTACCAATACAAGGAGGTGGAAGCATTCCTAAAAAGATACCATACATGATTTCTATGTCCAAAGTAGCCTCACAGAATCTTTTAGTAAAATTCTAATGTCTTTCGGTGGTCTGAACTCCCCTTCCCCTCTAAATTATCAAATTGCAGCTACATGAGAATGAAGAGACATTTAACAGTTATGAGTGCCAACCTTTCTGATTAGGAAAAAGATCTGTTCAATATTTTCCTCCAACTTTCTCCCCCAAAAATCTTCATCCAACAAATCTGAAGGAAACTATAATTATGTTTTACTCTATATATCACTGATGAGTATTTGGGAACTGGACTTTAAATAGCCTGATTCCTACACAGATATTCATAAATATTATTATTTAGTACAAGCATATAAAGTATTTTCTTCCAATATGACTTCCAGCAGTTGAGAAAAAAAACAAAGCATTGCTAAATCCCAAAGTTTTCTGATTTCCTGCTGTTGTAATTTAAGCAATGCTTTGAAAGGGCAGAGCAGGAGATCTTTGAAAAAAAAAAAATGACACACATGACAAGTAAAACCTTTTTTTAAGAGCTATCAAAAGGGGAACAGATAATCAACCAGAAGATCAACACCCCACTCATACTCATAGAAAGAGTGTTACTAATCTAGACAAAAAACAGAGGCTTTAATGGAAATTCCATAGCTATACATTAGGAGGAATAAAAGACAAGTAACGGTTAACTGAAATCTAAAAGAAAGACCAGCTCCTGTAAAAATGTTGCACTCTTTCAACAAATTTGTATCAATTTAATTCCTAAGATGAGGGGAAGCTTATCAAACACTTGAGTAAACTGTAAATTCTAAAACTAGCATGATGCATATAGAGATCCTGGAGCAAGCACTAAATGAGCTAATTCAAATATCCTAGTCACAGTCAGAAAACGTGCTGCACCAGCTAATTTACTCCAATCCTAAGAGTAAGCTAATTTAATTCAAGGAGGTGGGTAGATGAGTTTGGAAGGCCCACGCTAACCAAGATAGTTGGTTAAGGTGTTAAAGCAGTTTCTACACAGTACAACACTGTGCAGTATACACTCCTTCAAAAAAAAAAAAAAGTACTACTACAGCTTTATAAACTTTTTAAAAAGTTCTTTAACTAGCTTAATGAGTTGTGTGAGTGAAGGCAGAAGCGGGGAAAATGGTTCGGTCCAAACTTTTGGTAAAGCCCACAGTTACTGTCACCTTCTAGAAAAGGCGAGAGTTAACCATTTACCACTTAAACAAAACTTTAGAAAATCATCTTCCTGGTAGCTATATTCTCCCTATCAAAATCCTTATTGTAAATGCTGTAATTAAGTTAAGTGTAGTGTTAAAGAGAAAGTGGAAAAGCTTTTCCACTTCAGATTCAAATTCCATACACATTTGATATGTGTTGTCTGGTTTTTAGGTTTGCTTTTTTTTCCTAGCATCTTATAGAGACAGTATGTGTGCATACAGAAAAGTGAAAGGAGTTGACCAATGACCACCTTAATTTTTAAATAAATATATTTTATACCCAGGGGTCAATGGTATTGTGTGTGCAGAGTTACTTAAATTATCTTTAGTTAGATTGCCATATCTGTAGTTATAGACTATAAGGTTCAGAAGTGTGCCCTCTATTTTATTGGAAAGCATAAAAATAAAACAGTACAGCACAAGGCAGACAGGCAGTGAAATATGCTTCTGATTTCACTTATGACTTGAATAACTCATTTGCAATGTAAAATAAAGCCTTACTACCTTTTTGGCATTATCACAGACAAATGCTTCATAAAGCCCTGCTGAAAATCTTAACCATTTTATAGGCTTTGAAGAGCTTACACCACATGAGACAGAACCCAAAGCTTAGACTAACTGTGTTAAAGCACTGTTATGGACCAAGTTTTGCTGGCTTTCAATAATTTAAAATATATTCAGCATTTTATGCAATCAGGTACAGGGGGCAAAGCTTTCCTCTTGTTCCTTTCTGCAAACACTGTCTTAACACTGATTACAGGTTGGTTTTTTTGGTTTGTTTTGGTAAGAAAACTAAGTTCAAGTAATACTGCTGAGAATATGGGAGTTTGATTTGCAACCCTGATGATTTTTGCCTTTTTCAAACCAGGTATGGTGCACACTGATACTAAGGTTCTGGTGGACTTAAATGAAATTTATACATGGAATGAGGACTTTCCTTCCCAGCTTTCATATAAAAATAGTAGTTCTAAAAAGGGGTTTAAAAACTGACTGCTAGGAACAGTATGTTTCCTGATGTATACCTACTATCTCTTTTCCCCAGCATTGCTAAAGGTTTGCCTAAGTCAGCAAGCTTCACGCCCAAAACCACAAAATCTTCCCAGAGAAGAATGGAAAGTAGGAGATCCAAATTCAAATCCTGAAACTGCCACCTATTCCTTGTGTGACTGAAAAGCATATCAATTTCCTCAGTTACCATTCTGTAAAGTCTGGAAAAATACCCGACACCTCCCCAGCCTTTCTCCTACCTTGCCTGCTATTTATTTAGACTGTAAAGTCTCCAGCAGAGGGAACATCTATCACGCACTTGCATAGCACTTTGCATAATGAGGTACCCATTTAAACTGGAGAAAGCGATGCCATGCTGCAAATAATACACAAACATGAGAAGAGCAGAAAAAAATATGTGCTTTGAAGCATCAAAGGATATTTAATTAGCATCACATCTTCTCAAAATAAATAACATTTAAAGGTAGAATTTCTGACTTTGTTTATGGTCCTACAACACAGGGGAAAGAAGAAAAGTAATTATTAAAAGAAATAGCAGTCACCCCATTGCATGACCTCTGGGTACAAGTAAATCTATATATTTGTTTAATTTGACTTAAAAGAAAAAGAGCATTACTTGAGAATCTTCCCAGCACTTGGCTGATCCTGTCCCCAGTAGTGAAGATCTAATCCAAAAGGCATGAGGGGAGCTTTAGCTCTTTCTTCTTCTAGTTTTCTTCTCTTACTGTCAGACTCTTCCGAGGCTGCTGGCTCAGTAGTTGCAGACTCACTGAAGAAAATTGATGAAAAGTCAATACAGAACAGCAATAAACACAAGAACTTTTTCTCTGCTTTTATTAGATTTTCACACCAATGGTAATATTAATCTTAGATCAACCTTTACAGGGTTGTCTTTTTTTTTTTTTAAAGGATACAAACCATAACACCACACACTCTACATACAGCACACTGTGCCATGAAGCTTAACTACACGTTCAGCTAGAGCTAGCTCAAATGTGTATCGTGGGTGTAGAAGCCTGGAGATCTAGGGGAGGGTAGTGAATCATGCATGCTGCACCCTAACAGGAGCTACAGGGGTGGTACTGCAAATCATTTTTAGAAAGATCTTGCTTCTGTAAACTCATGCCCATGTTTGCACAGCAGTCACACGGATTGCACAGTCTTTCTTTTGTCGACAAAATTCCATCTTGCAGACTTATAATACTCATTGTGCAATACCACTGCAGAACTCAGTATTCCTCAAAAAACAGAGTTCTACTATGGAGATCTCGTAGTCACTGACAGAGCTTCAAATGGTTTTAGTCATCTTACTGAAACATTAAATATTAAAAGTCAAAACGTACACCTGAATACAACTCTGGAGTTCTAATGAAGCAAACCCCTTTCTCAGATTACATTCCAGTTTGCAGGTTTTGGGGGTTTTCCCGGCCAAGAAGTGTCTTTTCAGAAATGTGCCACTAAGTAGATTATTCCACTCTTATCCCCAAATAACAAGACAAATGCTAGACAAGGCTGGAGTTTCACCAAGCTTTGAACAGGACTGAAAATAAATACATCTTTGGAATTAGTACCACATGTCTCTAGGCAGCACTGACAACATAAGTCACTAGGAACCAAGAGATGGTTGAAACTACTTCCCAATTTAGTATTAGGATATGTTCTGTTTAGTTGCAAACCAAAAACTAGCCCAATAAATAGGGATGGGGTTTTTTTGTTAGGAGAGAAGGGAACACTTTGTATTTCCATAGACACCATTTATACCAAATAAAACCAAAATCAAGTGAGTACTAAAAGATTCCTTAAGATCATGATCAGTGAGTAGTAAAAGATTCACTAACTAAATCCCAGATATTAAACAGTGAATGTACACCTCGGTAAATTAATTGTAACTTCAAAATGAAACCAAGACAGCCTTAGCATCTTGCCTAGTTCATGACTGCTTTTCTGTGTGCTTTTGTGACTGATAAATACAAGTAAGAGCAAGAAGTTTCTACAAGAAGTAAAACAAAGATAACCTGGCTTGTGGAGGTGGTAACTTTGGTAGTTTGTCTCTAATAAGTTTCAGCGTGGCAGCTGCACAGGTTGGATCGAGTTCATCTTCATTCCCTTTCAGCCGGGTGCGGGAGCTCAGCGGAGCTGCTCCTATCGATGTCTTCCCCACCAGTGCTTTTGGAGGTGAGTGGGGTTCTAGCCCTGCAAAAAAACTTGATGTTTAGAAGTGATTCACTTCTCCCACCCTCAATGCTTCACAGTGGGGCCAAGCAGCTCAGGATGCTGACTACATCTTGTTGCTTTCAGTTTGCATTAGAGATCAATCACACTCATAGAGTGACATTTCTGCCTGCAAAATTTTTCTTATTTTGGAACAGAAACAAACAGAGTAACTAACTACAGCAAACCAACTTTTAAATTTGTATGACACTGTGTGACAACAAAGAATGTCATTACTTCGCCTTGGAAAGACGGATTTTAACACCACATTTGCCTAAACTGCAATACCACTTTTTCTATATAAGTTTCTAGTGTCACATCCGCTTGCTGGTATGTCATTTCTGTACTCACAGTTATATCAAGGTAAAATAGAAGAAGCACTACTGTTTAACAGCTAGAGTCCCAAAAGACACCTAAGAGCAGTAGAAAGCAAAAAGAAAGACGTACATCCATATCCTCCCATGTGCCAAGACTAATTCTTTGTGGTGTCTCAGCAAAAAGTCCTGCTAAAAGTCATACAGCCTGGCAAAGAGAATCCACTCCTGGGTGAGGGATTAACTGCAACACGCAACTGACGAGAAAACAGTGAAAACACAGTGTGTGTGAGGCACATCCCTGTTCTTTGATGATTCTCAGCTACCACACTGACCCTTCAGAACTGAGAATATAAAACAAAATAGATTTATCTTTTCTTCCTGATTTGTTAAGGGGCAGCACCACTGAGAATAGCTGAGTTTTGATTCCTAAATACATCTGCAAACAGAATTATCTAGACAACATTCTTCTTTCACAGATTCTAAAATGCACAATTTGCCAAGACAACATACCTAAGTGCTGGTAGAAGCAATGAGTATACCCGCAGAGTGCACTCAGGAGACAGTAGATGCCTGAACAAGCCTACTGCCAGGCAGCACCAGACACTGATGTTCAGCACTAGCAGCTTGGTGGTGGGGCAGCTTAATTAGTTTATCCAGCTAGATTAGACCGTCAGTCTGGACTATAACGATGCAATTAGATAGGCTGAGCTGCTAGACAGCACATGCCTCTATCTACTGAGCTAGAGAAGCAACTCTATTAGCTGGCAATAGTAACAAGAACTTTTGAGCCAACGACAGCTAAAAATGGAAAGACGTGATCCCTCATGCTAATATAATAGACCACGTTTTCCCCGTCAGAAAGCCTTTTTATGAAAGAAGTGATTGAAATGCAAGGCCTCACCCCCCAAAAAAACCCTAGATCAAGACAAAAAAGTCACGGTTTCCCAAGCCTAAAATTTTAAGCAAATTATTTCAGCCTTCTTATCAAAAGCAACCTGAGTTTACCTGACATATTTCAGCCACTATTGAGTTGCAACTTTCAGTCTGTTACCCACTCCTAGCCAGCCCTGAAGTCGTATCCAGAAGTATTCTTGCTTTGCTAATTTGCTTTGCTAACCATTAAATGTATCACAAGATATCAACTAAAAAAGGAAAAGCTAATGTGGTATGACCTGCCCTCTGAGTGGGAAATCGCAGGACTCCTAGCAACAAGTAGCTTTGATGCACAAAATATTTTCATTTCAGAGAAAAAAATATTTTTTATGAGGAAAATCAGAGCAACTTGCCCTGACCCCTTATAATGTCTTGCAGTAATTCATTTTGACCTCGACTCATTCGTACCACATGTTCCCTGTAACCTCTGGGGTGCAACCACACAGAAGGCATTGCCATTTTCCAAGGCTCTGGGCACTGAGAAGGCGGCTCTGTCAACCCTCTGCTTACCCTAGGTCCTGGACATCCTCCCTCTGTGGGAGCCAATGATCTCAATTCAAAATCCACAAAGCCAGAGCCCCTCAGAAGGGCAGGGGAAGCAGCCATGCAGCTGGATCCGGCTTGTGTGCATGTGTAGCCTTTAAATTTTGCTGCATACGGCAAGTGGTCACTTCAGTCATCCCTAGAGCTTCTTAATACAACAGACTCCAGAGAGGAGAGAGAGTCTCAGAACACTTTCAAGGACAAGGACTCTTCTAGACCATCTGAGATCCCATGTCTCTCTCTAGTACGGCTTATACTGGTAACAATGAAGGAAAATGTTTTAAGGGCAAGGTGATTCAGGGCAGAGGCCAGTACCAACTGTGGCAGATGGCTTACCTGCCCCTTTCAAAACAAGAGAGGGAATGAAATAGTATCTGGAGAAGGAAAGAGGATGAGAGAGCACTACCCATCAGCTGTTAGTAAGCATTCCTAGAGACTTCTCTGTCTTCTTGCTCTCCCACAACAACTCAATACACTCCTTCTGCTTATCCAGTAAGATAAATGAGAAATGACAAAGACAAAGAGAAACGGGGACCATTTTAACAAGACAGTTGAGGGGAGACAAGTATATCTGTGATTCAACTTGTGTGTGGTAGTATTTTCCCATGTCCATAGTGAGACCAGACCCAGATCTGGCAGGTTTACACATTCCACCCTTCCCAAGAAAAAGCTACTTGAGTATCATGTCGATACCCCACAGGAGTATGAGAGCAGGTATTTCAGTAGTGCCAGTCCTGCAGCTGTCCCAGAAAGACACCCAACTGGTCAAACATTTGCAGGCAGCAAGCATTACAGAGTGGGGAAAAATACCTTCAGCAGAGTCTGAAGCTGGTGTCAAACCTGGCTCTTCTCTGACTCCCTGTCCTGCTCTCTGAAAAACACCCTAAAACCAAAGCCCACACTCCTAAGGCAGGCCATCTTGAAAGACAGTGCTGCTCCAGCTGTCCAATGCCTCCTGGGAACTGAAGATAGCATGGACTGTGATGTGAAGAAGGATCATTCCTTTTCATTTTTTATGTCCTTGGATGGGAGGTGAGAACCTGCCTCCCAGCAGCAGACCGACAGAGGCCATCTTGCTGTTGGATGGTGATGCTGCTGAGCATGCCTGACACTACTACTCCCTTACTCAGTGATGCCCACACCACATTCTCTAATGAAAGTGATGAACATGCCAGATTCACCTTGTTATGTAACTTCCCTTCCCAAAGTCAACAAGACTTTAAAGAACATTGTGAAAAAAAAATAATGTAAAGGACTAATCTGTGCACAGGAAAAGGGTTTCAAAATTAGCAGAGGGGCCAGCAATAAGGGAAATGGTAATTAAACATAATAGGATGGAACTAAGCAGAGAAATATCTAGGTTAAATAGCAGAAGAAATGTTCTCATGACATTTATTAGGTTGTGGACTTGCCATTCAAGAGGGATTTTGTGCCTCCACAAAAATATTTTTTAAACAGCATTTCAGTGAAATATTAAGGGAGTAATCTTGAGTTTATGTATCTGGAAAGGGGGCAGGATAGGATTCCATCTCAACTCCTATCATAGGCTAGAAAAGGAAAAAACCTTTCTCAGGTGCTTGGTATCAAAGTGAAACAGAATTAACCCCAAAGATTCTGCTATAATCACACTTTAAAATCATCAAGATTTGGAAGTGTAAACTTCCTTTTATGATAGAAACAGCTACAAACAAACAGGCCCTTCGGCATGAACAAGATTAGCTGAGAAAAAAATACATGATAGACTGTGTCTGTAATGTAGAATTGTTTAGACTGTACTTAGCATTAAAAAAAAAAAAAGGAAAAAAGGCAGTTTAAGTACAAGAATACCTTTCTGAAAAACATTGTTTAAAGCAACAGTTTTCAGAGCACTTCGATGTGTACTATTTACAGACTGTCTCAAGCCAGAATGTAGCAGGTATGTGTCTCACACCTTTCTTCCTCTTCAGAGAGAGTATGTGCCTAGGTATTAAACATTCTCAGGAAACCTTAGTTTTATTCCAATTTTTTCCTATGATGTTTACAGAAAGCGCTATTGCTCACTCACTACACTGATTTTGTTTGAGGGGGAGAGGATGTGAACAGCAGAGACAAGCAATCAGCATCACAGAGAAAAGGCAAGAGAGATAAACGGACAATGTGACATTTAGATAGATAAAATCACATCCAAAAGATCAATATAGGAATCCTTAAGAGTTACAAGAACAAAATATTTTCCCATTGATTTCTTATTTTAAGCCATTAACAGAAAAATGGCTAAAGGTAAATACACTACGACGTCAGTAACACCACATCTACTGTGGATTTTTTTTTTTAAATATTTGTTTATAAAATTAGTTTTTGCTAACAAGATAAAAGACAAGAGTCACCACACGGACAGCCTTGGCTGAACGGTATCCAATGTCAGGGTGGGTTTGTTTTGTTTTGTTTTTAAAACATAGATGGGATTAAGTGGAGTTTTAAAAGTAAAATTCTTCAGAATTCTGCTGTTCTGTGTATTTTATCTAACACAAGTACAGTATCTGGGTTCAAACTGTTCCAATAGCAGCTTTTAGAAAGAATCATAAAAATGTTCAAATCCCCTTTTTTGTTTAAATTGACCAAATGGCACCTATTTGCATGAAGCAATAAAGTAGACAGTGTTCATAAGATAAATCGATAGAAGGAAAGAGGGAGGCTGGGGTTTCAGCTGAAGTTAGGCTGCTGAATGCTGACATTATTGATTTTAGCTAGTTCAGCTGGCCTTGTAATTAAAATGTAAATTTGAGAAAGAGATTATGTCCTGACAGAAATAGTGGGATTAGGGGGAGATAAAAGCCCCTCAGTGAAAATTCAGAGAAAGAGCAAGCACAAGTTTCCTCAGCTGTGTGGATTTAGACGAAATCTAGCTACTTTCAGATTCACTTAACTTTAATTGAAAAAATGGAGATAGAATATAAACAAGTATCATGGACTTCAACTTTCCTGGAAAAAATATAATACTTTCTGTTTCCCATTTGCTGAATCTTAGTCAAGCCAAATGTATGTGATTTATATTAGTCCAGACACTCTTTGGGACTGTCAGGAAAATCCAGGTACAGTATTTCCCCACCTACCCTCTGCTGTGCTCCTAATGAAAGAAAAACCTGCATGCATTTTACTCAGGAAGCACAACAAGCTTTAGTGCTAACTGAACAGAACTTTGCAAAGCTTACTTCATATGGACTTGCAGACCAGAGGGTTCAAGTCAATGTCTGAGGTGTCGCTTCCAAATAGCTTCAGTGTTTCAGGATCAGTACTGCTATACCGCTCCATGCACAAGAGTGTGTATGAACAAAATTAATACAGGTGATCACATGGCAGGAAGATTTCATTACCTCTGAAAGTTCTGCTACTCATAAAGGATGGGGATTTTCCTTCTCTGGAGACATTCAAAGCCCGCCTGGATGCGTTCCTGTGCGATCTGATCTAGGTGTTCCTGCTCTGGCAGGGGGATTGGACTAGATGATCTTTCGAGGTCCCTTCCAATCCCTAACATTCTGTGAGTCTGTGTGAGTCTGTGGATTTGAGTTATATGTCAACCCTGACAGATATCTGATCTTTATGAAACCACACAAATCGAAGGAATATCCAACTTTTTTTTTTTAATGGGGATCAAATATCCTCTACCAAAAAAAAAAAAAAA
>WKFP01013917.1:1090815-1112331 GCA_011057875.1 Pterocles orientalis
TGAAGCAATAAAGTAGACAGTGTTCATAAGATAAATCGATAGAAGGAAAGAGGGAGGCTGGGGTTTCAGCTGAAGTTAGGCTGCTGAATGCTGACATTATTGATTTTAGCTAGTTCAGCTGGCCTTGTAATTAAAATGTAAATTTGAGAAAGAGATTATGTCCTGACAGAAATAGTGGGATTAGGGGGAGATAAAAGCCCCTCAGTGAAAATTCAGAGAAAGAGCAAGCACAAGTTTCCTCAGCTGTGTGGATTTAGACGAAATCTAGCTACTTTCAGATTCACTTAACTTTAATTGAAAAAATGGAGATAGAATATAAACAAGTATCATGGACTTCAACTTTCCTGGAAAAAATATAATACTTTCTGTTTCCCATTTGCTGAATCTTAGTCAAGCCAAATGTATGTGATTTATATTAGTCCAGACACTCTTTGGGACTGTCAGGAAAATCCAGGTACAGTATTTCCCCACCTACCCTCTGCTGTGCTCCTAATGAAAGAAAAACCTGCATGCATTTTACTCAGGAAGCACAACAAGCTTTAGTGCCAACTGAACAGAACTTTGCAAAGCTTACTTCATATGGACTTGCAGACCAAAGGGTTCAAGTCAATGTCTGAGGTGTCGCTTCCAAATAGCTTCAGTGTTTCGGGATCATTACTGCTATACCGCTCCATGCACAAGAGTGTGTGTGAACAAAATTAACACAGGTGATCACATGGTAGGAAGATTTCATTATCTCTGAAGGTTCTGCTACTCATAAAAGATGGGGATTTGAGTTATGTCAACCCTGACAGATATCTGATCTTTATGAAACCACACAAATCGAAGGAATATCCAACTTTTTTATTTTTTTTTAATGGGGATCAAATTTCCTCTACCAAAAAAAATAAAAAAAAAAAATCAGGCTCTTTTCTTGTTAGTATCACTCTAAAATGAGGAAAAAATAATAAAAATACCTATTATGAACAAAACCTTAGAAGTATTAATACAGGGATAATACTGATTAAAACTCTTACCATTTATTGTGGGAGGATGCTGAAATGCCAGAGGTGGCTTTAGCAAATATTCTGAGACACATATAAACTGTGTGTGCATTAATTATATTTTTTTTGTAAATGTGCAAAGTTACCTTCATTACAAATACTGTATTATAGTAAGTTTTACTCAATTATTGTCCTAAGTGTAGCTATATAGAATGTGCTTGTCCATATACAGACATATTCAAAGCATACTGACATAATGAAGCAATTTCACTTGTAAACTTATAATTAAATACTTCTTCTGTTGTACATGCTAAGAAAAATTGAGACCACACAACACGTTTGATTACAGCAGTTCAAGACTGGGGTTCTAACTTCAATGCTGAATATCTGTTATCTATAAATCTATGGTAAACCAATGCATCCCATTTCAACCATGTAACGATGTCTGGGGTTTTTTTAAGTATTTATAGTAATATTAATAGAAATCTTCTGCTAAATACTCAACTCTTGTCTATGGAGAGAAACACAACTGTGTGTTAATGGCATTTTCCAAATTTGTTAAAAGGAACTCAAATTTCACAGGGTAAAGAAAGGTAAGTAAGTAAATCTGCCTGTCCTTCTCCGTGCAAAAACTATTTGCTTTTTCCCCTTAAAGAAGTCCAGTAATGCCCACAAGTCCTTATTTAGCCTAGATAGTGTAATACAAAGTCTCAAAGTAACCTCCTGAGAACTGTGCTTGGTACACTCTGAGGTCTGCAGGTTTGTTTTCACTGTGGCCTCCACTGAGACATTTCTCCACCTCAACTGTTCTCTGTGTTCTTCACATGCAGGAAGAATTCCCTGAGGAAGTTCCTGACGTTTGGAGATCAGACAAACCAAACCAGACTAAAAAGCTATTAGGCTTTTAAAGCAGAACCCAGACAAACTGAGAAATCATTGTAATAAGGGAAGACAAAGCTTAAGTACCCTTTTTAATTTCCATTTAGCCAGCACATGTGTGTCTATTTAGTGATTCTACAGCCAGTAGAATCTCAGCAACTTCATTCCCAAATAATAATGTCAGCAAAAACATTTGTTTTCATTACAACTAAGGCAGAGCACAATCATGTGGTTAATCACGGCAATGCACAGTTTTATGACCTGTAGCTAGTGAAAACAATTAGCCAAACTGCTCTTCAGACATACATCTCGCCCCTGATAAACCCACCTTACACGTTGCATGAAATACAGCTACCTGTTAGCAGCAGAAGCTGCTGTACCAATCCTGCACTTGTGTTCTCTCATGTGCACTGAGTCATCCTTGAGTCAAGTTGACTTCACGATCATTGCCATGATAATCTCTCTCCTGTGGAAGCCTAGACTTGATCAACACCCTACGATTTTAAAAGCAATTACAAAATGACTTTTTTCAAATGTGCCTACCACTGGAGAACTCTACTCAATCCTAATAACAGAAAACTAAAAAGTATTTTCCTAAAGAACTAATTAGCACTCAAAACAAGCCTTTTACTGAGTGTTTTAGAGATGTCTAGATGTTGCAGTTAGGGATGTAAACTCAACACTTAGGATTCATACTTTTTCCCCATGTTTTCCAAAAGATTTTAATGTGTACTATTAAAAAACCCCACAGAACAGAGGAAAATCTAACTGTAAAATCAACAGATAATCATTCTGTATCAACTAAATCTGTTAAATGTTTCCATGGAGGAAAAGAGACCAGTATGAAAGCCACCATTTCTTCACAGGTCAAAATAAGTGGTTTCTGTTTCACCATATCAACACCTGCATACATACTCTTTTTGCCATGTTTAGTTTTATATCTGTTATATAAACCAGCAAAACAGTTTTAATGGGAAAAGCTTCATTAAGATGTAGCACATTACTACTGTATGCAGTAACTAAAAACGCTTTTTTCCTATTTCCTACATCAAAAATGAAGGAGATGAACAGAGCTAAGACAGTCAGCCTAGTGAAGCTACACAGCAATACACGTGGTTAGATAACATGCAAGGCTTCAAATTCAGTGCCATTGCTCCCGGCATGACATAGATGAAACAGTAGTACTGGCCACACAAAGAAAAACATTTAAAAGCATTTAGAAAATCTTTTCTGTAGGGAATAAAAGAATCATATCCCAATAAATCAGAAATCAATTTTCCTATTTATTTGTTTTGTAAAGATGACTCTATTATATTCCATATTTCTGAGGCAGTTTTTGCTTTTAATCATTGCGTGATTGCATGCCTTGATGGATGTCAGCCAAGAGAATAAAACTTTTTAAAACAATATGCATGAAAGTCTGCTGCTTAGGAACAGGTTAGAACACACCTAGCCAAAACAAAGAAGTGAAATTTTCTGAATAAATGCCCCAAAATGCATGCCTTTTACTTCTTCAAATCTGAAAATTCAATCATGAAGTAGATTATGCAGTATTTTACTGTTATTTCTAATACAGGCTTTTTAATGTTCAGAGAAAATGCAAAAGCTATAAAAGTCCCACACTTTTAATGAATGGTCACAATAGCAAGTTCATTCGTGTTTCTAAAATGCTCACTGAGAGCTGCACTAGATAGCTTGTGCAGCCTGAAGCATTCCAAATTCTGTGTAAAAAACAGGTGGCAACTTCTCTACTAAAAAATTAGTCTGGTATGTACACCCTACTTGTTGGGGGTATAAGCCTTCTTTCCCATGTTGCTATGACATTTCATATTAAAAAATAAAAAGCTACTTAACACACAGAAAAGGCATGACCCAGCCACCCACCAGATTAGGAAAGGCAATGTGGGGACATTGGACCCACAAAGGCACAGCACTCTGTGATGGGAAGAGAGAAGAATTTCTGAAATGGGTAGAACTAACCCTTGGGATTTCAGAACAGCAGCTTTGAACCTGATATGAAAGAAATCCCAAGCAGGCTTTAAGATGCAACGTGAAACACTCAAGTAGCTATCAGGGACCGAAAAAACATTTTGGCTTAAGGCTCAAATACAAGAGAAATAATCTGATTAACTACATTTTAAATAATGGTTTGTGTTCTTGACTGTAGTAATTTCTCATATAATTTTGAATAAGGATGAAACTCAACAACCAGTAGGCTGCTTCCATGCTAATATTCCCAAGTCAGGTGGCTTCCTCACGTCACCACTTGTAAAATGGCAACAGCACTTCCACGTACCTCAAAGCAGTATTGTATATGGAAGCTCACGAACACATGCATTGAGATACAGACAAGAATTATGAATTGTAAAAACCCATTAGTAGACAACAGTTGCTGAAGATGGGCACTTCGAACTAGATCCGAGAATTGTTCCATTTTTACATGGAAAAGCACATCTCTCAAAGCAGATCACTTCCCCACACAGTTCAGAGCTCAGCTGCAAGCTGTGCCAAGACCACCAAGGGCAGGAAGGAATCTCTCACCCTGGCATCAGCACCGAATTCTCTCTATGGCACAAGAACGGCATCAGAAGCTGCACGGTTCCATCCCTTACCTTATCTACCTTGAGGCTTCAAGCCAATGTAACCCACAGCTGACCAGCAAAAGCCTGGAATGTGGGAAATCTCAAGTGGAAACAAGATTTTCTCTCTCCCTAGAGCTTTATTTTAAATGAATAATGCCTCAGTTTTTAAGGGGCTAGCAATACTAGCCATACAAGGGCAAGTTACATAAGCAACGTCAGTGCAGAGTCCTAAGAACCTGAGTAACCCTATGAAAACTATTTTCACAACACTGTTTCTTTTTCAGCCCAGTGTTCCTCCTTAACACCACGATGTATTCACAACGGCTCTGTGGGACCACAGGATGGCTGGTCTCTTGTCCGTTGCAGACATCAGGTACAAGTGTAAATAAGGATTATACAAATGGGAGGTCATTAAAAGTCCGGTAATGCTAATTTGGCATGACACCCCTAATGGGTTATATCTTCACACTTCAGTTATCTAATCACCTAAATTCTTTTAACAAATCTACATTTCATCTTATACATGGAGATTCAAATTGACTTGTTTAATTCTCCCTCCACCCAAACTGTACTCATGCTCACTTCATCTTGAATATTAAATATCATCATCAATTTTGAGATCATCATCAACTACATATATATACATATAATACAACCATACATGTCTATATACTTATGTATACAAAACTTCCCCTGTCTCTAAATATCTTTTCTTTTTTCACAAACTTCAGATCTCAGAAGAATGACAAATACATGTATGCATCATCAGAAATAGCATCTCAGCTTGAAGTTTACCCTGCTGGTAGGATACTTCCACTTTCCTAAGAGAAGTGAGGGGGAATAAAGTGACTTTAAAAAAAAAAAATTTAAATGTCACATTTCAATCCATTTCCACAGCCACGTTTTACAACTTTTAACTTTTAATACTAAACAGGAAAACAATCTGAGGAGCTCTTCACTTTTCCTCATTTGTTCAGGAAAAGTAGAAAAAAAGCCTTAAATTGTTCACACCTTCTATAGAACGATATTTTATTTTACATGGAAGGTTTGATATTCCAGATAGAACATTACACTAGCACAGACTTTCATTTTCCTTGCTTGGAGTCCTCGTGAACCAAATGTGAACTAAAGAAATGTAGCAAAACCCCACCTGGATTATATTAAGGTAAAGTCACAGCTAGGATAACTGCACTTGCCCATGGAACAAAGAGCCATATTTTCATTAGAGGGGCAGCTGCCTAACGCAGCCAGCTCTTGACGATAACATGCTACTATGAAATCAATATATGTTTGTGTATTTAAATATGATAATTCACTTTTCCAAAACAAATGCACCAAAGGCATGCTTATTTTGTTTTTGCCTATTAAAAACACATGCAGAACAAGTCCAGTAAATATAGATCTCCATTTTCCTCATGCAGACCTGAAGTAACTACACAGAAGTTAGCTGATTTATGCAACAGTTATATATCAGCTTCTGAAATAGATTTTGAACTAGTAACTGACCAGTTAGTCCAAGAAAGCAATTAAGTACACAAAGACAGAAGAAAACACATGCTTAAGAGATTGCCTGAATTATTTTCAGAATTCTGAATTATTTTCAGACTATTTCCTGAACTGGAAGCTCACATAATAACTTTAAATGGCATCAAGAAAAGCTGAACGCCTTCAAGAACATTAGGTATTTTTTAATGCTATTTTTAGCAAATGCATCAAAGAAAGAACACCCAAGTGCGACCATTAGCTTCTGCATAACTACCTGTATACAAAATGAGACAGAGGTTTTGTCTTTTGATTGATTGGCTTCTTCACTACAATACATTTTCCTAACAGCAATAGTTTAAATACAAATTGGGAATTTTAATCCATTTAATATAGATTTTAAAAATATCCCTGAGTACATAGTAGGCTTGTTCTTTTACCCTTTTCCGTGAGGAGGAATTAAAGCAGCAGCATGATACAAAGGGTGGTAAGATGCTTTATTTTTCAAAAATGTGTATCCATGAGAAAGGCAGGGAAAGGAAAGGGAGAGAGGGGAAGAGGGAAGAGATTAATACACTTCACTTCCAGTGGAAATTGCCAAGTATGAACAGAACGTTTGTATGTTAGGATTCATCAGGTGCTGTTAAAGATAAGAAAAACAAGTTCCAGTGTCTGGAAGCATTTAGAAAATAGCAGTTTTGGCACAAGGAATACTGACAAAAGAAGGAGAAAAAAAAACCCAAAAGAACCATAACTATGTTAAAAACTAATCTCATTTGCTCGTTCATTTACTATAACTACCAATGTTTTTGGATTCTTTCATTAGTCACATATACATAAGAAGCTTTTCACAACTGTCTGGAAGGCTGCTACCCCTATCTTCCATTATATTCCTTTTCTGAAAGTTCCAGTGTTAGCAATAACGAGAACTTACTCAGTATCTATTGCAAGACAGAGGTAGTTGGGACAGCCAACATACACTGGCATAATTTTATAAAAATATAACATTTTACCATGAACAAAAAAAAAATAAAAAGCTGCCCAGTTCCAGAGCTTGCATCCTACAGCCCTTCACCCCTGTTCTATATTCTCATCTAACACACACATCCACTTCCCATTTCACTATCTCAATACTCCCAGTTCCACTTCATCTTCCCCAGCTCTTGAGTGGACAAAGTAAGCACCTACAGACTGTTTGAAGTAACACATGCTAACAGTCATGCCAAAGCACACTGCAGCTACCTGCTCATCACGGCACCAATCACATCTCAGTCCTCTATAGAGTTGCTAACTTCCACATTTTTTTCAAGGTATGGAGGAACAGAGACATCTATCTCCTTCTAACATTCTGGAACCAGATGCTGCAAGCCCTTAGATGGAACACACAGATATACAGAAAACCAATGCAGGCCCTACTTCCCAGGGTGCCCTGGTAGGTTAAGTCTAGATGAGGTAGGTAGACTAAGGCACCAGCAGGACTTCACACTGGAGACATCCTTGAGACAACCCCAGCCACTACAGGTGATCGTTACTGGTCATCTCTCTGTCTGTAGCGAAATTTGATTGCAGAATACAATTAAAAGGTCACTTGAGCCACATCATCTTGTGTTTACACAGTCACAACCCCTTGTTTCATAGAATCACAGAATGGTTTGGGATGGAAAGGACCTAGTTCTACCCCCCTGCCACAAGCAGGGACACCCTCCACTAGTCCAGATTGCTCAAAGCCTCACCCAGCCTGGCCTTTCAGCAAATAGAAACATTTGGCTTATACAGGTAATAGCTGCAGTCTGACTTTTACGATGCAAACTGCAGATAAGTTAAAAATAAGCATGAACAGGATAGAAAAAGGCACAACACAGCACCAGGCTTACACAAATACTCATGGAGAAATGTTTGAGCAAGAAAATTACTAGTGTCCAAGGTTTTTAACTTCTCTGTGGCAGCTACCCTCTCCTTCCCTACAATCTACAGAAATCTTCTAAATCTTAAAATACACAATGCTACACAGAGGCAAAGCTTCAGACACCTAATAAGCCAGATGTACACAGAACAACGAGTAATCCATGGAAATTTAATTATTTAAGATGAACTATCCTCAGTAACCCCCCTCTTGATTTCACCAAAACACAACAAGTATATCTTTATTTTTAAAAAAAAATTCTTTAGAATGCATTAAAAGAAGCCAAGACTGTATTTTGTCACCTGGTATGTTCTCAGTGGCTAGCATTCTGCACTTGAAAACAAGCCTTCTTTCTGAGCTGTAAGCTGGCCACCCTACGGGAGGAAGTGGCTGTGTATCTCCAACTGCTATTTATGCAGACAGAAATACAAAACCATCCCCATCTCACCATACTGTTACCAATATTTCTGATATTCAGGCTCATTTATAGTTTTAGTTTGCAATCCCTTCACTCTGAATGTGTCTTTAGCACACTTAAGTATACACAGTGCCGCTTCTGGCTCTAAACTACAGTGGAACATGATGGAATGAAATAAGCTTCTCGTCTCAGTTGCTCTTGCTCCTAGAAAGTATTTGTTTATCTAGAGCCAATCGCTGCTCCCGTATCTATGTAATGACTTCCTCATAGCAGTCAGAGATTACCCACACCACTGATCACTTTATTACTTCAGAATGGCTGTTTATTTACTTTAGTGCAGCAGTAACATGCAGGGATAAAGCTTGTCACAGCTGGGCAAACTCACCATATTCCTTACGCAGGTGGTCTGGAATGTGGGGCTCATAACCTTCCTTCTCAGGGACCTCCACAAATTCATCTTCATCCTCATCGTCTTCATCGTCATCCAAAGCTTTCATCTACAGAGATATTTTTGTTGTTTTTTTTTTTTTTAATGTGAAGACTCCTTTTCATTTCCCTTCACATTGAAAATATTTCGCAAACATCTTGATAACCCTACCGAGACTGCTCTGTGTCAAAAGTATTTCCCTAATTATGTATTTAATCTTTATCTAAGATTAGGCCTTTGCTTAACATTTTATCTCTAAAGCCAAACTCTGTCCTAAGGGCTTCTTTAAAGCCCCTTTTATCCATTAGAACATATGCAGTTGGTGAAGTCTGAGAAAGTGTGAAGCTATAAAATAAGACCAAAAAAATCTTAAAATAACATAAAGATTTTGGCTTAATGAGCAATTGATAGCCCTATCTCTTCTCCATTGGTTGATTTTACACATTTAGCTGTGCCCAAATAGTCTGTGGCATGTTAAATAGTATCACAAATTGTTTAAGAGCTCAAAACCAGGGCAGGCAAACAGGAGGGGAAGCAGATGGACTGGCAAGCTAAGACTGAACAAAGTAAGAATATTCTGATCTGTATACTACAGTATTTCACTGTGTTTCTTCACAACAGCAGTAAAAATAATTTGATGCCTTAATTTCTTAACTAATCTGGTACATCCCAACCATTCATACCATTAGACCACACACATTACTACACTCAAGATCAACAAAATAGGACTTTTAAATGTGTACTTGGTCTATATTCCAGTCCAAAATTGAACATCTACGACTAGCTGAAAAATAAAAATGGAGCTCCTACCAACAAGCAGGGTAATTCGTTCCCATAAGTGGCTTCCTATATATAATCATAGACTGATTAAGGTTGGAAAAGACCCCAAGGATCATCAAGTCCAGCCATCAACCCAACACACATTTCAGATAGTTACTACTGTACATGTGCCAGCAAGCGTCCAACAGTTTTTTCTAAACTTTTCTTCTAAACTACACATAACCTAAAAGAACTTGTGCCACCTCAGACATGACCTGTGCTATCAGCACTTTAAAACAGCAAATGCCAGCTATTCTAAAACAACCACAAAAAGGCAGCAAAAGCCACCTTAGGAGTCACCTAATTCTTAACAACATAATTAGCACGTTATTGTATGTCTGACATGCACTTTTACAAGTCTAGGAAATAATAAGGGGTTCCCACTAAAACCAACCTTACCACAGGCTATCACTTTTTTTAACTTCACTGCAGCAAGCCAAAGCTATAGATAAGGAATGGCAGCATTTTTACTATTTTCAGCCGTGTTCTTTACTTCTCTTACTGCACCTGACTTAGGTTGATATTCACATCAACTACTCATTGTTACAAGCACTGGAGGATACTGCAGGTTTTGCCTGCAGCAGAATTTTCCCAATTTAATTCACTACTCTAATCTTGTGTCACAGCTGCACAGCTGAGTTCCTTTAAATCACAGATATACTCCGAATCCAAAAAACCTAGAAACTAATCTTGGTTTACTGAACGTAGTTAAAAATTTAAAATAAATAATTTAAGAATCAGCATTTCTTTTTGGTCAATATTACTTGTAAACGGGACTGAATTAATTCCTAATAAAGAACAATAATTGATATTAACACATATATTGATACACTTTGACATATAATGGTGTAAGTTCGAAGTACAATTCTTCCCTTTGTTTAAAAATTGACTTTGATTTAAGAAAGCTGCAGTTCCAGTCAAAAAAAGGAAAAGAAAAAATATTTACTGCGCTAATGAACAGCCTAACACCTAATTAGTCTTAATTTTAAAATAAAGTCTCAGTATAACCATGTTTGAAAGCACCCTGCTGCCAAAGATAAGTAACAACCACAACATAGTCTCTTTAGCCCAATTATCGCTACCTCGAGAGTTGTCAGCCTTCTGCAATCACTCTTCCTCATCCAAAAGACAGAAGCAGTTTGGGCCCTACCGGGCATGGCCAAGACAGATGCTCACCAAACCGGACCTCCGCAGCAGAAACCAGAACAACAGTTCTAATGCAAAGAAAGGGTCAAATATTCTACCACTAATCACATACTCGCAAGGGCACGAAAGACTAGACATGAAAGAAGCATATCTGTATGAAACTGCAACTTTTAGAAGACCTTCCCAATGGCCTTTAGAAACAAAAGCATCCTCAGGTTTTGTACTCTGCGCAGTAGAAGAGGGCTAGAGATTGAAGAGAATTTTGTTTGTATTTTGGTTTCAAAACTCTGCTGGTGTTTTATCCATGAAGGGCAATTTAATTAAGTTTGGAAATACATCCACTCTTATTTCTCCAGCTTGAAGAAGGGCTACATTGGACTTTCCATACTCAGTTTCCATTTCTCATTTAACTATTAAAAATTATTTTTCCAGGCTAAAACTTTCCATGGATGATCTTAGTCTACAACTTTGTGCCATAATGTAAAAGCTGACCAACTTTCACCTTATAAAACAGGGAAAGCAAATTTGTGTATTTCTATAGATTTTACTCAGAAGTAACTGTAAACAAATAAACAGCAACAGGTTTAAGGAATTGAGAAATAACGTCAAACCAGTAAGAGAAAGAAAACTCAGTTCAGACTGACCAAATTTAACTTAAATCGCTAGATTATACCTAAAATATCAGTGGGTACAACACAAGTAGTCACGTGCACGGTGTATCTGAGAGGACTAGAAAGAATTCAGAAGAGTACTATCTTTAACTGAAATCTCTCCTAATTTGCTCACATGCCGTCAGAGACACGTAGCTCTCTGTACATGAATATACTAAAATTCAGTGGGCTTCACTAATCCCCAACTTGAAAACCTGCATTAGAAGCAACTTTGCTGTATTACCTGCATGGTCTAAAACTTTAAAGCACGTGAAAAGCCTGACAGAGAAAAGGCATAATCAGATGCAAATTCACTTTGTTTAGGTACAATCCATGAACTGTGCATTCAAGTACTATAGAAAACATTAATCATAGGAAACTGTAATTTTTGTTATCAGTCTAACACTAATCAAAAGGGAAACCTGTCACTACCGCTGACCTGTGAAACGTCCCAATTATACTCTTCGGAAATGACAGGAGCACTTAACTTCCTCACTGAGTAAATGACGACGATCAATCAAGTTTGAATAACAATGAGCCACGGAGCTGAAAATTATTTTTTGTATAGAATCTACCCAGGAATTTATGAAAGGTGAAAAGCAACCCAAGGTTTTAGGGGCATTATGGCTTTCAGCTAGTGCAGCACATATCAAACACTAAACAGAATTTATGTGTTTTAATTTTCTAAAAGGTAGATGTGGACTTGGTGCTACAATGCATAACATATAATGCCAGATTTTAAATATGGGGGTCATTTTCATAAAATATTATGCTTATTGTTCACACCCTTGAATTTCCCTGAGGTCCTCTATTAAATTTAGATTTCTTGTAAAAAAAATTAACTGCTTAGCTAACTATCAGGAATAAAGCCCCCTTTTCCCTTCAAACAGACATAAAGTCTTTATTTTTATATAATCTTTAACAAGATAACTTATTTATCTTTTTACTTTAAAATATTAAAGTCATCACTGGTGGAAATTCAAGAAGTCACACAGTAGTAGTAGGTACTTATATCTCAATTTATTTCATTCTAGTGATACTTCATCAGAACCAGCCCATTTATGCTGTTTTGTTCCATTCCCTTTCTACAGGAAGGAAGAGGGCTCATGAGCAACATTATTAGTCAGAAAAGTATCTTTTTTTTAAATTCCACTTTCCAAACATGAAGACAGCTCCAAAGCAAGCTCTACAGATGCAGTATGAAAGTTCAGCCACCTATTATCTCCTTTTCCACTATAGGTAAACGTTTTCAGTCAATTAAAATAAAGCAACGATCCACAATTAAATCAGAAGAAAAAAATAATTAGGACAACCTTTTGAGTGTCAGAATTAGCAAATTGTAAACTTTTATGAATGAGTGGTTAGGTATTTGCAAACAAGAAAAACGAGACTATGATAAAAACAAGAAATAAGCCATTTCTAGTGTGCCACATCTGAAGGGAAGTAAAGTATAAGCTCAAGTGATAAATACCACAACGTAAAGCTTTTCTTGTAGTGCACAGAATTAAACACCTCTAAGATAAGTAGTCACACAACCGCTTCTTTCTCAGTAACCTGTCAAAGAACGTGGGGAAAAAGTGTCCTGTTCTCAAATCCATTCTAATTATCAGGTGATACCAGGAAAGTCACTAATACAGTTTGGCAGTGTTATCAGAGCCCAAGGGTGAACTCTCCTCCCTCTGCCGCTAGAGGATGGTCCCCCTGAAGGCAGACCAAACTGATTCCCAGACACCAGAGGCTCCTTGCACCATCATTGCTCCTCAAGCTTCACAGGGAAGGGAAGTTTTTCGATTCAGTGCTAATCTGCTCTATAATGCTGACATTTATTTATCTATACATTTATCTAAATGAATCATGGTTTGGCAAAACTATGTGAGGTTTTTTTTTAAACATGGTGGTATTTGTGACTAGATATCTTACTGTTAGAGGAAATAGGATTTAGATAGATAATTTCCAGACTTTTGGGCTGAATTTACACAGTAAAAAAATGCAGAAAATACACATGCATTAGTTTCATTGTAATCAGTTAGAACAATGCCTCCTCATTTCTCCTAATTTTCATTAAAAACTTAAAATATTCCAGCTAGCCAAGTGCAATCAAACCATTTGCTCCCTAACTTATTTTATAAACCACGTTTCCTTATCAGTCTCCACCTCATTAAAAAGACTGAAAACAAATATTAGATGCCAGTAGAAATGCAATTGTATCTTTTACTTTGGAGTCAACACTCCAAGAGTCTCCAGCTGTTAGTGTAGCTCAGTGCAACCACAGCTCCAGTTAAATGCCCTGCTCATCCAACCCAACCGGTAATAAATGCAAAAAACCCCTCCACCCACCACACAACACTTGGAAAGATGTACAGAAAAGCCTTTGCTCCCTTTCCCAGTTTTATACAAATTGTTTGCTACTTTCTGTTAAGAGGATTTAAAAACCTGAGCCTCTGCAATCATAATTAAAGCAAGCAATAAAATGACTGAAATATGCAATGCCATCAGTTTATAGGAGTAGATGTACAGCATTTACCAGTTATTTTAGAAAAAGAAGGAAGAGAAAAGATAGCACATGAAGAACTCATATCTACTTACTAAAACACCTTGCAAACTACAGCTGCAACCATTAAATAAATTTTGCATGGTCTAATTAACTTGGTTTGCAATCTCAATTACTTTTCACCCAAGAAATCACTTTTGTTCAGTTTTATGTGTGTCTGTTTCCCTTTCTAAAAAAAAAAATGATGTAAGGCATCCTCAGACAAGTGAACTCTAAACTTCATTTGTCTTTCAGCAGGCTTGATGGCTATGCATTTAAAAACCCATTCTATCTTATAAACTAAAAATTAAATGTACTCAGCTGTGATGGTCGTCATTGCATCTGCTATTTATATGCTAATACCCTCACTGGAAGATCTTGCAAATTATTCCACCATGCCAATATCTCATGTGCATCTACTCAAAGCCAACTAAATATTTTTCTAGAGGCAGAAGATTTTGGTCAGGGAACCAGAATATTTATTGCCATAGAACCTAGTTAAAGGGGCAGTCTTTAGCAAATACATTTTTTATTCAACCACAACACAAAACATGCTTCAGTCATCTTAAATGAAATTTGGGTGTAGAATCTACGTAAGCAAACGCTGACTGGGTAAAAATAATTTTTTCAGTGCCATTAATAGAAACGGAATAGTTAAACAGTATACCTTACATGTAAAGGACTTTTACAAGTCCCTCCTTTTCATCTTTTTACGTTGTCCAATGCAGGATGAAAAGGAAACAAATGCTGGCCTTTTGACAGGTTTCAGAAGCGTACTTGAGTTTTCCTGCGTGCAACACAAGGAAAACATAAACGACTAAGAGAGCTGTATTTATAGGGACCTCCCACACACACGCCCTCCTTTGCTCCATGATTTGAGCATAAATTCAGACCTACATGACTTCAAATTAGATATGTGGTCCAGGCAAACCACATTTTATGTTTACCAGTAAAAGTATCACTATTAATTCTATCTGTAGTTGCTCAACAGCACATAGGCTATTTGGCCCGTCTGGCTTTTATTTAGGAATGCACTTTTCACGCTATTTCATAATTTCCAGAAGTTAGTAAAAATGTTTAAAGGGTTCTAGCCCAAGAGTTAGCCTATGTACAATGCCAGAGAACCAGCGTACCTTGTCCCAACCTGCTTTAGCCATATAAACCACCCAATGAAACAGTTTTTCTTCAAAGCAATGTACACTAGCCTGAGTCTGTGAGAATTGCTGCAGTCCAGGAAGTGCAAGCTTCAGGTTCACTCGAGACTTGCGCCAAAGCAGTCTCCAACCCATCTAGTGATAAATAGAGATACATACATTGGAAGGTCAATACTGGGGAGGTGCATTGCACAAAACCTGTATCACTGTGTTACTAGCTACTGCATCTCTGGTCCCTAGCAGGCTCAAGGTCTCAGCTTAGGAGGGATTTTAATAAAAAGCAGCAAAAATTTACTCAAAAATACCAGGAGATCTGAAGGCACAAGACAGTTCAAAAAAACCTGGATCTTAATGAATCATATGTCCAATATACCAAATGGACTAGCATGTGCGCTTACACTTTCACAAAGGCAGCAAATAAAGGTAGTCTGGAAAAATGGTTCATTTGACAAACCTATTCTCTCAGGAAGGTATTGCAAAGCAAGTTTAGTACTTTAGCAGTAACCACTCGAGATATATCTGCAGGTGTGTTTTCATATTTCACTACTTGGGCTCCTACCATCCACCAAAATAAACAGCACTTGGTTGCATAGACATTCTTAAGCCTTAAGAAAGTCCATTAGAAAAGCAAAGTTCTCTTACATAATCCAAACTTTCATAAAATAAATACCACATTCAGGGGAAGTGTAACA
This sequence comes from Pterocles orientalis, assembly GCA_011057875.1. Taxonomy (NCBI): domain Eukaryota; kingdom Metazoa; phylum Chordata; class Aves; order Pterocliformes; family Pteroclidae; genus Pterocles; species Pterocles orientalis. The sequence continues at coordinate 1,106,481 of WKFP01013917.1, forward strand.
GTTTTACTTAAACTACTGAAGATCTCCAAGCCTAACAACACCTTTCCTTTCCATGCATCCCAGAGAGTTAAAACAGGAGCCTGTCATCTTACACTATTAAAGCTAACAAAGTTTTCTAAGATAAAAAAAATATTGACTCCTACAAAATTTATGCTACCTACCTACATTTGATACTGATATTCAATTTGTATCATTAAAAGTGATTGTAGTGTTAGTCCCTTAAATGTATTTGTGTGATATTTATACAAAAATAAAGGTTACATCTTACTTATGAAAGTACAGGAATGTACTTTTCCCATGCAGCTACTGTAAATACTTCAGGCAGTACATCTTGTTAAAATGTATTATTTTTTACTGTCTAATATTAGCATCCGGTATGTTTTTTTCATTCGTTTTTTAATTCACACTGGAAGATGAGTTGATCATATATCACTCCATCCATTTGAGTCCTCTAATTAAGTAAAGATTTACCTTCATAACTGGATCTGCATTACCTGAGTTTATGCAGTTACTGAAAGGGACAGTCTCACAATCTGGGCTTAACGCTGGTACAGAAATCCTCTTCTCTGGATTAAGTTCCAGTCAGTTCAGGCCCCTGTTGCAACAGGAGCTCTAGCGCTGGTACAAGGGAGGCACTGGGAATCATCAGGGGAGGAAACAGAGACAGGACTCTCTTTTGATGGCTGCTGTTGCTTAGATCATCTTTAGGCCAATCATAAAATCATGATAGAAATACACAAGCTGCTTCCCTGTTCACCTCCCACAGGGTAGTACAACGGCAACCTGTACAAAAAACCTGCCGGCTAAGAAGTAGGTCTGGTAACTACATAACACGCTAAGAAATACCTGGTAGAATTTCATTTTTAATGTTTCAGAAATTGTAGAATGGATTAAAAGCTAAGGTTTAGAGCTGAAGGGAAAAAAGAATCTCATTATTAAAATCTTTATGAAATTTTAGGAAATGTGATTTTCATCTAAAATGTGCTATAACTAGATTCCCATTAGCACTCACTCATGCAAAGAAGTCCCGCTGTATTTGATGGATTACCACCTACCGCTTAGACCAGATCCAACTCCTGCTACTAAAAATTTGTATCCACCACCAATGTACACAGGCCCCTGTCTCATACTACAGTCTGGACACACATACACTGTAAAATCAGTAACTAAATTGCACCTTACGTTTTATCACATTATGAATTAATCTGAACCACACATACATTAAAATTATTTTAGATGCTATATTTTTAACAGAAAAATATACATCTCAACTAAATATACATAATTTATTACAGGCAACAAGTCAGGAAAATATCCTCTGCAAGACACACAAAACCTTACATACATTCCTGATCATGGGCTTTAGCCACAGAGATATCACTAGATGTGAATATATTTACTTCAATACTATTGCATCTATTAAATTAAAATGCTTTGTTCCAAGGTTTGTAACAGGTTTGTTCCAAGCCTGAAAATTTTCTTCCTTTTCCATTTTTATAAATACACATTTAGCAACGTGTTTTTACTGAACCTCACAAATACATCAAATCATTTCAATGTACTGCTTCCCTTTGCAAGGCAGGACGAATAAACAGCAGGAAGCAAATTTATATCTACCTACAGAGTACACACTGCTCAGTATTCATAGATGAATCAGGGGAGATGACCCTTCGGCCTGAAAAACTTAAATACTTAACATAAGGGTTAACTTGATGATAGAGACATCCTACTTTATTTTACACTCTATTAGAAGAGCTCCAAATTGCATTGTGCGACCTGCGAATCAGATAGGGATCAGAGGTCGTCACAGTGCCAACTTTAAAAATTCATGGCTGGATCTGCATAACAAGATATTTTTAATAACTTTGTAACAGTGGCAGGCTGCAGAGCCAGTGCAAAGCATAAAATACACTCCGCTCTAGAAAAGAAAAAAACAAAACCACCACAGGGTTTACTTTTACAATGAGGGTTAATTTTACAATGTTTTGCTTTAGATCAGCCCTACATCCTGACAAGACTTAAAAACCCTGAAATGCTCTTTTAGCTGGAAAGTGATTGTGAAAGGGATATTTCACAGACAGAAATAATTATCATGGGACGGTTAAAACAGGAGAGGGAAGAGGAAGCATAAGCATCTGTATGATTTATTTAATATTTTAATTTTACAGTTATGGTTGACCTGGCTTTTTTGATAAATATTAGCTAGCCAAAAAAAAAATTATTTAAAATGTTGCCTGGGTTGCTACTTTGACCATACAAACATTAATAAACTTTATTTACATGCTAATGATGTAGACAATCTCATAAAGGACATCTTTAGGTGTCTTACTGATTTAATTATCAAATATTCCTATATTTGTCTTAAGTTTCAGAAAACATACTAAAAATCAACATTGTTACTATTTAAACCTCAACATTAAATACTTCTGGTTTTCAAAGGGCAACTATTTTAAGAGTTAGGGTTTTCGTTTGTGTGTAATTTAAAAGCATCACCTGGGGAAAAGACTTTTACAAACGTCTCACTCTTGCTCCTTGGGTTAAGTATGTTTTAGCAGATGTGTGTTCAGGCACAGTGAGGGATCACTAAATACAATTACTTACCCCACAAAATCACCTTTTCTAAAATGAGGAAAAGGGGAAAATAAGGAGGACGTGAGTACAAACAGCTTTTACTTAAGGCAGAAAGCAGGTAACTGGACTGGACACTCTATGGCTACAGAAATATGCAGAAAGAGAAAACAATACAGCCTTTGCTTTTGATCTAAAATTCAAGTGCAACTTTTTTTTTTTTTAAAGCAGGCACTAACTTAAGTAAAATACAGACTTATAAAAGAGCTGGTTATAAAGCTAAAAGATGATTAGGCAGAAATAACTCATTAGCACTGACAAAATGCCAAGCTGTAGTTGAAGATATGGGGAAAAAAAAACAGCCATAGTTTTGCAAACAAAAAATTGGTAGAGCTCTTTATTATACATTAAAATTTGAATCTTTTAATGTATTAAAATATTTAAGACTAAACTATGACCACTATATTTAACTTGTAAATATAACACATAACAATTTTCTGACGTCATTATTTCAGAAAAAATCTAGCTTGTATTGCAGGAGGGTTTGGGGATCAGATCAGGTTCTGGACAACACAAGGACAGCCTTCCCAAATCTAATTATTAATGGCATTATTGAATGCAACCAGATGTTTCACATGGATAAAATTAAGTACATGAATAAATCAAGATCCAAGCACACACTTAGATGTGAGAGAAGATACGGAAACGTGAAACAAAAAGTAATGAAGACATTTAATGAAAAACTAGATATTCCTGGTTGTTAATATAACCTGAAATTAAAAATTCAAAATCTAATAAGCCTGTTAAATGATCACACTGCTGACAGACAAATGAGTGGGGTGTTTCTCACATCATATTCCCTACTAGCTTCTACCTGGCCAAATTTTAGACAGTAAACCTTTTAAGGCTTCCCCAAAGGTAATTACATAAGAGATAAGTATACTCTCCGTGTACAATACATAGCTAATGAGCTACATTTCTATTAATAACGTGAGAACTTCAAGTATTAACCAGCAGATAATTCGTTATGAAAATGATGTAAGTGAAAGGTAGTGTGGATGATTTAAAATACAGGACACATTTGTCCTCTCATAACTTTTAAAATTGCAAGATCATTTGCCCCTAATCAGCTGCAAATCAGACATTACAGAAGAAAAAAAATAATAATCTAGTATTTTAAGAAAAGGGGGAAGACATTAACAAACGAAACTATTCCTTAACCAGGAAAAATTAGTTTTAAAGGAACATACCAGCCATAAGCAAATTATTCCTTAAAAGAATTAAACCTCTGGAAACAGGAATTTCTATTTAAACATCCATCTCAGCCAATAATTACAATTGTACTTCTATAATAATTCATCTAAATAGAATCAACAATTAACTCGAAGTGTCTCTGGTGGATTGCTGCTGTAAGTTTACCTGGAAAAACAGGCTGAGACCATGACTGGCTTTGGATAAAGGTGGTGTAGAGAAAAATGTCGAGCATGCAGTATGCACTCCCTCTACTGGGCACTCAGATTATCCTGAACAGGCATTCAGAGAAAGGAAGGGGTATGTACGAGCATCCAGGTATGGTGAAATAAAAACCCTTTTGCAGCTTCTGCCCTCTTACGCCAGATTCAGCTAAAACTCAGATTCACAGGAAAACAGATTTCAAAGCTCTTGAAAACTCTTCAAAAACTCTCAAAATACCAAAACCCAACACCTGATTCATGCCCCTAGCAAGCATATAACTACAATGAATGATATTTTTGTAAGCTCACAAAAACTCATTTGCCTTTGACCAGCAAAGTAAGAATGTCACTGTTTCTCCACCACAATTAAGGTTTTCTGATGGTTTGAGTTCTCCATTACCATGGAGAAGAAAACAAAGAGGTGGTTATATCTCATGTCACTAGAAACCATTTCAAGTTAAAGTGTTCCACTGTATCAAGTTCTGTGCTTTCTTTCAGGTGAACTTCATATAAGAGAAGTTTTGGTACCAGTGTTGTGCAACATCTTTGTCATGGACAGTGGGACTGAGTGCATGCTCCACAAGGTTGCTGACAGCACCAAGCTGTGTGGCACAGTCTGCGTGCTGGAGGGAAGGGATGCCACCCAGAAGGACCTGGACAGGCTGGCGAGGTGGGCCAATGCCAACCTCCTGGAGTTCAACAAGGACAAGTGCAAGGTCCTGCATGTGGGTCAGGGCAATCCCAAACACAAATGCAGGCTAGGAAGAAGATGGGTTGAGAGCAGCCCTGAGAAGAAGGACTTGGGGGTGGTGGTAGATGAGAAGCTGAACATGACCCAGTAATGGGTGCTTGCAGCCTAGAAGGCTGTGTCCTGGGCTGCATCCAAAGATGTGTGACCAGCAGGTCAAAGGAGGTGATTCTCCCCCTCTACCCTGCTCTCGTGAGACCCCACCTGGAGTACTGCATCCAGCTCTGGGGCCCCCAACATAAGGAAGATGTGGATCTGTTGGAGCAAGTCCAGGGGAGGCCACAAAAATTATGAGAGGGCTGGAGCACCTCCCGTTACAGGTGCTGAGAGGACAGGCTGAGAGAGTTGGGGTTTTTCAGCCTGCAGGGAGTGTAGGGATAGGATGAGGGGTAACAGTTTTAAACTAAAAGAGGGGAGATTTTGATTAGATATTAGGAAGAACTTTTTCCTGTGAGGGTGGTGAGACAGTGGAACAGGTTGCCCAGGGAGGTTGTGGATGCCCCATCCCTGGAGGGGTTCAAGGCCAGGCTGGATGAGGCTTTGAGCAATCTGGGCTAGAGGGAGGTGTTCCTGCCCATGGCAGGGGGGCTGGAACTTGATGATCTTTAAGGTCCTTTCCAACCCAAACCGTTCTATGATTCTATGAATACAAAACAGAAGCAGCAATACTGAATTAAAGAGAAGCTGCATGCAGTGCTTCATATGCTGAGATGTAAATATTTGACAGATGGGGATTTAATAATCACCAAGAGATGCTGTTTATTTTTTTCTATCAGACTCTTATTCTACCTGTTTCTACATTTTAACAAAGTCATTTGACACAAATAAAAGGTAATTTAAACAGTTTCCTTCTGAAGTATGTTCAGGTTATAAATTTAAAGTAACTCAGCACTAACACTAAATTTCAGTATTTTCCACTAGAGAAAAGCCCCAGGAATACTTATATATTGTTTTGAATGCTTAAGTTAATACCTCAGCCTGCATTGCTCCATTTTGAATGTATTCATTGTGAGCACTGCTACATATTCTCTTTTTTTTTTTCCTTCTAATGACAGAATTTATTAGCTTTCAAACCTTATAT
>WKFP01013917.1:1118260-1131712 GCA_011057875.1 Pterocles orientalis
TCACAAATACATCAAATCATTTCAATGTACTGCTTCCCTTTGCAAGGCAGGACGAATAAACAGCAGGAAGCAAATTTATATCTACCTACAGAGTACACACTGCTCAGTATTCATAGATGAATCAGGGGAGATGACCCTTCGGCCTGAAAAACTTAAATACTTAACATAAGGGTTAACTTGATGATAGAGACATCCTACTTTATTTTACACTCTATTAGAAGAGCTCCAAATTGCATTGTGCGACCTGCGAATCAGATAGGGATCAGAGGTCGTCACAGTGCCAACTTTAAAAATTCATGGCTGGATCTGCATAACAAGATATTTTTAATAACTTTGTAACAGTGGCAGGCTGCAGAGCCAGTGCAAAGCATAAAATACACTCAGCTCTAGAAAAGAAAAAAACAAAACCACCACAGGGTTTACTTTTACAATGAGGGTTAATTTTACAATGTTTTGCTTTAGATCAGCCCTACATCCTGACAAGACTTAAAAACCCTGAAATGCTCTTTTAGCTGGAAAGTGATTGTGAAAGGGATATTTCACAGACAGAAATAATTATCATGGGACGGTTAAAACAGGAGAGGGAAGAGGAAGCATAAGCATCTGTATGATATATTTAATATTTTGTGTTTACTTTTACAGTTATGGTTGACCTGGCTTTTTTGATAAATATTAGCTAGCCAAAAAAAAAAATTATTTAAAATGTTGCCTGGGCTGCTACTTTTACCATACAAACATTAATAAACTTTATTTACACGCTAATGATGTAGACAATCTCATAAAGGACATCTTTAGGCATCTTACTGATTTAATTATCAAATATTCCTATATTTGTCTTAAGTTTTAGAAAACATACTAAAAATCAACATTGTTACTGTTTAAACCTCAACATTAAATACTTCTGGTTTTCAAAGGGTTTTAAGAGTTAGGGTTTTCGTTTGTGTGCAATTTAAAAGCATCACCTGGGGAAAAGACTTTTACAAACATCTCACTCTTGCTCCTTGGGTTAAATATGTTTTAGCAGATGTGCATTCAGGCACAGTGAGGGATCACTAAATACAATTACTTACCCCACAAAATCACCTTTTCTAAAATGAGGAAAAGGGGAAAAAAAGGAGGACGTGAGTACAAACAGCTTTTACGTAAGGCAGAAAGCAGGTAACTGGACTGGACACTCTATGGCTACAGAAATATGCAGAAAGAGAAAACAATACGGCCTTTGCTTTTGATCTAAAATTCAAGTGCAACTTTTTTTTTTAAAGCAGGCACTAACTTAAGTAAAATACAGACTTATAAAAGAGCTGGTTATAAAGCTAAAAGATGATTAGGCAGAAATAACTCATTAACACTGACAAAAGCTGTAGTTGAAGATATGGGAAAAAAAAAACAGCCATAGTTTTGCAACCAAAAAATTGGTAGAGCTCTTTATTATACATTAAAATTTGAATCTTTTAATATATTAAAATATTTAAGACTAAACTATGACCACTATATTTAACTTAACAATTAATTGTTAATACGTAACAATTTTCTGACGTTATTATTTCAGAAAAAAATTTAGCTTGTATTGCAGGAGGGTTTGGGGATCAGATCAGGTTCTGGACAACACAAGGACAGCCTTCTCCAAATCTAATTATTAATGGCATTATTGAATGCAACCAGATGTTTCACACGGATAAAATTAAGTACATGAATAAATCAAGATCCAAGCACACACTTAGATGTGACAGAAGGAAACGTGAAACAAAAAGTAATGAAGACATTTAATGAAAAACTAGATATTCCTGGTTGTTAATATAACCTGAAATTAAAAATTCAAAATCTAATAAGCCTGTTAAATGATCACACTGCTGACAGACAAATGAGTGGGGTGTTTCTCACATCACATTCCCTACTAGCTTCTACCTGGCCAAATTTTAGACAGTAAACCTTTTAAGGCTTCCCCAAAGGTAATTACATAAGAGATAAGTATACTCTCCGTGTACAATATATAGCTAATGAGCTACATTTCTATTAATAACGTGAGAACTTCCAAGTATTAACCAGCAGATAATTCGTTATGAAAATGATGTAAGTGAAAGGTAGTGTGGATGATTTAAAATACAGGACACATTTGTCCTCTCATAACTTTTAAAATTGCAAGATCATTTGCCCCTAATCAGCTGCAAATCAGACATTACAGAAGAAAAAAAATAATAATCTAGTATTTTAAGAAAAGGGGGAAGACATTAACAAACGAAACTATTCCTTAACCAGGAAAAATTAGTTTTAAAGGAACATACCAGCCATAAGCAAATTATTCCTTAAAAGAATTAAACCTCTGGAAACAGGAATTTCTATTTAAACATCCATCTCAGCCAATAATTACAATTGTACTTCTATAATAATTCAACTAAATAGAATCAACAATTAACTCAAAGTGTCTCTGGTGGATTGCTGTTGTAAGTTTACCTGGAAAAACAGGCTGAGACCATGACTGGCTTTGGATAAAGGTGGTGTAGAGAAAAATGTCGAGCATGCAGTATGCACTCCCTCTACTGGGCACTCAGATTATCCTGAACAGGCATTCAGAGAAAGGAAGGGGTATGTACGAGTATCCAGGTACGGTGAAATAAAAGCCCTTTTGCAGCTTCTGCCCTCTTACACCAGATTCAGCTAAAACTCGGATTCACAGGAAAACAGATTTCAAAGCTCTTGAAAACTCTTCAAAAACTCTCAAAATACCAAAACCCAACACCTGATTCATGCCCCTAGCAAGCATATAACTACAATGAGTGATATTTTTGTAAGCTCACAAAAACTCATTTGCCTTTGACCAGCAAAGTAAGAATGTCACTGTTTCTCCACCACAATTAAGGTTTTCTGATGGTTTGAGTTCTCCATTACCATGGAGAAGAAAACAAAGAGGTGGTTGTATCTCATGTCACTAGAAACCATTTCAAATCAAAGCGCTCCACTGTATCAAGTTCTGTGCTTTCTTTCAGGTGAACTTCATATAAGAGAAGTTTTGGTACCAGTGTTGTGCAACATCTTTGTCATGGACAGTGGGACTGAGTGCACGCTCCACAAGGCTGCTGACAGCACCAAGCTGCGTGGCACAGTCTGCATGCTGGAGGGAAGGGATGCCACCCAGAAGGACCTGGACAGGCTGGCGAGGTGGGCCAATGCCAACCTCCTGGAGTTCAACAAGGACAAGTGCAAGGTCCTGCACGTGGGTCACGGCAATCCCAAACACAAATGCAGGCTAGGAAGAGGATGGGTTGAGAGCAGCCCGGAGAAGAAGGACTTGGGGGTGGTGGTAGATGAGAAGCTGAACATGACCCAGTAATGGGTGCTTGCAGCCTAGAAGGCTAACTGTGTCCTGGGCTGCATCCAAAGAAGTGTGACCAGCAGGTCGAAGGAGGTGATTCTCCCCCTCTACCCTGCTCTCGTGAGACCCCACCTGGAGTGCTGCATCCAGCTCTGGGGCCCCCAACATAAGGAAGATGTGGATCTGTTGGAGCAAGTCCAGGGGAGGCCACAAAAATTATGAGAGGGCTGGAGCACCTCCCGTACAGGTGCTGAGAGGACAGGCTGAGAGAGTTGGGGTTTTTCAGCCTGAACAAGAGAAGGCTCTGGGGAGACCTTACAGCAACTTCCAGTGCTAAAAGGGGGCTACAGGAGAGATGGGGAGGCACTCTTGATCAGGGAGTGTAGGGATAGGATGAGGGGTAACGGTTTTAAACTAAAAGAGGGGAGATTTTGATTAGATATTAGGAAGAACTTTTTCCTGTGATGGTGGTGAGGCAGTGGCCCAGGTTGCCCAGAGAGACTGTGGATGCCCCATCCCTGGAGGGGTTCAAGGCCAGGCTGGATGAGGCTTTGAGCAATCTGGGCTAGTGGGAGGTGTCCCTGCCCATGGCAGGGGGGCTGGAACTTGATGATCTTTAAAGTCCTTTCCAACCCAAACCGTTCTATGATTCTATGAATACAAAACAGAAGCAGCAATACTGAATTAAAGGGAAGCTGCACGCAGTGCTTCATATGCTGAGATGTAAATATTTGACAGATGGGGATTTAATAATCACTAAGAGATGCTGTTTATTTTGTTCTATCAGACTCTTATTCTACCTGTTTCTACATTTTAACAAAGTTATTTGACACAAATAAAAGGTAATTTATACAGTTTCCTTCTGAAGTATGTTCAGGTTATAAATTTAAAGTAACTCAGCACTAACACTAAATTTCAGTATTTTCCACTAGAAAAAAGCCCCAGGAATACTTATATATTGTTTTCAATGCTTAAGTTAATACCTCAGCCTGCATTGCTCCATTTTGAATGTATTCATTGTGAGCACTGCTACATATTCTCTTTTTTTTTTTCCTTCTAATGACAGAATTTATTAGCTTTCAAACCTTATATAGACAGCATTGATCAATCCCCAGAAGTGGTAACAATACCACTTTAAACACATACACACGCACGCACACACACATGAAAAGCAGGGCTTGAATGTCCTTTCTATCTTGCAAGAAATATAGCAACCAATATTCCATGCAGAAGTGCAGCAAATGAAGTCCTGTCAAGCAAATGGCAGGAATGACAGCAGATGTCTGGATTTCTTCATAGCTGGTTGCATAAAGGTAGCACACATATTTCATTAGAGAAAAAAACCTCTGACAAGTCAGTCTTTCAGTACTTTTCATTCAGAGTTGGCATTTTTGACTGGTGCGGTACATCAGTAGGTATTAAGAAGATGAACCAGATTAATCTTGATAAAGCTTCATTTGCACAATGAAAGCAAAGTCTACAACACTCAGTCATGGCTAAACAAAGCTACTACAATTTAGTCCAAGGTATAAAGCCCAGATTAAATTATTACAATCCAGTCATTAACCAGACCTTACTCTGGACCCTGACCCAAAACACTTATTTTCATGTCAAGCTATACAGTAATTTAACTTGATCACAATCAACAGAAACGAGTAGTACGCAGCTCTGCTTTTTAGCTACATAAACAAGCCACAGACTCCTTCTTGGATCTGAATAAAGTACTTGATCTTTCAGCCTCCGTTTATTCACAAGCTTTACCTATTTCACAATAACTGTCGTAGGTAACTAATCTTTGTGATATATTTTGACACTGTAAAGCTTTATATAACAACTAATTATTTTAAGATAGCCACAATCACACTACAGGCTCCCTAGAGAGAGAACATGCTCCAAAGCAGAGATACTACTTTCCTGAATTGTGAGACTCCATCACAGTTTAGCAAGTCGTAAAAGAACATGAGCAACAGAATGCTTACTGAGAAATATGCAGGAAAGAAGCTGAGGACATAACAATGTTACACATGAAGACATTAAGGATAAATAAAGTCTGAACTTAGACACTTCCCTGTTCTAACCAACAACAGTGCTGCCTTACACGGTTTTGTCTAATAACCATGGCCCTGGAGGTGTTCAGTGCAACTTCCTTAGTGAAACTACACCAGCTGAATTAGTGCACTTATCAATAAAACTTGTGTTGAAAAGTTTGCCAAATCAAGGCTTAAGAGAAAGTGCATTTTTGGTATACAAGCTAAGCATTATTAATGGTCTCCTCTAGTAAAACTGAATTTTAAGAAACTCACCACTTTTCTTTTTCTCTCTTTAAAGGTAATGTTCATTTCTTTGTATTTCTTCAGAGCAGTCTCCAATTTATTCTTGAGATCAATGGCACATCTTAGCCGATCATCGTTTATTCCTGCTCTGGTAAATAACTGCAAAGCAAGAAAACAACATTCTTATCAGTTTTTCTAGACATCTGAGCCAAAAAACATTTCATTTCCTTTTACCATTAAAGAAATAACACTGTCACAAATTCCTTTATTTTAAAAGTAACAATTAGTGAAGTCAGTTCTTCTCCTATCTAGAATATAAAAGCTAATAGCAACTGCTGAAGACAAAGAAAGAATGGTTTGATACAACTGGTACAAACACCTCCTGAGAGTGCCCTTCTACAGGCCAAATTACATTCATAGGACCCCTCAGCCATCATATCAACTGACAGAAAGGACATACTGTTTTTCTGATACAGACACGTCTGACAAAAACAAGCTGCATTTTACCTTAACCCTTTGTAAAGAAGCCCCATTTTACAATATCTTTAAAAAAGAAAAGTATGACTGCAGGTAGCATACCTAATGCTAAGAACCATCAAACAAGCTATGTAGCTCCTGTAGTCTCCTTTTGTCCACCCCTACTGAACGAGAAATCTTTTTTATTTGCACTAATGTTTCTTCAGCCTTAATCTTCTTTTTGCTCACTCTCCCTCAGGATTTACTGTTGTTCCCCATTCCTTGCTTCTCCATCTTTTTTATTAAAAAAAATGAAAAAAATAATCTCTTCATCCTACCTGAATCCATGACTGCACAGAAGGCCAGAACTTGTTTTTGACAAGTTTGTGAGCATCCCTGACATTGTTTATTATGTCAGTATTATCTTCGTTCTCGTGCACTTTTATATCTGCTCAAAAGAGGGGAAAAAATAGTCCACAATGTTTACAGCATCTTCACTAATGGAGCTAAAGATGTTAAGTGGAAGTCGACATCAACCTTTCTAAAATATTTGATCACTTTAGGAAAAGTTACAAACATCAGAATGCTTCTCTGTTCAGTACTATTCTACCACTATCCACACATTAAAAAAAAATAATCAGAGGAAAAGATAAAAAGCTGTCAGTCTGGTGAGGACAGAAAAAGTTGTTTAAGCCACCACTACTAAGGAATCACTAAATAAAAAGGTATAATCATAATCCTTACAACTTCCTAGCAAAAAGCTCTACTTATTACTTCTTGCAAGTTGTCAGTAGCGAGGAAAAAAAAAGTTTACGGAACAGTCAATTATAAGATTTTTAAATTAGCAGCTTATATCTCAGCTATAGAGAGAAAGAGGTGAATGGTGAAGCGCACAGAAAATAAAATTATATACTGTGAACAGATTGTATTTTTTGTTTTAAACACAGGATTCCAGGTACTGTAGTATGTAGAAGTGCTGCGATATGGTTACAATGACCAGTATAAAAGTTCAGTTTTAGAAAGCAATTAATAAAATCTGTAAATCACATACAAGGACACTCAAACCTAAGAATGGTTACTAGATGAACTAGAAATAGAAAAGAACTCCAAAATAAGTGGTGCTCAGGAACCCCAAGTATTGAAGTAATGGAAAAAAAAAAAAACCAAACCACAACTACAAAGCACTTCAGAGAAAGACTGTCTCCAGCTATATGTGAAAAATTTTTCCAGGTACCTGTGGAGATTTCAAGGTCTAGAGTATACTTATGTGAAATAAGCCCATGGTTCCTAACAAAAGTGTGGTAATCATCATCATCAAGAGCAGGAACATTTGACTGAACTTCTGAGCATGTGTCTCCATCTAATTGTTTTTGCTCGGGCTTCTCCTGCTTCTCATCTAAGTCTTTGTTTTTATCAGTTCTAACACACTGAGAAACAGAAAGAACGTCCTTGCTGCAGCACGGCTGTTCATCATCAATGCATCCAAAATAGGACTGGGACACTTCCATCTGGGAGGACAAGGGGGACACAGGTCTATCCTCATCAGCAGTCACTTGTTGGTTGGGTTGCAGTTCTGTGTCATCCACAGTGAAGTCAAAAAGATCTGGCATCAGGAGCCGGAAACAGTTTTCCATCTCTGTTAGTGTATCGGCAACCTCTTGGGACATTTCTGTCAAGAGACAATTGTTTTAGAATATTGTTGAACAATGTAAAATGCCAGTGCCTCCAGTGCAGACACAGATTTACAAAACAAATGCAACTGACAAGCAGGTAATCCCTTTATCCAGTAATCAGTGATGATTTATCCATATAGATCTCTCTACTCTGCAGAAATTGTCTTTATAAAGGGACAAGAGTTTTCTTAAGCAGGAAATCTAGAACTTCCTGAGCAAGGAATTTAGAATCAGTGTTCCTCCTTTCCCTATCCCCTCTAACATTCCACTATGCATTAAAGATGACACAAACACTTCATAGAAATTGAAGGAGAAAAGGGTTCAGTGAGGATATTCTTAGTAATGTTGGTGGGCATTCATTCCACAGCCACGAATGTTATAGTTGCTTGCAGGTGTAGCCATGAATATATAATATTGCTGAAAAAGATGCTACCAATAAAAGTCACTTTAAGGTTAAACCTCTTTAAAATTCCACCCTCATGCATGAAAACGTTTCCTGCATGCAGAATAAATGCACACACACGCATGCATTGCATACACTGAAGTAATTTAACCAAACGACCCTCTGTAACTGCAACATAATATACTTTCTGTTCTTCTTTCGTATTACAGAAATATGTTTGCTATGTACATATCACTTAGAGATTCGGCCCCCAGTTAGACACATTTTTAGCAGCAGTATGACACTTTTCACAGATATCCTACATTGCATGCAGGATTCCTGTGCAGACCGTTGCCTAAACTTCCAGAACACGATGACTGTATCTACAATATAATTAAGGTCGTAAGTCAGGAAGTGTGTGCCTGGTCATAGACACAGGAATTAAACCACTAGCTCCAAAAAGTGTTGTGATGTGCTTGCTTGGGGTTATGCATTCATACTTTACTGAATTACAGACCAGAACTTTAATTGCCAACTTTTTTTTTTTAATCTTTTCATCCTACCTGAGCTCACAGGACTGTCACTTGTTTCCCCTGATATTCTTTAGGTGAGGGAGACAGAGGCTCAAGCTCTAATAAATGAACTATTCCCACCCTCTGTGGTCAGCTATTATTTGGATAGCTATTCTCTTAGAATTTGTTTTCTTTAGCCTTAAAAAAGGTTGCTTTAAAAAACCCAAACACCAAAAGAATCAAAGCAACTCACCTGCCATTTCTTTTTCAGCTCTTTTGGCTTTTTCTTTGTAAATGTTATCCAATCGCTTCTGCTTCTCCTCTTCCCTCCTCCTTTCAGCCACAGTTCTGGCATGCACATCTTGAAAATCCACCTAGGGAGGAAATGAAAAAATAAGTATAACATTCCTTGTAAGAAATATACAGAGAATCCATTTCCCGAGATCTTTATCTGTGGTAAAAAAAAATCCTCTAACATCAGCAATCAGCCAGAAGCTCAGGAGGATTTTCCTTCATCTCTCCTCCTAGAATCAATAACTACAGTAATTCTGAATGGACATTTTACTCCTACTAATAAAGGACCGCTGAGAATCAACGGCTTTCAGAAGGAATCATAAGGTAGAAAACCAAAACGCTTAGATCTCTGCACCTAAATTGCAGGAACAAACTAGGCTTTGGGAGACCTCTGTCACAGCATTGGAGACATGAGGTTAGGGGAAACGGGCAGGAAGAGACTACACAGGATAAGTAGCCAAATTACATTAAAATGTCACACGAGGTCCACTATTAGTAAAGGAAATTTAGGGAAATTTGTAAGCACTACCACCACAAGTATACATATCATTTACTGAAGAACATTGTAAGCAAGGAAAGTAGAAGACATTCAAATTCATTCAAAAAGACCAAATTTTTTATTTTACAATTACATTTGTAGGATTTGAGATCTAAGGGAAAGGTTATAATTCCCTCTCTCTTTACTTTCTTATAACTAAAATATAAACATAAATCTGACTGATTCAAAACTGTTTCTTAAAATATTTGCAATGGGGGTTTTTTTAGTTTGGTCTTAGAAGGGCCTGAACATGTAAATACTTTCCACTTCTATTTTAACGAAAGGAGACTTGATTGTGTCTTTACATAAGCAATCCCCTTTGAAAAATGAAAACAGCATTTCCTTTTTATTGCTACCATGTAATTTTCATTAACTTCAATACAGATCACGCTGAGTGCTGAGGAAGCTTGTACTTTGCTGCTAAGACATTCCGCAGATTCTCTGGTGCTATGTATTACAAGTGCCCACTGAATTTTTGTCATTATTGCCACTGTTAGGTGATAAAGCTTGACAACATACAGTAATGGTTCCCAGATACTGATATTGTACACCAATGTTCTGGAGAAGATCCTAGAAGAGCTCTCCTGTAATAAGTACATGGACTGACTAGCCACGGGTCAAGCAAACCAAGTACATCCTACAACTGAAGTTTGCATATTTTTTGCACAGAAACTGGCATGGAGAGTCTCCATTGGTTTAGGAAGAGAAGCACACTTAACAAGCTCTTTTTTTTATTGAGGAATGGCAGGGCAGAGGGAAGGTGGGGAAAAGAGAGTTTCACAACCTGTAGTAGCACATGGATCACCAGGGTAAGCTTTTTTTTGGTTTTCAGCATCTGATTTTTCTGCTCCTCCTACAACACCTGCCAAATTAACGTGGTTTGCCATTTATAATGGCCACGCATCTCACACATTACATATCTATCACCAGCCAAGCATACAGCACGACAAAGCTTTAAGTAGCCCAAAACAGGGCACACCAGCCTTTTCCAGAAGCCTCACAAGGGCAGGTTAATTCAGGGCCTGAGCTACAGATGTGCACATGAACTCACTTGCTACCTGGGGTTACCACTAACTACTCGGAAACTTGGTCAGAAAGCAGCCATTAATATCTGCTGATATTTAGGTAATAAATATCCGACTTCATTTAGGCACAGTGGACTGAGATAATAACTGTCATTCTGCCTCTGTATTGGTACCTGCTATGTGAAGCCTTTTACCACTGGTCTGCAATTATGGAACTAGATGTGATGGGTTGCAAAATTCTTGATTTAAAGGGTGTAAGTAATGGGCCTAAACAACTACTGCAATTTTGGGAAAATATTGAACTGCAACAGTAAGATGCTCTATATTCAGCTGCTTAAAATTCTGTTCACTCCATAACTGCAGCTCACTCTGTAATTCCATCCATGCATTCCTCAAATGCAAAGATGCTTTAAAATGACTCAGTTCGCTAAACATGCAAACATTTGGAAATATGGGAAATCTTTTTTTCCCCTTTCTTCTTTTTTTAAGCTTTGAGACAGAAGTTTGAAAACAATTACATTCAGATACACTAATATCATTTTTTCTTGAAGTCAAACATTTATATAGGTGCCTACTCGGTACCTACTAACATCAAAACTGTGGGAAGCTCTCCAGGTCTATACCCTAAAAGGGCAGCAGTTGGGCAGTTGGCATCTCCTGATTAAGTGTTTATAAGATGGTTTTGGTGACAATTAAAAAAAAAAAAATCAACAATCACAGACAAAGCTAACACACCTCTCAAGTTACCCTATACTACTGTGCCAAACCTCTAACACAGAACAGCAGACGTACTTTACTTCTAGGAAGTACAAATGCCTACTCAAATCTCTTAGTTGCTTCCAGTTCAAGTATTAAGCTGGCAAAAGGCCAGATAAGTCAGTTGGTTCATCTCAACTCTTTAAGTACAGGAGTTATCAAACTGTAAGACTGTTTCTATCGGTACTAATGTTTCTAGGAGTACTTAAATACAGCTGTTCTAGAAAATAGAACAGCAAAACTTGCAGGTAGCTTACTATCACAAACATGCAGTGATCACCCAATCGTAACTAGAGAGCAGCCATTCACCACAGGAACCCAGACAAACATGCTAAACTTCAGCAGGCTTGCTGCACATTTGTGGCTTCAATCTGGTAGATCTGTATTATGTGGTAAAGCTCCCCCACCTCAGTCTTGCATTTCTCCCTGTCACTTTTATTTAGGGTTTTTTTTTTCATTATTAAACAAGGCAATAAGGGAGGATTCAAGGACAACCACTGTTTGTGCGCAGATGCCAAGAAAATGTATAGAAAAAGAACACAGTACAATAAATAATACAAGTAAGGTACACTATTAGCTTAGTATGGAACCAGAACAACAAATACATTATGTATCCCAAAGGTTTTTGATGTACTGTTAGGAACACTGAATATCTGTCTTTCTGAAGAGAAGAAATATGTTCACCGAAAGCATGATACTGTCATTGTAGAGGGAGTGAATGCTAGATTAGCGTTCCCAATTTCATCATTTGCACCTCAGAAGAGATACTAAGGGAGAAGAATGTTCAAAACACAATAACTTGACATCTAGAAGGGAGAGCTGAAAGCAAGTGTTTACATACAAGAAATTCCTCTTTAATAAAACTTCTTGTATGACACACAGTAGCACTGCAGCTGATGGGGGGCTAGCACCTACACTTACTGATACTGTCACACAGTGAAGGAACGCTAGAACCAGACAGCTCAGTACAGAAATCAGGCTAGTTTAAAATTGCATAGAAAGTCTTACCAGTTCAAACTTTCATAGGAAAACTTACTAGCTAATTATCCCCAATTTAAGGTGTAACCATTCTTTCTCTTCTAAAAAGGCTGGGCTTTGGGGCTTCAGGAAGGAATCAGAGGGTGAAAGCCTATTGGTGAGCAACACTTTTTGCACTCTGCGAAAAGGCTAATTAAACCCAGCCCTGAAGACAAGCCTGGGGTTTTTAAAACTTTACGATACTGTAAGAGGAACAAAAAGACCAGGCTTAACAGGATGCCTCCTAAAGACGTTATTTCCAACAGCTTTTCCTTCATATTTATTGGTTTCCTCGCTTTAAACACATCCTAGTGATCATCACCTAAAGACACACGCAGAAGGAAAAACGCAGAGTACCTTCTTGTTGTGTTTTAAGAAGTGGTATCCCAGAGAAAGCTTCTTGTAGGCCTCTCCATACTTCTCATGCCAGTCTTGCACTGACTTAATGGCTGCTTTCCTCAGTTTCTGGGCCACGTCTTTGGGTGGGGGAAGAGGCTGCTCATGGTCTATCCCCACCGTGAGCTCCAAGAACTCTTGGAAGTTGGAAATAACCAGCGTCCGGAATTGATGGGACCGCGTGAACAGCTCCTGCACGATCTGGAAAGCCGAGAAGCGCATCTCAGCGTGCTCCTCGTTGAGCCGCGTCATCAGCAGGTGGTAGATGTGGCTGATGTGTTCCTCTGAAGACCTGAGAGAGAAGAAACAAATAAAAGGAGGGGGAGTTATAAAAAAAAAAAGAGGTTTAGCACACTAAAAAACAACTGTTTAAAGATTTCTTTTAAATTTTAAGCCAGCAGCCTCCGCGCAGCCCAAACAGCAGGCCTCAGGACAGCTCCTGGGGCAGCCACCCCACCTGTCCGGCCCGGGGAGAGGTGCCCAGGCCCAGCCACAGCCCCCTCCCAGCCCACCCGACGGCGGGGTCTCCCGGCGGCCGTACTTGCAGATTTTCTTCAGCTCCTTCATCCTGCCCGGCTTCAGCCGCGGCTCCCCGGAGGTGGTCAGCTCTTCCACCAGCTCGGCGAGGCGCCGATCCATCTCTGCCGGCACCCTGACGCCGAGCTGACGGGACGGGACCACACAGCCGCCCCACCGGGCCCCTCAGGCCCGCGGAGCTCTGTCAAGACGCCGAGACCCCGCCCCGGGATTTTCCGTCCGCTCCGGGTTTCCGCGGCGCCATTGCCCTCCCCTGAGGGGAAGCCCCGCCCCTCAGGGGAGC
>WKFP01013919.1:8932-21780 GCA_011057875.1 Pterocles orientalis
CCAAAACTGAACACAGGATTCAAGGTGCGGCCTCACCAGTGCCGAGTCCAGGGGCACAATCCCTGCCCTAGTCCTGCTGGCCACACTATTTCTGATGTAGGCCAGGATGCCATTGGCCTTCTTGGCCACCTGGGCACACTGCTGGCTCATGTTCAGCCGGCTGTCGACCAGCACCCCCAGGTCCCTCTCTGCTGGGCAGCTTTCCAGCCACTCTCCCCCAAGCCTGTAGCGTTGCAGGGGGTTGTTGTGACCAAAGTGCAGGACCCGGCACTTGGCTTTATTGAACCTCATACAACTGGCCTCAGCCCATGGGTCCAGCCTGTCCAGACCCCTCTGCAAAGCCTCCCTACCCTCAAGGAGATCAACACACCCGCTCTGTTTGGTGTCATCAGCAAACTGACTGAGGGAGCACTCCATCCCCTCATCCAGGTCACTGATAAAGATGTTAAACAGGACAGGCCCCAAAACCCACCCCTGGGGAACACCACTGGTGACCGGCCGCCACCTGGACTTAACTCCGTTCACCACGACTCTCTGGGCTCAGCCATCCAGCCAGTTTTTTATCCAGCAAAGGGTGTTCCTCTCTAAGCCATGAGCCACTGGCTTTTCTAGGAGAATGCTGTGGGACACGGTGTCGAAGGCCTTGATAAAGTCCAAGTAGATGACATCCACGGCCTTTCCCTCATCCACTAGGTGGATCGCCTGGTCTCAGGACTCTCCCTGCTCCAATACCATTTGCCTGGATTGGGCTGAGCCTTTGTCATCGGGTGGTGAGCAATATCACTGTGTATAACTCATGTATATATTTGTATATACTACTATTATCATCATTATTTTTATTTTCAATATTACTCTAATTTAGTTATTAAATTGTTCTTATCTCAACCCACAGGTCTTTTTTTCCCTTTACCCATTCAATTCCCTCCCTCGTCCCTGGGAGGGGGAACAGTGAGCAAGCAGTTGTGTGGAGCTGGCTCCCAGCCAAGGGTAAAACCACCACAGTACACTACATAGACTTTATAATTATGTACAGAAAAAAAATCAGATTCACAAAATAATATCTAGAATGAAAATTATCTTGATTTGGAATCCTGTATTCTAAATTTTTCTCTGAAATTAATGTTGTGGAATTCTTGAGAGGTAGCACTTTTTATCTTTTTTAGATTTTTTTTTGCAGAGTGCTTAACATAGCACTCTGCAAAGTATAAGCTGTTTCAATGACACCAACAGTATTTTATAGGGAACTGAAATTAAGCACATGTGTAAACTGGTTTTGGAACTGTTGCATAACTATTACCAATTCATTGGATGATTAAGGTTTTTTCCACATGCATAGACAGATTATACCACAGTCTTTCTAAGAAAAGCACAAGATTACAGGATGTACTTTACTATTTCAGTTTGTAGATTAAAGAATTTTGTAGCACAGCAGAGAAAACAAGAAATATTTCTAACAATGACTGTTCTCTCATCCTTTCACAGCCTGAATTCCTCTATGCTAAGCCCAGAAGAGAACCAAAGATACAGTTCTCTTAGGAAAGCCAACAGTGACTACTAAAATAAGCTGGGAATCTTGGCTTCATGTCCTGACATTCATCCTGTTATTAGAGCACTTCCTTCGGGCATTAGCCATTTTTCTTTTTAGAGGCATTACTACAAGGCAAGCCTTACACTGGATATATATATATATGCACAGTGGAAATGTATTTGCATGTGACAGCCAAAGGTAATTTTAAGAACCCTTTTTCTCAGAAGGCAGGAAATACTTTCAATGCTATAGGTTGGATTTATTTTTTTTTTTAACCAAAGCGGCAACAACAACTTTTCAAAAGTAGTAAAGAAAGAATACTATCAGTGTCGGAGAATATTTTACCTTAAATTCTGCCTAAGGTTAACCAGAGAAGTGTCACTGATAATAAGTAAAATCTTCAAAGCTGGATTTTTAATGTTTGATTTTTAGTTTCATATTTAGTTATTAAAAGCTATTTCAGTCCTTAAGCACGAACTAGATCACCAGCTTTTGAAAATGTTGCCTACTATAGCACTTTTTTTTACAACAGCTGAATGTCTAGTATTCCTTCTGTTACAGATTTTTAAGAATGATCTGTTGCTCACTGAGACAAAGATCTCTGCTGATGGTGCAGCTGAAATTCGTGAAGCGGTAAAGATTCTATGTGACCTCCCAGAGCAGTGATCCACACCTACTGCAGCAACCGTGCAGAACAGATTTCTCTTTACTAGAGCTAGATATAGTGTCACTTTACTAAAGTTAAGACAGACTTTAAGACCGAAAGACACTTTATATCTCACTTTTTTGGTTGTTTACTGAGTGATGACGCTTTTCTTACTGTGGTAGCTACTGTTAAATAGTAGTTGCCTTTATAACGTTCTCTCATCTTTCCATGCAACATCAGCACATTAGCAAAGTATGGTGATTGATTCTCTTTTGTGTCCTTTGCCCCTTACTGTCACTTACATGATTTGAAGATGTAGCACAGCATCTCTTTTTTTTTTGTGACAAATGGCAGATAACAAATTTCTGTCACAAGGCTGCCAGTGCTTTGACTGCAGGAGGTTGAACCTTCAATATTCCTGTTAGGTGTTGTGGAATAAGAGCTCGAGCCACACTGCCCAAGTTGCAGAAGGCAAAGGCAGTGACTGGGAGAAGGAAGAACTGCCAGCTGTAGGAGAAGATCAAGTTCGAGACCATTTAAAGAACCTGAAGGTGCACAAGTCCATGGGACCTGATGAGATACATCTGCGGGTCAGTACAGAATACATCATGAGGCAAAAAGGCAGAAATTTTTCACTATGAGGGTGGTGAGACACTGGCCCAGGGTGCCCAGAGAAGCTGTGGATGCCCCATCCCTGGAGGGGTTCAAGGCCAGGCTGGATGTGGCTTTGAGCAACCTGGGCTAGTGGATGGTGTCCCTGCCCATGGCAGGGGGGTTGGAACTTGATGATCTTTAAGGTCCCTTCCAGCCCAAACCATTCTATGGTTCTATGATTCTATGATCAAAAACTGTAAACCATTTACTTTTGAATATAGTACTAGGTACTAACTACGGTATTTTCAGATTTAACACAATGGAAAAATAAAGCAAACAAAAACTAGATTTTTTTTTTTATATATTTCCCCTATAAAAGCTTCAGGGGTAGAGTCATTACAAATGTAGAAAATTGCCTATGCATTTCGCATACCATTCTTCTGTCTATTGAATTCTGAGTGCCCTCCAACTGAGAACATTCACTACTGTAAAACCTGTAGCAGGTTTCATGCTCATCCATCTCCCATAACACAGTCTATTTCTGTCTCACAGACCACGTAAGACAGAACCTTAACTCCAGCTCTGATGAGTGATGGGGAGTATTTGATAATATTACCAAGGAAAAAAAAAAAAGTCTATTCTATAGTGAGCAGTCTGACATGATGGATGGCATGTTGTCTTAAATTTGAATTACAGTTTGAGTAAAGATCAAGAGTAAAGAGATAGTATGGAAAGATGAAATTTGTGGAATGATACAAAGAGTCCCTTGGTGTCTGTAACAATGTATAAGAAACTGTTTTTCCATTTTATTCAGAAAATACATTAAGGAATCAAGTAATCTCACATATTTCTTGTCTGCTTAATCAGAACACAGTTGATCAAACTCAATTTGTGAAAAGCATTGAAGTGCAACACAGCACTCTCATAAAGCACAGAAGCCCAAAATATTTTAAACTTCAAATTTTAAATTCAGCTTCCAGCTGCCAAGGCCCTGTAGCCACCACCAGGCCTGGCTGTTCCTGCCCAGGCCCCTAGGGCTCCCCGCAACTGCCCATGGCCCAAGACCCCAGGTCAGGCCCTGGTCCACCAGCATCTACGGCTGCAGGCATCCCTGACCTACAGGCTCCCTGTGATCCGAGTCCCCTTCTCCAGGATCTAGCATCTAGGTACCTACACTCCATTTTCCATGCTTGTACTTCTGTGATCTGCTCTGATCCCTCCCTCTCTCCAGCCTTTTCTTCTCTCAAGAAATCCATCCCTAATTACCTTTTTCCCAGTGTATCCCAGTTTAGCCAAATCTTTTTCCAAATTTGGTATTTCTGATAGCCTTTCTGTGCCCAAGCTTTACAGGAAGCCTTCATTATATGGTAGCAGGCAGGGTTCCAGCCAGTTTCAACATTGCACGTTGGAACTAAAAGAGAAAATAAAAGTGCTTGTTGGGCTTTGAACATACTCTTGCCAGCTTCACTACTGCATCTTTGAACTTATAAAATTCATCCAGCTTTCATCCAGTTTTCCTTTGACCTTTCTGGGAAGACCATATTTCTCTCTACTTTGTTAAATTTCACTTGACTAATTCAGAAGTTGTAACTTTTAGCAGGAAATTTTACATTAGTAGCAAAAGTGTACTTGTCAAGTTTCTGCCAAGTTGTGGACAGGGTCGATATTTTCAGTGCTCTCATCTGGAAGTCACCCAGTTACCAGTTCTGAGTCAGTTCCAAGGCTGTTGGTCAGAAGAGTGCTCACATTCTGTTCTGCTTTTTACAACTAATTTATAAAGTGTTTTAGTGCACCAGAGACGTTCATAGATGTCACAATAACTACAATTTACATGCTGCACAAGCTGCAGAGTCAACGGTTCTTACTAACATACCCGAGATTTCAGTTTTGAAGGCAAAAAGCAAACCTAGACTCGTCCATGGGAAAATCCACTTGCCTGTAGAAAAATCTTTGCACCACAGAAATGCCAGTAACGGACAGTGAACTCAAAGCAGAAGTAGAGGGTAACACCCACATCAGGGTCTGAAGTGGACCAAACAGACCTTAACAGCCCTGGCCAGCTCCAACTGAGTCTGTCGCACCCTGTCTACCCGTGGGCCCAGGATATCCGTTTCAACCCTGGCCGGGTGAGACCTCTGCTAAGTGTGCCTGTCTCTAGCTGTGTCTCCTGGACAGACCCATTGGGTAACCCCACAATCCTGGTCCGAACCTACCCCAGCCTTGGCTCAATGCTCGCCAGAAGTGTCAGGGGCTGTTGGTAGGGCTCATTGGTACTGCCTGCCACACTAGAGTCCTGTAAGACAGCGTCCATCAGGGGGTACAGCCACCTCTGGGGTCTCCACTGTCCTTGGCTCAGCCCTGAGCGAGCCGTCAACCCCGTCTGTGCCCTGGAAGCCAGTTCAGGTCTCTGAGACGAACACCACGGGAACTGTCCCACAGCAGCGCTGGGCCGTGCTCCCATGGTTTCCCGTAGGTGCATAGCCTGGCCCTGAGCTCTGATCTCTCCGTAGGGCCAAACTACAGACCAGCCCCAGGCTCTTGAACGAGTCATCTCACCCCAGTCATCCCTGGACTCGGGGTTCCTCAGGGGCAGCTCGAACACCACCCTCTTTCCCCAAAGTGCACATCAGGAACAACCTCGATGACCTGCCCAGCTCCAAACGCCATATGTTGTCTCTGACATGGTCCTGACACAAGTCCCAAGTGTCACGTCCCTGTCCCAGCTTCAAGACTCTGTCCTGTTTCTGCATCAACTCCATGTCCCCCATCCCACTCCCAAGCACCTCTTGCCATGGCTCTGCTGTAACACCATGGCACTGCTGTGAACCTGGCCTGGCTCTGAGCTCCAGCCTGAGCTCTCCCTTTGCCAGTTTCCTGCCCCACCTCTGCACCCCCTGAAATAGACCACCGACACCCCACAGCAATCAAAACACTGTACAGCATGTCCCTTCTGAGCCCAGATCCCTGGGAGATGGCAGGACAACACTGCCTCAGGGGAGGGGGAAGAGGGGCTTCTGTCCCTGAGGGCACTGAAAACAGCCAGCTTCTCTGCTCAGCCTCCACTTCAGCCTCCTCCCACCCCTGCCTGTTCCAGTTCAGGCATGGTCATGGAGTTCACCGGCCCAGGACCCTGTTCCAGCTCAGGTGTGGTCATCAAGTCCCAACCTGAGCAACGTTGTAGGCATGTGATTCTCCAGACCTGTTGCCTGGTTGGACCCTTTGGACACCCAGTGTAGCCTCATCTCTGTCCCTATCTCTGGCTTAGCATCCCGGATGCTAGATCTATGGATCTAAAGCCCTATACTGTAGACAGCTGGTTTCTTATACGGATCCTTTGGACACAAGTTGTAGCTTCTTTCCAGCCCTGTCTCATGAATAGACTCTGGATCTAAGTAACATCTTTTCTCCAGACCTTTCTCTGGTGCTGTTTCCTGTTGCCCTTGGCTGGACAGTCCACATGGACCTGCATTTGGCATGCTGAGTCTGGGATTGTTTAGCTTTTGGATTAAATCAAGTTCCTTCGCATCAGCAAACAGGACTGAGGCTAGTGAGGACTACCCAGGAAATTGTCTGGTATGCAGGCATTCAGGGCATTTGAGTTGAAAACTCTAACCTGTTGTCATTTCTGCTCCACAAGCTAATTTAAGTGAAAGACACGCTGAATAGTTGTTTTATTTACCAAAAACAAAAAACCCCAAACAAACCAAACCAGAAATAAGCCCAGAAAATCTGAAATTTCTTGCAAAGTCATAAAACATTGATGCAACCATTTTTTTTTTCCCTTTTTGCACACTGGTCATTGTCTTTAGTAGTCTTTTTTAAGTACTTTCTGTCAGCTTCCATAAAAACAACCTAAACATTGTCACTACCCTCAAAAGTAGTAAGACCCATCCTCCCTATTCACCGTTATCTCCTGCCAAAGGAAATAAGGTACACAGATGGAAGATGTCACTCACAGCTTGTCCAAATAGGAAGTCAGGATATTTCTTAAGCATTTTTATCAGAAATGGAGAGTGCACAATGGATTCCATGTGTTCCTTGTTATTAAGACAATTTACCAAGAATTCAATTTAAAAAAACATAGGAATGTTAGTTTCTACAGGCAGTATTGACTTACACTTTTTGCACCAGTGTATTGGTTTTCCTATATGTGAGAAAGAAAAGTCTAAAAATATCAGTAAAAAAAAAAATCCTGTATTATGTTGTATAATATGCATGACAGTACATATTCTTTCATGATTTAATATATAATTCACTTATTTACGGATATGTCCATATGTAGGCTGTTTAGAACTTTAAGGCTTATGCTATGCTATAGGAAGCATTTACTATTAGTGCAGTATGAAAACATACAAGTCTTTTCCTGTTCCTAGTTGCACAATGTTCATGCTCTAATGAGGTACTGACTCATCCTGCACCCATGAGCCATTCTGACACCCCGATTCCTTATCATAAGAAATATAATTGGCTATTCAGTCTTCCTGAAAGTAGGTGAAACACCACAGACTTCAATCAGTTCATCCCACAGGCTCAAACACAGATGGGGCTATACGAAATGAGAGACACAAGAGCAACGTTTTCTATATTGCAATCTTTTAATTCAGTTTCCAGTCTGATCACAGCTTACACTCTGCAGTCAGCTGAGAGATTGGTTCTAATATACAGCATCTTATTGAAGGTTATGATCATACTCTTTGTAAGAACCATCTAAAAAAATAAAAGGAAAGACTGCTTTTGAGTTTAATTTGCAGTTCTTTGACTGTATTTAGGGATACCTACCTAACACCTAAATGAGCTCATATAATATAAAGGCTATCAGTGCTGTCAGAACTCAAACAGCCCCAAGCAGAAGCAGTTTCCTGCTTGTGAGAAACCACAATTCAACGGGAGCATGTCCCAGAACATGTTGGGATCACAGGAAAGTGCATGGAATTTCCCGATTTCTTCTACAATTTGCACATCACCAGATGCTACTGAAAACCTGCAATCTCAAGTGGTCCATCCTTAGTGAGTGTACACATAAGTAGCAAAGAAGAAAAAAAAAACCCATAAGGTAGAAGCTTTAGAACTTTATTTGAAAACAATTAAACAAGTTGTCCTGGGTTAAGCAGAGAAAGAGTTAACTTTCTTCATAATAGCTAGCAAGAAGCTGTGTTTTGGACTTGTGCTCAGAAAAGTTGATAAGTAAGGGATGTTTATTGCTAGGATATTTCAAGGTCCTTCAGCTTCTTCACACTTCACAGACAGGGCAATGGGGGCTGGGAGGGCACAGCCCCAGCTACTAGCCCAGGATTTGTTCTTTGGTTACTAGATTGAGAACCAGAGTGACCAATAATCTATTCCATAACATACACATCATGTCCAGTATATAGGTGAGGACCCCCAGGAAGACTGGCCCCTTTGGTTTGGCCATACTCCCAGGGCCTCCCCTCGCCCCCGACACCCTGGTCGGCTCTCAGTCTGGGACGCTCAGACTGTTATCTCCATTCCCTAAGTTTTGGGACCCTCCCCTCTCCGGGATGGTTAGCCGGGGCCAGGTGGTCACTTTCCCCTCCCCCCCACCCCAGTCAGCTCTCCGTCTGGGATGCTCGAACTGTTATCTCTGCTCTATGAGTGTGTCTGGGAGGGGTGCACCCCCCGCCTGGAGGAATTGTGAGTGTGGTTTCGGGATTGACTCTCCCTGCTCTGGGATCATTAGCCGGGAACAGGCTGAGCCTTTGTCATCAGGTGGGGGGGCAGTATCACCGTGTACCACTCATTTGTATATTTGTATATAGTATTATTTTCAATATTATTGTAGTTTAGTTATTAAATTGTCCTTATCTGAACCCAGGAGTCCTTTTTTCCCTTTACCCCTTTAATTCTCTCCCCAGCCTGGGTGGGGGTGGGAATTGTGTGAGCGGGTATGTGTGGTTTGGCCCCCAGCCAAGGGCTGACCCATCACATTCCTTTTTGGCACCCAATGTGGGGCTCGAGCAGTTGAGATAATAACAGACTTGAACAGAGTGTATTAAAGCATACTTCTGATAAGCATTCATTATGTTTGAGCTTCCTAAGGTGTTACCGCTGAGGAAACTGCTTTCGGGTTTTTTTGTGCGTTCTGGGATTTGGTTTTAGAGCTCTATAAAGTAGTACCTTATTCACCATATATGCTTCTGTTATTTGCTGGTGGGGTTATCATCTGCAGGTTTTGGATCAAGAACATTGTGTGGCTGATTAAGGGCACTGTTCTGTTGTGCTGTTGTTTGATGGCCTGTTCTGCAGTGAAAAAGTTGGCCGAGTTCTTTGCTTTTACAACAGCTGGCCCCAAGCTAAGTGAAGCTGTGGGGTCACCCTTGGGCTCTGGGTACCCCTTGCTGAACATTTTTGCCAACTACAGCAGTAACATAACTATGGAGGCCATGTTTCCCTTCACTGTCCTGTTGTCCTCTGGAGGATTTGCAAAAGCGAATGAGGACTTTATCATCGGGATTTTCAAGCCAGTTTGATCCTGTTGCTAGGCCTCCTGAATGCATGTCAGTTTATACATAACATTCACCATTGGTCCGTCATCTCCGCCTTTACTAGGGTTAAGCAGCTATGTGGGAAAACGGCTGCCACCACCACTGCTGCCACGGATGTCATGGTGACACCAAGGAAATTAATTAAGAACCTATACTAAAAGAATGACGTTTAGATATGTAAATTTTAAAGGGAATGCAGGTAATGTTAATTCAGAGAACAGACAGGAGGTAAAACGGATGAATACAGGATTTCTGGTCAGCTTGTGATTTTGATGTTTGCTGACAAGTTACTAAAACTAGACGGTAGGACAAATTTGCTTTTTGGCACACTCATCCAAAATAAAATATTTTCATTAAAACTGCTAAATACGATGAATATTTTTTTTCCATTTCAGTGCTCAACTTGTTAATGTTGTTCAGATCTGAGAAAACAGAAAATGACAGTTCCAGTACAGTTCTATCACACCTGAGGTTCTGGTATTCCCAGTCCTCAGACTAGTGAGTTTTGTGACTTCAACAACTTTTTCTTTCACTGAGGTCCAAGGTCGTTGCTTTGACTATCTGAACTGTAGTTTCTTTTCACCTACAAACACACACACACAATTTATATTGTACCCTCATGAATTGTGGTTTTTCTGTGGTTTTGGTTTTCCTTTTCCTTTGCTTCTCCAGACCTTTTGCCTACTGTGATTTTTATTCCTTTTTTTCTCTTACTATTCCAAACTTTTAAATGGATGCTCCTATTGCCCACAGTCTGTGAGCCCCTTCCATAGGCAGAAGAGCCTTTTTTTCTGGTCGGAAAGCCTTTTCATCAGTCCCTGTAGCTCATGATGCAGCAGCTTTCAGTAGACAGAAGAAGCAGTTCCAATCAAAATCCATTCTGGGCTGTACAGCTGGAGAAGAGAATCTGTCTTGTCACCCAGCAATGTGACGCATTCGCAGTCCACCCTGCCCGTAGACTGAGAGGTTAGATAGAGATGCCTGACTAATAGCCAAGAAAGAGTCAACCTAATCAGGATATTTTTCACAGGAACTGTGAAAGACAACTCCTCATTAACAGGTATTTCAAGTCATGATTGCAAGCTTTGTAAAATAAAACCTTCTAAATAGTACGCATGTTATCTACAATTTAATTTATACATATGTATCAGAAAAAATAATGGTTCTAGAATATTCTGGCTAAAAAAAATTCAGAGCACTTTATGGTAAAGGAGGCAGCTTGGAAAATGAGTGAAGTCATAAGCAACTGAAAATTAAATCCTGTAGAAAGAAGCATCAGGAATCTCTACGAGCCAGCAGTACTAAAAATTCTCTCTAGCATCACTTAAATACTCACCAGAGATAACTACAAACTATGATGATATCATCCAAATATTTTTGAAAACCTGGAAAAATCAGTCACCAGCTTTCAAGAAACGCTCAAAATGAAAGTTATACGTGAATGAGACATCACTTTTCCAGAAATCAGGACTTCTTATGAGTCCCAGTCATTCACTAACTCTGTCCTTTTCTCTGTCGTTACACGATGTAGAATAACAAATCCCTTTTATCAAATTTTTCCAAGCTGAGTATTGGATCTTTTATCAGTTGTGATTTTGGGAAGTGCTTAGCATAATGAATAAAGAAATAAATATGTACCTTACTGTATCAATAGCTCTACTATGTATTTATACAGCATCATGTAAAGTAACATTTCCAATTAGTTAAATAGGTAATATGCAAGTAAAATAATCTAATTAGGGACTCATTACTTTTACAGAGCCACTTGTCATGTCACTGAAATGTCAAAATATGTTGTTTTTTTGTTTCAAGAACATCTTTCTAGCTAAACCATGGTTTCTGAATATCTCTAAGAAAGGAGACTCCAAATTTCATATGGACTCAAGTACATTTTATCCAAATTATCTCTGTTTGGGAAATTAATATTTTTTCATATATGATTAGGTAAACTTTGAGCTAGATCATTTTATATATAGATCAGTGTTTATGTGTGTGTTTGTCATGTGCATGCATGTGTCCGTTTGGGGATTTTGGCCGAAATCCAGATAAGGTTAATCAGAGTTCTATAGGAATAATTTGTGTAACTCATACACAATTCAAGTAAAAGCCTTCAGTTTAAATGTATCAAAGTAAAAAATACAGTAAAATTCCAAGTAATATCACTTTTGTGCATACTGACTGTCACTCTATATCTACATGCATATATTTTCATATCTATGTACACTAAAATAAGTCTGCTGCTTGGATGTAACTGATGTTTCGCAGGGATAAGGAAGTCAGGATATTATCCAGCAATTTGAACCCTTCAAAGCTAAAGTTTAAAAGAGAAATAATAACCTCTAGTTCCTGAAAAAAAACGTATTTTAAATATCCTGCCAATCTGTCCTGTCTCATATGTGAAGAGTCGGGTTTTTTTGGTATTCTGCCTTATGAAATTAAATCTTCCGTATTTAGATCAACAGCACAAAAGCTGTGGCTGTGGAGCCCACATATGTTGATCATCTAATTCAGAGCAAACCTGCACGAGCAGCTGCCGAGAATACACTAGCCTCTAGCAAACAGGTACATATAACGCAGCTGGATGGGTCTCTGCCACATTTTAATCTCAAGTACTATTATATTTGCAGTTAAATTGCACACGGAGTTTGACTATTAACCCTCATATTTTGCCTTGCATCTACTTTACCTTTGTGGGATGCGATTTTCCTTATTCACAGGGGTTTTTTATACATATAGAGAGGAGTACTTTGGGAAAAATCCTTCAGCTGTATGTTTTATAAGAATGTACAGTATGAATAATGTAATTAACCTGAAGGGTTGTAAAGCATGTTTTATTACCAGAATGGAAAGCCAACAGCAAAATTTAAAATCTCATGCATGTGCCTACACTTTCATTTGAATGCTATGTGATTCAGATTAAAATTTGTAAACAAAAACTATGAATATATTAAGGAGGACATATAGACTTCTGAGTTTTCTCATTACATCTCAGCTAAGATTTAGAGTAATGAAGAAGTGTGTTTCTCTGAAAACACACCTAGGTGAAGCATACATTTTACAAGTCTGCAAGAGAGACACAAACACAAGTTCACCAAGGAGAAGCAGAAAATGCTAGAGTAATAAGTGATTGCAGCTACTATTTTAAAAGTGTTTATTTTGCAAAGAATTTTCAATAAATTCCATTTGGAGATAAATATCCTTTGAGGCCACAGTTTGTTCACAGCTATACCTGTGTACCACGATCGGTACCTGCTCCAAGGTTGCAGTGAGCTCCTAAAACAGGTCCCGCCAATTAAATCATTAATCTCTCATTGTTACACAAATGATAAGATTTATTTATATTATGTGGACTCCTCCGTGTTACTTTGAAAAGTGCTTTTAATCTCCCTTGCTGATATGAACTCTAATTATGGTAGCTTTGAATGTGACAGCATCTTTTTCATAAGACACTTCAGTGGGATGAAAGTAGTGAGAAGTAAGGACTTCACATGAGGAGGTGATAGAGAAATGATACTAGGCTCATCAGGAGCTCTATGTGTGAAAATCATGAATAAAAGGAAAAGTTATATCCAACAGG
>WKFP01013919.1:35496-46911 GCA_011057875.1 Pterocles orientalis
TTATCATTTCGTGTTTGTTCAGCTACTTTTTCTATTCCTCCTTCGTTTTTCTTCCAATTTAGCACACTGTAATTTTACAGTGTATCTAGGAAATGACAGAGGATGCCACCACAGGTGTTAAGGGGTAATGGTTATAAACTGGAAGAGGGCAGATTTAGATTAGATATTAGGAAAAAAATTTTCACTATGAGGGTGGTGAGACACTGGAACAGGTTGCCCAGAGAAGCTGTGGATGCCCCATCCCTGGAGGGGTTCAAGGCCAGGCTGGATGAGGCTTTGGGCAACCTGGGCTAGTGGAGGGTGTCCCTGCCCATGGCAGGGGGGTTGGAACTTGATGATCTTTAAGGTCCTTTCCAACCCAAACCATTCTATGATTCTATGATTAACATACAGAAATCCCTTTTTATTTTGCTGTTTATATAAGATATGCTTCTCTTTTCAATATGTAGAATCTTAACACTGATGAGACAGTCTTCTCTGCACCCAGGAGTGTCTATATTATGCTGAATCTTTTGATTTCTCCTAAAAGTGTGGTACTTAACATTTTCTGTATCTTAACCACTAGACTTCCTCCTACGAGTGACAAAACAACACCTCGGAGCACTGATTATTTTTTTTTCTTGTAATATTATTAAGGAAATGTTTTATAACGTCCAGTAGGATTTAGCAGGTGTAAATAAGGAATAAAAGTAACGTAACAGACTTAATCATTTCTCCATGGACTACCCTCATATGCTCTGTACGCACCTTGGAAACCTCCTAGCAGACTTTTTCACAACAATTACATCCATAACGCTGGTGTTAAATATTTTAGCAGTAGGCTAAGAATTCACTTTTGCCTTTGTAATTTCCCCTCGGAAAGGAAGAGACTGTCCCACGCATTTCCAAGTGCCAGAACGCTGCACTGCAAAGGGAACATCGCCTATTTATCTCTAACACATGCCCTACGTACAGCCTGGTGGATATATAACCGGTGTTCCACAGAACTGCTAATTCTGCTGAAAACAAAGCGTATTGTGTTGAAAGGGGGCTATCATTTCAGCCAATTATAAATGAAAAACACCTGCTTAAAATTTGTGCCCAGCAATAAAAATAATTCAGAACCGACGAATCTAATTTACAGAGATGGTGGAGCATTGCCTACTTTTACATGCAACAGGCTCTGGATATTTGAACTTTTTATACTAAGGTAGGAACAGATGTTTTTAATTGAAATGCAGAGAATATAATCACCTGTTTTAAACATCAGCCAGCCCTTCATGTTAAATATTAACCAATTCTGAATCTGGTTCAAAACCATTCCGAACAGCAATTTACTCCCCCCTGCACACTGAAATATTTCGTACGGTATCTGCGAGACACACACCTGGAAAAAGGCCAAAGCAACATCTTCTCTTGCAAAGTGTGTTTTAAAATGAGAAAGACCTTTAACAGTGAGATTCACCCAGATCTAATTTAAACATCTCATTGATGTCTACTGGGTGAAGTCAAATGTCTCCTTCACTGTGTTTAAAAAAATAACAAATACCAGTCAAAGAACCTTTGTCCACATAAATGAAGATGGTGTAAAATGGGAGAGGGCTGCACCCTTCGTGACCACTCCTGTGCCATATGATAGAATAAGTGTGGTGCACTGCACAGTATTAATGGTTTATTTAATTTGCAAGGGACATCCTGGCCTGTTGCAATTTTCAGGCATTAATCCGACCAGGAATATGAGGTGCTCTATGCTTCTCTCCAACATAAATCAATGCCATGTGGTAGGAGATGTAAAATACACAGTGACATACCCTTCCACCAAATATGTAGAGCAGACAACTCACTTTGTGCTCTGGCAACTACGCTTAAGATTTGCTTGAAATTTCGATTCTTGCATGGTCTGTACATCAAGCAGACTTTGAGATACAGCGTAAAGACGCTCTGTGTGTTTCACGCACAGAGTAAGAATTTCATAATCTATAATTTTTTTTTATCATTTTGTATCACAGAAATGGAAGTCATATCTCCAACTCCATTTGTTCCAGAGATTGGAAAAAATAGAAATTTCTCACACAATGTATAGTCTTCTTGAAATAATAAACCAAACCTAAATTGATACAAATATATGACAAAGCCCTGAATGACCTGGTCTGACATCAGAGCTGGCTCTGCTTTGAACAGGAGGTTGGGCTAAAGAACTCCTCATGTCCATTTCAGCCTTAATTACCCCATGGTCCTATCCTACTTGGCCTCCATGTGTGTCTTACAAAGACAATGAGTCTCCCTTAGATCCTGTGCACTATCTACCAGCTGCAGTCGTGTCTTGAATATTCTAGGGCACCTCAAGTGCTGCTAAATTGCAATGTATAAGTAATTGGAGGAATGCCAAGGCCTCACTATTTGAAACGGATATCTGAGTTCCCATTTCGATCAAATCATACCTAATGTGGGATTCAACTAATCACAATTAGGTGCTTAGTGAAATTTGGTTAAATTGGATAACTATAGGATATCCAAGACACTTAGAACATGCTCTCAGTTATAACAGAGGACATGTAGGAGAACCAGAACTTCAGAGGAACAACTTGCCCAGTGTGATATCTCACAGCACCAACTTTCAACCTTAGTCATAAATCTGATGAAGTGTGTGGTCCAGCTTACCTCGAACTAGGCATCTAAGGCTTGCTCCAATTGTGTAAAGATGTCATCAAGAGTAAAAAGAAAATGCTCAGAGGTATCTGATGCAACACCATGGCCTTGCAGACATAACAGGACTTATGGGAGAGGCTTGAGCTTTTTGGAGTGGCAGCTGGAAGCCAGGACAAATACCCTAGGGCATCTAGAATGATATCAGCAATCTATACGTAGCCAACTGATTTTCTGACTAAGTTCTCTGCAGTCTGCCGATATACTGAGCAGGATCTCAATTCAGCTGTCATGTGCATAGGTTTCTAGCGCCATACTTATGTTTCAAACTCACCAGTGTAACCCAAATGTTACCAGACGTCTTTGCGAATGACAATTAAAGAGAGCTTTAAATATCCGTGAGAAGGTTCCGTGTATACATATAGACACACACACACCCTCCCCCCGTGTTTAGCCAGCTATATTTGCATATCTAAGTTTAGAAATAGACCATCTGGAACTACATTTTACCCAAGGAAACATTAACTGTGTTGTATAATAACTGAGAATCCTTTCCAAACTGCTGACTCCTCCGGCAAGGAATAGATTCTGAGAGTCAAATGCTGATATGCTAATTTGGACAACATCACTTCCTTCGGTTACAGTTTTTCACTGATGACATGACAGCATAAAGATAAGATTTGAACTGGAATTCAATTTTAGTTGAGTGGTAGCTGAAAACGAAATCATTCTCTCCAGAGTTTCGCTTTTCTAACTAAAAGTTTTCTCATTTAAACAGTGTTACCGGCCACAAATCTGAACAACTGCTCAAGACCCAACACTGAAATTATCTAAACACTCAGTATTATTAATGAGCAAACTAAAACAACAGTAAATAAGAAAAAAAAATCTCAGAATAGTCTTCTTTGTTGATTAGTACCAGTCTTGCAATTCAAGATATGTCTGCATACATACCCTCCTACACACACATTGTTTTATTAAGCATCCATTCATCCGTCCAAAATGTTTATTCATAAAAGTTTTTTTTAAATTTGCTTAATCAAAGCTACTTTTACTTAACCGAATAGAATTAAAAATTAGTTAGCAGATGCATTCAGAAAGAAATCTGCAGACCATCTGTGACTAGATACCACAGAACATACCCAGAAAACCCCTGCTCTCAGCAAAACACGAGCCCACTGGAATCTTAAATGACTGCCTAGAAGGCATATTTCCTTCCAGGACAAAGCCATTGGGAGGTCTGGCATGTTCTTAGTACCGACGATGTTGCACCCCTTATTTTAATTAACTATCATAAGAAAACAGCAGGGACACTATGGGGCTTATTTTATGTCTTTTTTCTTTTTCTAATTTACTTTTCATTATAAATGTTTTACTTCTGGTCTGGAAAAGTTTTGGTTGTTTTTTTGGTCTTTTTTTTAACAATGCCAGAAACTTCTGAAACATCTGCTGGTTCAGAGCTACCACAGCAAAAATGACTCTGAACAACTACAGAAGTATCTACCAAGAATCAGTGTACCATTTTGAAAAAAAAAATAAAACAAAAAACAAACTACATAGTTTTTTTAATCTGGAAATGCAAAAAACAACCCACAAAGCCGAACCCGATCTTATTGTTCACCTTAAAGTCTCAGTAAATACATACTGTGGTTTTTTTTCTGGCAACCTAATTTTTTTTCTAAGGAATATTTATTTGCTACTTACAAAATCATCACCTTATAGTTACACGTGAAAAGTATATACTATAAAATATATAGTCTTCAGAGAGAGAATTTAAAGACAATTAAATTGTGCTTATAATTTAGGTCATATTACGGCTTCTGAGTGGGTTACAAATTATTGGCATTTATTATGTTTTCACTCTAAATAGGTCTTGCCTTTTAATATAAAACCAATTTCCTGATGGCTATGGATTTTTTCATCTTCCTCTCTTGGCTTGTAAACCCATTTGTTTACTCTGTCCACATGTGTTAAAATAATGAATTCCTGCTGAAATCTGGTGCAAATGCATGTTCTGTTCTCTCACTTCAAAGCTGAGTGACTTTTGGACTTCTGACAGAATTGGTTCGAGACTCATATATTTATAGAAGACATTGTAATAGGTACGTGTAGACCTACAGTATAGCAGGTCCAAACCTCCAACCATTATTTTTTTTCTCATTAAATCATTATGTTTTACTTTATGATGTTCAAATATATGTTTTGCACTCATTAAAAAAAACCCCAACAACTTGCATTTTAAATATATTTTATTTTTCCACGTAGATCCGAGACTCAGTACTGAATACAGAAGTTTGCTGAAAGCAAGATGAGGCCAACCAGGTATGTACACAATGTATGCCAGGCTGTACGAGCCTTTACACTTTTTCTAGGAGTTCCGACAAGTAAGTGACGGTGTTTTACAAAATTGCCCTTCCTTCTCATGCTTTGGGGCCAAAACATGGTATTTAAATTTATATTGCTGATATGCACGAAACCTACAAGAGATCTTGGGATCTGTGGAAAACATGACATTCTTAAGCCTGAAAGAGCTTTTATTATTAATTCTGCAATACCTCAGAAACAACTACGTGTCCAGGCAGTTGGCAGGCTTTTCCATAAAGGTGTATCTCCATCCTGAGCTCCATTGGCTCCAAAGCTCACCACAAAATCAGTTAACGGTTCTGTTTACTCCTCTCTCTTTGGTACAAATCTTTTATCACGGCGACCGATTGATATCTCATTCGATAACGATGTGCTCAGAGAAATGGAATGACACTTCTAATTTCTGGGTATTCACAGTTTTTATTTGAAATTTGTATGATGGCGCGATGAGATGACCAGCTGCCAGGTAATTCTGACTTTGCTGCTGATCTGGTATGGCAGCTTTTGCACAAGTAGTCCTGTAGCAGTTTGCACAGCTTTGTGATACAAAGAGGCACCGTACCATTAAACCTTATTTGATTTTCTTTGCGTTTGTGCTCCTTTAAGCTATTTCTGCTGTTGTTTTCATAAATGTACATAGTTTGCATTAATAGAAGCTTTAAATCTTGATGATGTGATCAACACACTTGACAAAATATTCCAAGATAAATAACCTAAGCGAAATATTAAACTTTAGAAACATTTAGTATACTCAATTTATTTTCCCAAACAATAAATAGAACTGATTATTATGTATGGGAAATTGAGAAAATATGTCAGAAATACGGAAAAAGAGGGATTTAAAAGAGAGATTTATTTCTATTCCTAAATTTTATTTTATTTTATTTTATTTTATTTTATTTTATTTTATTTTACTTTATTTTATTTTATTATTTTTTACAGAATAAAAGCATTAAGTGTCTGCTTAGGTTATACTATATTTGTACCAATTAAGAAGGCACAAACCCTATACCTCACTTTGACAAAAAGTCAAAACACTGAATGAGAGTAAAAAAAAAAAAAAGAGAAAGAAAGAGAGAAAAGAAGTAGTGACACAGGGTAGAAAAACAGGATGAAAAGTATCTACAGATATTTGCCCATCTAACGAAGTGTGTAATTTCAGGTTGGCTTTATTTGCAAACAGGAGGACCTTTTGACAGAGAAGCTGAATGTCGAAGTATATTTCAGGCGGTCCTTCTGTCTTTGGACAGGGCTAATGTCCTGTAAATAGTGGCCTTATATCTTCTGAATGGGCACAATGCCATGCTAGCAGGTGGATATGAATATTACCACGAAAAAAAGTACTATGTACTTCATGATTTAGTCTTATAGGCTCTAGTCCAGGAACACCGTCATGGCAAGCTGTGGACATCTTTTTAAAAAGTGTATATTATTACTCAATTTAAATAATTAACCTTTGGATAGAATAATCCCATAGGTAGCAATCTGTTTCTGGGGCTTGTACACAAAGTCTCCTGATTAAGAATTATCATAAGAAATAAAGACAAATTATAAGTATTTTAAAACTCAAGACAGTTCAAAGACAATTGAAGTCAAAGGAAGTTATTCTGTTGGACTCAACAAAGTTTTTGGTGAGGCCAAAGATTAATGTTAATCGAATTTTCCTGATTATCCATGCTTAATAAGAAGTAAT
Organism: Pterocles orientalis; assembly: GCA_011057875.1. NCBI lineage: Eukaryota > Metazoa > Chordata > Aves > Pterocliformes > Pteroclidae > Pterocles > Pterocles orientalis. The sequence goes on from WKFP01013919.1 coordinate 42,179, forward strand.
AATAGCATCAATATCCAGATATAATTTTTAAATTAATAAAAAGAAGACTTCATAAAGAGAAGCTAGAATATTAAAAAATACTGAGTTCTCCTTCTCATTGTACTCTCAAAAAAAGAAGCAGAAGAAATTTTTAAAAAGGGAAAATTACAATGAAGAGGTAGTTAAGAATTAAAACATATTTGAATTAACATTATGGAATATTGTTACAATCGAAACCTAGAATCAGACATAGATGATGTATGCGTATGTATAATATTCAGAGTAATAATGAATTGTGCATAACCAGGACTTTTCAACATAATGCATTACTTACGTGAAACAGAATCTGAAAACTCTAATACTGATATATACATATACAAACACAGAGAGGCAGAGAAGGAAGGTATCTGGGTGTGTATGTACAGCATGTGTTTTTTATTGTTTTGACAAACTAGGAAATAATATTAATCTTAAAAATTTAAGTCTTTCCCTTATACCTGATGTATTTAGCTGACTACCAGAAAAGCTCAATCACAGATAGTTGGACTGTGGAAAAAAAAAATTATATTACTTTCCCACGAACACGCATGAAGTTTTAAGAAAAAAAAAGTTAAGTGGCTTATAAAAAAAACTAGTGCCTATGCTTCCAATCTTTTTACAGCATGCGTCTTTATTTAAACCCTTTTTTTTTCAGAAATAAATAAGTAAAGTAAGTCTATAGTATGGCTCAGATCGTGTAGGTCACATCATCATGAAACTAATGCATAGTGACATGATGCCACCTGAAATATTCAACCAACAAAGACCCTTGTCTCTCAGCCTCAGCGTCATTTTTAACCATGATTTAGCCTTTTTTTTTCTTGATGTTAGAACTCAAAAGATCCAAAAAACTCCTACAAAAACAAGTGAAACAGTGAAAAAACGTATTAATTAGTCAAGAAACATCATTTAAGGTCAACAGTTACAGTTCAACAAACACTATCATAATAAGAAGGGTTTGACAGTCCAGTGTCATGATTTTTTTTGTTTGTTTCTGAGGCACTTGTGGACAGGGTATTTCATTAGGAGTTAATCTGAGACTCTTGCTATTTCTGATTGTGTAAAGAGATTTGATTCTAAATGCCAGCGTAATGAATTAAAAAAAAAAAAAAGCATAATATTTTTAGTGAAGGTAACTATTTCTGGGTGGCAATTTTGTTCATCAAAATAACTCACTGTCCGCTATGACCTGCTGCAAGGGTAGGATTTCCCTCCTCAAAGGGAAGTATTTCCCTTCTCAAAGACCTTCCTCAAAGCTAGGTGAGATGTGAGATACAGAAAAAAAGAAACGCTAGAGGACTAGATAGATACAGTCTCTGCAAACACTGCCCTACATTACTCTGTTTACTAAGAAGAGGAAGCTATTCCTAGAGTAAACTGCTCTTCCCTAGATCTTGAATATTGGAGACAGCATGCACATGCTTCATTAATACTAATACAGAGCATAAAATATTCCAGTAAGATGCTTTTCTATCACCTTTCATTTCAGCTCATAAAAGTGTGGCACCATTTACTGCGTTACCTGGTAGTCAAGAAGGGAAGTTGTGCGAGAGAGATGGATAACGTGTGTCAGCACTCACATCAAGAATGATGCGTGTTCAGTACAGAAAGCCAAATGAGAATATAAGTCAACAGCAGGCCTCCTGAGGTTGAGAAGGGCCTTCTTCACTTCGTTAGGGAAGCACTTCTTAGGAGGGTGCAGAGTAAGAAGATGTAAGGGCTGCCCTAGTGAAGCATTTGTTGTCTGTAATTGGGAGTCTGCAAATCTGTGCTCAAAAGCAAGAGTGTTTCGTAGCAACACAGGACAGAAAACACACAGGTAGAGTTTGTGTAAAGATGTTGTAATTGCCTGTTGCAAAACCAAACAAGACCATAAGGTTTACATCATTTTATTTCAGTGAGAGTTTTTTATAAATACTCAATTTAAGGCAGAGTGGGGTTTTTTTGGTTTTAACTTTGTATTTTTTCACAAGAGAAAATAACGTTGGGAAACTGTGTGGAGTACACAACACCAAAAAAATGCCATATTTGTGTTCTATCAAGTCTTGCTTTTCTAGTTAAATATATTTTTCTTAGAGATACTAAGATTCAAGCTAACTTTACAAGCACTGTTAATTGATAACAGATCAAAGGGCTAGCAGAACTGTTACCTTGGACTTCCAGAGGGCAGACTTTGGTTCCTTGGGAGGCAGTCCTGAAAGGAAAAGGAGTCCAGGAAGACTTGACAGTCCTCAAGAAAGAAATCTTAAAGTTGCAAGAGCAGGCTGTTCCCACGTGTCGAAAGACAAGATGGCAGGGAGGAAGACTGGACTGGCTGGACAGAGAGCTTTCATTGGAACTCAGGGAAAAAAAGAAAGTTAATGGCCCTTTAGAAGAAGGGGAAGGAAACTTGGGAAGACTACAAGGACATCATGAGGTTAGGCAGGGAAAAAATTAGAAGGGACAAAGCCAAACTAGAACTTAGTCTGGCTACTGTCATAAAAGACAATAAAAAATGTTTCTGTAAATACATTAGCAACAAAAGGGGGACTAAAAAGAATCTTCGTCTTTCATTGGATGCATCTGGAAACACAGTGACAAAGAATGAGGAAAAGGCTGAGGTACTTAATACCTTCTTTGCCTCAGTCTTTAATATTAAGACTAGTTGTTCTCAGGTGACCCAGCACCCTGAGCTGAAAGACAGGGACAGGGAGCAGAATGAAGCCCCCATAATCTGAGAGCAACGTGCTATGCCACTTAGACACACACGTCTGTGGAGCTGGATGGGATCCACCCAAGGACCTTATCACTCTCTACAGCTACTTGAAAGGAGATTGTAGCGAGGTGGGGATTGGTCTCTTTTCCCAAGTAACAAGCGACATGACAAGAGGAAATGTCCTCAGGTTGTGCCAGGAGAGGTTTAAATTGGATACTAGGAAAAATTTATTCACCTAAAGGGTTGTCAAGCATTGGTACAGGCTGCCCAGGGAAGCGGTTGAGTCACCATCCCTGGAGCTTTTTAAGAGACATGTAGATGTGGCGTTTAGGGACATAGTTCAGTGGTGGACTTGGCAGTGATAGGTTCATGGTTGGACTTGATCACCTGAAAGATCTCTTCTAACCTAAATGTTTCTATAATTCTATAGCAAGGTGAAAGAATTATGGAAATTTTAATTTTCTCTAGAATAAAATTGTGTGAACCTAGAATATGCAAAATTAAAATTTTAATTGTTCAAGTTCATTAAACATGATTACGGATAGTGAAGGAAAGTCAAAAGTAGAAAAGGCAATCTTTCAAAGAAAATAGCATAGACCATAGTATGAAAATATATAGAAATTAACATTAGAGTGTAGAGTTTAGAGCAAAGAGTTTGATTAAGAATTATGAAATAAGGGAGGGTGGGAAATTGAAGATGCAGCTTGGAAACAGTCAGATTTTCAAGACTGTCCTTCCACAAAGCCAAAGGCCAGAAGTTCCAGAATAAAATGCAACACTCAGAATCCAGTTTTCAATCTTGAGAACTGTGTGGAAGTTTGAAGTATTATTTACATTTCCTCTTCCTTTCTGCTTTCCAAAAGTAATGTGCAATATCCCTTGAAACAGAACATATATGTTTATTTCTGTCCTTCAAAATAATACTGGCAGGACTCCAGGCACTTGGGTATTTTCCCTTAAAAAGCAGTGTTTCTCAGTGTATATAAGTAGATTCCATTTTTTTCCTCTTTTTTTACACTTGTTTGTATATTCCCATATGTACTATAAGTAAGAATTTATACTTAGGCTTAAGAAAAATGACAGCCTGTTATGATCCATGTGAACATACAGCTCAGTATGACATTCAGAATGGCCCAAAGGGGAAAGAAAAAATGAAACCCAAACCAACGATTTTGATGATTTTAACAGTCAAAAGATAAATAGCTTCAGAAACAGAATGTCACTTTTATGTCATTATTTCATCTTCAAAATACAGTGAAATAAAATAAAATAAAATAAAATTAAAACGTTTGTCTGAGAGACTAGTGTCGAGACAGGAACTTTGGGTTCTTTGACCATGGGGCGGTTTACTCAGCCCCTGGCCTGTTGTCGAGGGATGGAACTCATCTGTCTCATAGGGGGAAACGCATCCTAGCACAGGATCTGGCAGGGCTCATGGAGAGAGCTTTAAACTAGATTCAAAGGGGGATGGGGCTGTAACGGGGCTTGCACCAGTGGGGCATCACTCTAGGGTCCTCCCACCCTCCTAGGATGAAACCGGCGCGCTCAGCTCGCTCCCTGAAATGCCTGTACACGAATGCGTGCAGCATGGGGAATGAGCAGGAGGAGTTAGAAATCCGTGTTCGGTCAGGATATGATGACCTGGTGGCAATCACAGAGACATGGTGGGACAGCTCACATGGCTGGAATGTAGCCATGGGTGGCTATACCCTTCTCAGGAAAGACAGGCCAGCAAGGAGAGGGGGGGAGAGAGCAACAACAACATATTGAGTACTGTCAAGGGGTGGGTGACGAGTGAGTTGAGAGTTTGTGGGTGAGAATTAAGGGACAGGCTGGCGCAGAGCCACGAGGATGATTAAGGGAATGGAGCATCTCCCTTATGAGGAAAGGCTGAGGCAGCTGGGTCTCTTTAGCTTGGAAAAGAGGAGACTGAGGGGTGACCTAATCAATGTTTATAAATATGTGAAGGGTGAGTGTCAGGAGGATGGAGCCAGGCTCTTCTCTGGGACATCCAGTGATA
>WKFP01013919.1:50948-61165 GCA_011057875.1 Pterocles orientalis
AAAACATGACACATTAAATTAAACTTATTTCATAATTGGCAGATAAAAAATTAGACTTCCATATGCCCAAACATAAATAAAACTTTACAGCTTGTTTTCCTCACTGAAATAATGTTGGCTTTTTTTTGCCCTGCTGCATTTCCCCCAAATCAGTGTTGCATTCTGAGTGACTGCCAGTAAGAGACTGACCAAAGCCCTGTCAGATCAGTGAGCATATTTCATTGGGTTCAGCTGTCAGACAAGAAAGAGAAACACACTTGAAGCGTAACTGTCTTCTCTGCATACTGAGCCATTTGCTGAAAACTAGTCAAACACACCAATAAGTTATATCAGATATAAACTCATGTATTTAGAACTCATCCTACATATAATATATACTTTTTGCTATTCTCACTTTCCCAGACTGATTACGTTACATGAAGAAGATACAGAATCACAGAACCATAGAATGATTTTGGTTGGAAGGGACCTTAGAGATCATGGAGTTCCAACCTCCCCTGTCATAGGACACCCTCCACTAGCCCAGGTTGCTCAAAGCCTCATCCAGCCTGGCCTTGAACCCCTCCAGGGATGGGGCATCCACAGCTTCCCTGGGCAACCTGTTCCAGTGCCTCACCACCCTCATAGTGAAAAATTTCTTCCTGATGTCCAAGCTAAATCTACCCTCTTTCACTTTAAAACTATTACTTCTTTTCCTTTTAATTACACTCCCTGATAAAAGAGTCCCTCCCCATCTCTCCTGTAGGCTCCCTTTAAGTACTGGAAGGCTGCTACTAGGTCTCCCCCAAGCCTTCTCTTCTCTAGGCTGAACAACCCCAACTCTCTCATCCTGTCCTCACAGAAGTGCTCCAGCCCTCTGATTAATTTTGTGGCTCTCCTCTCCAACAGGTCCAGGTCTTTTTTATGTTGGGGGCCCCACATCTGAACACAGTACTCCAGGTGGGGTCTCACGAGAGCAGAGTAGAGGGGGAGAATCACCTCCTTTGACCTGCTGCTAATGCAGCCCAGGACACGGTTGGCTTTCTGGGCTGCAAGAGCACACTGCCGGCTCATGTTCACACCCCCAAGTTTCTCTCCTCAGAGCTGCTCTCTATCCATTCTCCAACCAGCCTGTGTTTGTGCCTTGACCCACGTGCAGGACCTCGCGCTTGGCTTTGTTGAACTTCATGAGGTTTGAGTGGACTCACCTCTCCAGCCTGTCAAGGTCCCTCTGGATGGCATCCCTTCCCTCCAGCGTGTCACCACACCACACAGCTTGGTGTCATTGGCAAACTTGCTGAGGGTGCACTCCATCCCACTGTCCATGTCTCCAACAAAGATGTTAAACAGCACTGGTCCCAGTACTGACCTCTGAGGAACCCACTCATCACTGGTCTCCACTTGGACATTGAGCCATTGACCACAACTCTTTGAGTGCGACTGTGCAGCCAGTTTTTTATCCACCGATTATTCCATCCATCAAATCCACATGTCTCCAATTTAGAGACAAGGATGTCATGTGGGACAGTGTCAAAGGCTTTGCACAAGTCCAGGTAGATGATGTCAGTTGCTCTTCCCTTATTCACTAATGCTGTAACCCCATCGTAGAAGGCCATGATTTGCCCTTAATCCAACCCATGATGGCTGTCACCAATCACCTCTTTATTTTCCTTGTGCCTTAGCATAGATCCCAGGAGGATCTGCTCCACGATCTTGCCAAGCAGAGGTGAGACTGACCAGCCTGTAGTTCCCCAGGTCTTCCTTTTTTACTTTCTTAAAATGGGAGCTATATTTCCCCTTTTCTGGTCAGAAGGAACTTCAGTAGAGCACCACAACTTCTCAAATATGATGGAAAAAGGTTTGGCAACTTCATCTGCCAGTTCCCTCAGGACCCATGAATGCATTTCATAAGGTCCCATGGACTTGTGCACCTTCAAGGTCTTTAAGTGGTCTTGACCCTGATCTTCTCCTACAGTGGCCAGTTCTTTTTCTAATATATATTAGCAGCCTTCAGTAAGGAACTATGATGTAAAATATTGAAAATAAATGAGATTTTATAGTAAATTTATATAAGTTTTAGTTACCAGAAACTTAGCAGAGAGACAAAATAAGTCAGCTTTGATAGTCCTTGATTCTATTTGTCTTTTGCAATCTTCACCTTTTCTGGTTACTTTGTTTCTGTCATATTATTTGAAAGTGACAATGCACATCTCAGGTTCAACTAATATTCCACAGGTCGAGGTACATGTCTGCCACTAACAGTTTTGTAGCAGTGAAAATTATGTTCCCTACCCCTGTAACAAAATTTGCAAAAGTACATAAGAACTGCATTATATGAATTCATTTTCTGAAGAAAATCTTGTTCTATAAGAAAATGAGACACTCCGTAGGTTTTAGTGCTTTAGGCCACAGTTTACTATTTCAGTACAAATTTATTTCCTCTGCATTTTGAGAATTGTACGTAGCTGTTCTCTTTGATCTTCAGTGAATCATGCATTTATATCTCATATAAACTTTTGGGAAATAGGACTTTCTAAGTTTTGCAAACTAAATGCTGTTCATTTACTATGCTCCTTCTTTCCTCATGACTGGTTTTATTCAGAGCAAAGACTGAGCTTTAAGGGTCTGCCTTGATGAAAACCAGCCAATATAAAAACACAGCTGCTTGTAATCAACACAGTGAGTAAACAGTTGTTTAATGAACATGCTTTTGTCCTCCCTAAATAGTGAAGTCAATATTAAAATTTGATAAATAAAAAAGAGACAAGGCAAATGGGATACATCAAGGTAAGAAGTGCAGAAAACAATAATTAAGTGGAATGTAAATATGTTTGAAATATATATATTTTTATGTGTTCTGGTTCATACTGTTGCTCTCCCTCTAAAGAGCTGAGAAAAAAAAATCTGATTTGCATTGGATAAATTTGTTGCTTCAATAAGAAAAATAGGCACAATGTAGTTAAAATACATGGGTAAAGCTTTACACTGCTATTGGTTCGAAATGAAAAAGTCTCTCGAGAGTGTAAAGGGAGATTAAACTGAGTTGGCTAACCTATGAAAACTTGTCAGAAGCCTAAATTATGGAAGATAGCTCCAAATTATATTACCTTTCTGGAGCTTACTTTGTCATTTCAGGCTGCTAAAGCATGTTTTAGTCTGAAACACGGACGCATTTCTCAAGCTGTGGTAGATGCTTGCAAAAGAAAAAAAAAAAGTTTTGCCCTCATGGGAAATGAGGAGATAGAAAAGAGAAAGGGGATGGAGGAAATACAAAGGAATGAATGGGTTATTTACAAATAAAGTTAAGAAAAGAGGAACAACTCCTAGGAAGATCATAGTAGGGAGGGTGCATTTACCTACCGTCATTGTAAGTGTATCTGCCTACCTTCTCTCTTCTCCTGAAAGAGGAAACTGTGACAAACGCAATTTAATATTCTTTCTCTTCCGAACTACTACAAAGATCCATGGTGTCACTAATATTTCATCATCTGTCATGGCAAATTAGTTTTGGGCAATATTAGGGCCAGGGTGTCAGGAATTAGTTTGTGAACTCTCCCTATCTACCTATAGGAGGTGCAAATTCCGTGCAAAGAAGGAGTGGCTGTGATGACTTTGCGAGCAGCTTTGCCAGCGTAACTATGAAGCCAGAATTTGGATTATTCTAGCTGAAACGTTTCTGTTGGTGAGTGAGAAAAAGTGAGTAGCTGTAAGGTAAGGCTAGGAATGTCACCTGTTGCTTGTTCAGTTGCTGTAGGCTAGCAAACTGTTACTTGAGTGTTCCAAAAATGTAAGAAAATGTTAAAGGACTCTGTAGGAAAGTCATTGCTAATAAAAGTACAGATGAACTGTAACACTAAAAAAATAATTTTAATAAATAGGCTTATTAGGAAAAGCAAAAATCCAGAAAAAAAATATTTAAAACTCAAGGGCATTTTATTAATTGGGACAGTTTATTAATCATGTCACAACATTCTTGTTATTATACAGAAATATGAGTTCCAGCCTTAGAACAGTGTAGAGAGATAATACAGAAATTGTCCTGGGGATCCCAACATTTAAGTAGAAAATACATATTTTTAAGAAAAAATAAGTAAAAAGCAATGAGAATGTAAAGAGAAAAGAGTTATATTCGTATACATTCCCCTTTTCTTTTTCATGTAGTCTGTGAAAACATGATCCTCCATAATAGATACAAGGCTTAGGGATAAAGTGTACATGTTGCTTTTATTTTACTGTGTTAATTTTTGGAGAAAGGTTTTAGACATAGACAAGGAAATGCCACCATTTAATGGGGGAAAAAAAAATCTGTAAAAAACTCTGTAGTGTCATTTTCATCTAACTACATGTACAAGTATATTGTAAATCCTATACTGTTGAAATTAGATATAAGTGAATGACGTAGGATTTGATTTTTTGAATGCAGGATGTATGGGTAGTTACCTGCGCTATCTTACCATTATTTATGATCCTTTATTTATTTTGTTGACTTATTTCACCAATTTCTTCTAAATATTGATGAATTGTTTTTCTAACTTTTTTGTAAAGATAAACCACTTTTTTATTAATACCAAAAATTAAGTACAATATGTACAGTATAAATCATGCAAAATTAATGGTTCTGTCCCTGAAGGACAGAACTCTGGAAAACTGGTCTTGTTCTTGGGGACAACCTCTCCAAGGAACAGGGTTGACCACTCATTTACAGAACAAAATAAGCAGGCATAGCTGGAGGCCAGCTTATCTGAGCAGAAAACTCTTGACTGAGCTCAGAAAGGAAGCGTGTGGCAGCTGGCTTCCTTCGAGGATTGTTATATCATTGCCCAGACATGCAAGGATGGATCTAGGAAAGTCAAAGCTCAGCTTAACTTGAAAATGACCACATACATGAATTTGTTTAAATCTATCTGACAACACCATAAATAATTTTTTGTCTTCCAGAAGGCTCACATTTACAGTCCCTTTAATTAATGGATCTCAGGGTCATAAGGTCATTTTTTACGCCAGCTTTCTGATTAAATATTTTAAAAATGTTTCCAATAACCAATTGGTATTATAAGCTTGTTAACTAGTGTCATGGCAATGACAGACCCATGGTCATGATAGCTAAATTTAAGTGTAATCTGATTTATTTTATGCAATGTATTTCCTCACACATAAGAAATGAATTGAGTTTATTTCCTTTTCCTTTTCACAGAAAATAGAAATCTAATGTTCATGAGCTGTTAGCTTTTACAACAACAAAAATATTATTACAGCAGCTTCTTGAATAAAAACTCTGGGACAAGTCACAAAAGTCTCCATGGCTCCATGTCAAAGTCAAAGTCAAATGGCTCCATGACTCTTTCACATATGTGCTCTATAATAATATACACATTAATTGACTGATACTCATTAAATGATTGATTCAGTATTTACTATTTGGATACACCTAGGGACTGCTAAAACGGCAGAAGACTTCATAGCAGGTAATTGCAAAATCTTGCTTAGGTAGCTTAAAACTCCTCACAAAGTGGGTTTTTTTTACCAAATTATTTCTTCTCAAATACATGCCTAAGGAGAGAATCTTATCTAGATGGGTTGATTTAAAGTTTTTGGTTACTCTTAAGTTTTATTTGATAACATGTTTTGGATAAAGTGGGAAAACCCTGCAAGTCCAAGAGTCAGTCACTAGAAACACTGTAATTACTTCAATTAGTTCCACTAGGCATGAGGCTGGCTTCAGTTTTCTGTTGCGTATGTTTTGAAAACTCTTTAATTGTTAGAATTGATTTTTAAGTGATTTTTTCAGAGGGTCATCAGAACCCCAACTCCTCTACAGGTGGAGGTATGATATTGACAGGCGTGTTTATTCCTCCTCATTCTGTGGTCTAATTTTACACATTTTCTACAATTTTCTAACCTTTATTCTTTCTTCACTGATCTTAATTCCACACGACATCCAAATTTATAGCCCCTAAAACAAGTTTTGCCCTGCTCCCAGTTTTATATTCCTTTAATGACTAATCAATCACTGGTGAGTTGTTCACAGCCCTGGGGCATCTGTCATCATCCCATCCTCACATTTTGAAGGACTGTGTTTTATTCTAGGGTCACGGTTTCGTCTACACAGACTATACCATATTTGCTCAGCTTCACACAGAAGAAGAATTAAGCCCGTTAGTGTCTAAAATTCATATTTCATATTTAGGGCACTTAGAATATGGTAGAATGTGATAGGTTTTGTTCATCATTCGAACAATTATTTGTATGTTCTTGACAATATCTATTTAATTGTAATGTACAGAAACATTCTTCAGTGAATGCAAAACTACAGCTCCTAGCAAACTCAAAAACCTTTTGCCTGTAGAATCGTGCTAGCAGTTGTTGATACAGTCAAGTCTCACATATTCTGCCTTCAAAACAAAGGAGGAATAGACAACTGCAAAACAAGAATAGAAATTCTTATGACTGCCTATAGCTGTTTGATTTGTATTTTATTCTGGGCAGGTGCATCTTGCCGCTGTGGGGAAAAGGAATTTAGGCAAATGCTTTATCTCCTAATTGCTGTTTAATAAGGAAGCAGAATCACACAGAGGGAAATAATTTTTTTTCCCATTGTTTGTGAAAGAAAGGATATCAGAGAACGTCTTCAAGATAAGTCTGAAATGCACAACGGTATTTCTAAGTATCTGCTAAAGGAGCAGACTATGCTGTTCTTCCATTGTTTTGCCCAAATGTTTCCTCTGGTGTTAACACCGAGGAACTTCTCACACTGTGCACACGGATTGTTTGGGATCTACGTGTGCAGGAAGAGCAGGTGCACAGCCCAGGGGTCTGGAACCCAGGTTCCTAAATGTCAGCACTTAGTGCTATGTCACCTACATCCTCTTTGGCTCCTTCCCCAAATTCCTCACAGTTCATGGAAAATGAAGGTGGGTAAAAAAATTGTCTTAATACTTTCACTCAGAAGTTCAAGAAAGAAGTAAGATCTTCAACTCAGTTTTATCGCCCCTCAGCTGGCCTTAATCTTTTAGTCTGCAAGACCTGCTGACTGCCATAGAACTATCTTTCCTTTTATTTAATTTCTGTTCTTTATTAATAGGTTTACTTGTGCTTATCTATTAAGCAGGACAGTCTAACTAGGTCTGTAGTCAGTGACATCACTTGGGTTGATATCACGAAGAATGCACGAGAGAATGACAAATTTAAATTGAAATTCTTATTTCAGATAATCTTCCTCCCATTATGTTTGTCAGCAAAAAATGCCGCTGGTCATCCCTGCTGTTATAATGTTTTCCGTGTAATTAAACATGGAAAAAACGTTAATCAATCAGAAAACATTTTTCCTTTGTGATTTATGGGTCCTCACGTTATCTATTAAAAGGAAATATTTGCTTAAACTATCTGTGAAGTTTTCATGAGGTTTTATAGCATACCTATTCATAAGACTGAAGACAAAACAACCATGTAGAACGCCTGGAGACACCTCAAACTCTGATGTATATACAAACCTACAGATTAATTTCATTCACGTATGGCCTGATCCAAAGCCAACTGAACTTTTGTATTGCTTTCCGTTGACTTCAGTGAGCCTCAAAGTATGATTCCTATTTAGTAATTTCATTTTATTTGGGTCCAAATGCATGAAATTATACATTGCTCAGGTGTTTGCAGACTGAAGTCTAAGGTTTTGTAACAGTTATGCTACAGTCCATAGTGTGACAGTCTGATATTTGTAGCAATGTCAATTCAATCCAGAAATTATATTTCCTGTGGAAATATTTTCTTTCTTTTTGCAAGCCTTTAATTTTATGTGATCATACTATACACTTTGATATACACCTTGAACAATTTTTGCAATGTTAATTTAAAGTAAATTTCAAAGTTTTCACAAATACTGTAAATGTATGGGAAGCTCGAACTTGTGCTTACAGATCATGTTAGAAATATTCTGTGGTTTTCTCTCCATCTTATTGCACATTTTGTACATTTCGGTAAAGTTTGTTATTGGAGGGAAGACAATCATCAGCCTTATCTCTAAAAAAAATGAGTTAATTTGGAGATTTTTGTCTTCTAGCCAAATATACATTCAGATTAAAGTATCTATAAAAATAGCTTTATGGTTTATATTTATGATAATTAAAATATTCCCAGATAATTCTGTGCTATGTATTCTTATGGAAAAAATATGTTTGTGGTAGCAAAGAGATAAGAATCATCTGGATTTGGTTTATAATTGTGGGATAGTAAGTCATACTAACAATGAGAACTTTTTTAGATTTAACTAAATCTAAACTGTTTATCCTTCCACTAGATACGCTTAAATTACTGGGTAATCATTTCAATGTTTCGATTTTTTATAAATCAAAATACAATCTAAAAAATAAAATCTAATAGAAATGTTTCAGTACTTTAAACAAAGGGTTTTTTTAAAGAGAAATTGCACCTTAAAATCAGCCTCTATTCAATATTTTTTTTTTTTTTGGTGAGAAATCTAATGAAACTATCTTGTCACAAGATGCTTGTTGGCAAAGGTGAGAATCAAGATTTCTAAGTCCCATTTCAACGTTTTACTGTTAAGCCATGCTGCTTCATATGAACAGAAAGGAAATGGAAAAGCAACTGTCAGCACCTTCCATGAAAAACTTATTTTCTAAAAAATCCCTGTATGTAATATTTCCAGAAATAGCAATGCATCCCAGGCTGAGTACCTAGTGACAGACTGAACAGAACCTCATTCCTTTCTCAGTCTTCTTGAATCTCACAGCAGTAAGAGACTGGAAGACAGGAATATAATTAGAAATTTCTCATCCTTAATTTTTTCCCTAAACGTCTTTAACGTCCACAGGTGGAAAAAAAATCAATTTTTATTCTTTACAAACCACCAAGTCTCATAATTAATGTATATAAAATTTATAAAACTCTGAATTGCAAGCTTCTGAGTAATGTACAAACATGAGTTTGGTTCATGACTGTTACTAGAGTACCGGTAAGTGCCCAGGTGTAATACTGAAATATAATGTGAAAGTAGCTTAAGATAACATCTGTGTGCACCATAACATTAAACTTCTCTGATCATGTGCTTGCAATGAATTCTAAAGCTGTGAGAAGGGGGAGACACACAAATGGCCTGACTCTAGAAGCTTAGATAATGAACCAAATCAAATTTCTCACAAATTAAGTTTAGCTTATAAGTAGTGCCGCTGCAGCCAGTAGGTAAATAAAATTTTTTAAATATATATATTTGCTATTCCAAATCTTTCAGATACATAAATACATGAATGTGACAGTTCCTTTTCCCACAATGTTAATCGTCCTTTCCATAATATGTCCTCAAATTAAGTGCAGATTTTTTCATCAAACCAAATTATTTCTCAAAATATGGTGTCACCCATAACAAGTCAACACAAAGTCAGAAATAGAATAATTATACCATGGATAATAAAGCTAATCTTAGTTAGCAAATTGAAATTCTTGGTCAGTATGAAACTTTCTGTAAAGTCTTGTTTGTCTAAGGGATAGTTAAGACTTTCTGGAGTGTATGGGAAGTTTCACTTCATCCAACTTTGGAACAGACTCTGACTCGATGAAATTAAATAATTTCTGCAAAAGTCCTCTGTCACACAAAATATGCTGTCTGTCCTTTATGACTTTCAGCATTTTGTTGCACGTTCACTGTACAAAAGACTAAAAGAAACATTTTATGCTTGGCAATCTAATTAATCCTATCTTTATAAATAAATCTTCCTTCCTTTCTCAGCTCCAGGCCTTTCTCTCCTGGGGTTTTAATATCAATTTTGTTCCAAGATTTCAGTTTACAACTTCTCCAGTTCCTCCCTGTTCCAGCAAACTTTTTTCCAATTTCACAGAAGCTCATGAATTCTCTAACAAGCTTTTTCCCACAGCTTTTCTTCCATTTTAGTCCCTTGAGCTTTGTCTATATTACTAATTAAAACGAACAAGGGACCACCTACTGGTCCAGAGGCAAATGGCAGGACACAGTTAGTCACAACATTGCTAAACTCTGACATTCCCTCAACCTATACCTCTGAAACAATATATATATGTACACACATATATAGCCAAACTGGAAGTGTCCTAGGTCCATGACGTACTCTAATTGTGAAATTGTGAGGCTCAAAAGACAGGAAACATCCATTACTCCTTGATAATTTAGTTTAAAAATAAGGGAGAATAAACTGTGTAGAATTAGAGCCACTGTCTAGCACCGCATGTGATTTAAGAAGCAAAATTAAAGA
>WKFP01013919.1:73447-86696 GCA_011057875.1 Pterocles orientalis
AGGGACCACCTACTGGTCCAGAGGCAAATGGCAGGACACAGTTAGTCACAACATTGCTAAACTCTGACATTCCCTCAACCTATACCTCTGAAACAATATATATATGTACACACATATATAGCCAAACTGGAAGTGTCCTAGGTCCATGACGTACTCTAATTGTGAAATTGTGAGGCTCAAAAGACAGGAAACATCCATTACTCCTTGATAATTTAGTTTAAAAATAAGGGAGAATAAACTGTGTAGAATTAGAGCCACTGTCTAGCACCGCATGTGATTTAAGAAGCAAAATTAAAGAGCTCTTATTGAAATGAGTTACTGTACCTTTTGTCGTGGAAATGGAATGAACAGCTTCACCTGTAATTTAGCAAGATGTGTGAAAATAAGCTTGAGGTTTTTACACTATGACATTGAAAGATATGTGCATACCATTTAATATTTCTTATGCACTTTAAGTATCATTAAGTTTCTAGTACTTAAGAAGAGTTATGGCCATTAAGCAAACAGAACAACCTTCTACTTGAAAAATATATTATGGAAATAATTTGCAATAAATAATTCAGAAGTAAATTTGCAAATAATTTTTAAACAAAAGACCTGAAAACAGTAGCTCTAATCAAAGAATATACAGCATATTTTATTAAACTGGGTGTTCTGGGTTAAGCTGAGACAGAGTTCACTTTCTTCATAACAGCTAGCAAGAGGCTGTGTTTGGGATTTGTGCTCAGAAGAAAGCTGATAAAAAGTGATGTTTATGGGGCTGCCAAGGTCTTTCAGCTTCTCTGGCTGTCTGCAAACAGGAGAAGCTGGGAGGGAGCACAGCCCCAGTTACTAGCCCAGGCTTTGATCTTAGGTTCAGGATTGAAACCCAGAGTGGCCAATAATCTATTCCATAGCATGCACGTCATGCCCAGTATATAGGTGAGGACCCTCTGGAAGAGGAGGTCGCTTTTTTGGTTCCAGATCACTTTTGCTCTGGGTCATCTCACTCCAGGTGGTCGCTCTCCCAAGGCCTTTACCCCCCCACTGCAGTCAGCTCTCGGTCTGGGACGCTCAGACTGTTCTCTCCGTCCTGTAAGTGTGGTTTTGGGACTCTCCCTGCTCCGGGATCGTTAGCCGGGAACAGGCTGAGCCTTTGGTCATTGGGTGGGGCGGCAGTATCACTGTGTGCCACTCATTTGTATATTTGTATATAGTATTATTTCTAATATTATTGTAGTTTAGTTATAAAATTGTCCTTATCTCAACCCACGAGTCCTTTTTTCCCTTAACACCTTTAATTCTCTCCCCTATCCTTGGATGGGGGGGGGAACTGTGTGAGTGGGTGTGTGGTTTGGCCCCCAGCCAAGGGCAAACCCATCACACTAGGGAAAGCCAGAGGTACCTCAAGTAAAAAAAAAACAAAACAAAAATAAAACAAAACCCAGTTAAGCTTCCAAATATGTCTACAGAATCAGGTTACCTGTCAGAGTTGGGAGCACTTTGAAGAATTCTTTGAAACACTGTTTAAAATGTTAACCTGCAGAACCACACAAGCATGAAATTGAACTATGTTTCCCCTTGGAGCTGAACTGGAACTGCTCCATGACTTACCCTTCTTTCATCACCGTTCCACTGTTATATGAAAATACTGAAAGGTCTGAAAGAGTAACACTTCCTTTGCCAAGTAACAGGTACACTCACATTAAATGTAAGTGGAAATGATGCTTGAAGAATCTTATTTTCATATAGTTAGGGCTATCTGTAGCCATAGAGATTATTTGAATTTACTTTTTATGTATACTAGTTTTTATTATTTTGTTTATCAAGAAGTCAGTGAGGTCTCCTTGAAAACAGAGACAATTCTTTTGAAGCTTAGCAACAGGGCTGATATGCTAAATAGTTGTTTATTATGTTGGCATGAGTTGAGCAATATGTCGTTTCAATTATCTCTTCAAAATTGTTTCCCAGTTATTATTTAAGACCACAACAGCAGCTGTAACAGAATGTTTCTGAACCAATTCTCTACAGTGAGGTAAGAGCCCAGACAGCAAGTGCTGAATTAAAAGCAATGAACCAGTAAAGAACAAATTAATATGATTTAACTGAGTAACTGTACAGCGCAATTTATGAAGCGAATAGAAATATTGATAAGAGGAAAGCAAATGGGGAAAATGTTCCAGTACTCTAAAGCAGAGCCAGCCATGTTTTGTTTTACCATTTGGAGTACTTTGTGCACTATGGTAATGTTGCTATTGGTTTATTAACAGCACTAGTAAAAAATATTTGAGAGATTATAACCTAATAAATGGTTATCTTCAAACTGCTTTATTCTCCAACAAAATTCATGTCATTGAGGCCTTTATCTGGACCTAGAAGCTCTTCCTTACCTTTACCATCTGCAAAGAAGACAAAAAGATTGCAAAGTCACCCCAGCATTTTCAAGAATAAACCTAGTCTCTTTTTTTAAAGTTACAGCCTGTGTTGCCTTTTTGCTTTAATTATCTCTTTTTCCATCAATTTACGACAACAGATAGAATACTAGTTTCTCCCTCATGATTTTTGGAATTGCAATATCTCTGCTCGACAGTAAGAAGAAACAAAGTTCTCCTTTAAATAAAACAAAGTGGAAGAAATTGCAAGTCAATCTGAAATACACAAAAATAATGTACAAATGTATCAAATGTAATAAAAAGATGGATATCAGAATTATATAGAATTTTGAATTACTTGTCGAGATTGCTGTTCAGACATTGAACTGACAGAATCAAGATGAACTGGTTATGTTTTGTCCTGAACAATGAATAAAATGTCTCTGCAACATATTCCCTACCTGAAATTACATAATTTATTTTCAGATCTGCCTCATTTGTGGTTTTTTTTTCTGTCTGCATACATTCCTCTCACCCTTTATTATATGATGCCCCAACTAATTGTCAGTTAAAAACAATAATAGTAATGCAATGAAACAAATTTTAAAAATCTTTCCCTCCTAAATATTGTGCTATTGTGCTTTATCAAAAATTTTCTGGATTTCATATTCCAGGTTTTTCTCCATTTCTCATTACCTATATTTCTTTTAATTAAATTCTCCGTTATTTGCTAGTAATAGTACATTCCTATTTAGTTTCTTTCTTCCAACTCTGGCTTTTATATCTTCCATATGTGAAACAAACATCCTACCCTCGTCATTACAGGCTATTTCAATTACTCTTTATATTGTTTAGACACAGAACACTCTCTCTGTGTACATATACGTAACAGAGACTCATACACTTCACGTTGTTAAAATTAATACAGTACAATTAAGTAACTGTGAATCTATCATACAATTGGAATGGTGAACAATCTTCAGTAAGTTTCAGTTACAATTTTTCGGTGTATTTTTGTTTTTAATTTTTTTTTTTTTGAGGAGATAGTAAACTCCTTAAGATATCAAGACATCTTGGTGCTGTAGTAGAGAACTGTTTACAAACAGGCAGACCTCTGGTTTGCCTCAGGAGAAAAGAAATCCACAAAGTATTACTGGGGAAATAGCTTGGGTAAGACATTTTATTTTTTATTGTAAGGAGCTGCAGTCTCCTGAAGCCTTGTTTAAAGATTAGCATTACATACCAGGTGTGATCTTTCATTTTAACTTTTTGTCTTTTAAAAAGGTGCTAATTAAATATCAAATTAAAAGCAGTAATTTTTGCCTTGTTAACTTTAAATGTTGAAATAAGAACTGCATAAAATAAAAATTTAAAATAGGTCACGAGGTTTTTATACACTACACAAAAATGCAGGACTCTAGTGGTTCTTTAAACAGCCACTCGGTCTATAAGAAGCCTTCAGTATGGAAGACTGTGATTTAAGAATGGGAAGTATCACCATCCACTAGTAAACACAGATGTCCAGAAAATTTCATGGGCTATTTGAGTCAGGAAACTAATATTCTCACACAGGTTGATATGAAGTTGAGTTGAGTTACAGCATTTTCAGATACTATAAGGTTCAGTGTAGTCACCCAGCCAACAACTCTCACTAAGTCTCTGGTTTCCTCTTATTAGCAAAGATGCAAGAAGGGACATCGATGCAGTTGGACCTTTTTTCATTCCATAGGAGGAACAGGACATCACAGTAATGCTACTTCATCTGACAATCAACTTTAGCAGATTAACAATATTCTCTTTTTTTGTTTTCTTTATCCTCATCTTCTTAGAGTTAAAAAATAGTGCTATAGTTTAGTTTTGGAGTTCCAGAAAGAGAAGTTTTTAATGATTCAAAGAAAAGTCAATGGATGGTATTCCTAATTTCTTGAAAGACAGTTATTTGTTTCACGTATTCACATGCACACAATAATTAAAAACATGAGATCTTGCATAGACCAATTAAATCTCTGAATTATATTTTAATTTTTATTACATATAAGAACTTAATTAATAAAAGATATAATGGTTATGGAGTTATTTTGTTACTTTAATGAGTATCACATTTTCTGTCGGCTATACTTTGCAATATATGACTAAAATTACTACCACTGAGATTAAAATTGTGTTACTGAACCCCCTCTGGAATACATACTCAGCCTCTTGATTTCTGCTTTCAGTGACTTATTCTGTTCAAACTAGATAGACAACTTTAAAGCTTCATTGAAAATTTATTTTTATGAGTTCTTTTATGGAGAAAAATAAAGATATTTTATAGAAAAAGTAGGGCAATCCAAGACAATATTAAATATCTGTGTGTACAACTCAATGTCACCATTTATATGAGAGTTTCATGTATTTTATTCATGAGACCTCTACTTCCTTCTCTGTTACATATTAATTCTGCTTCACTCTGTCTGACAGCAAAGGCAACCTGTTTCGGATTCAGGGTAATTTGTAAGTCAGAGGGAAATGTAAGAAACAAACTCTGGAAAAAATACAATTTCCAATCTTACGGTTTTGTCAATGTCAGTTTAACCAGGCAAGACCGTGAAATGTTGATGTGAATTAGCATTTTGCATCCATGGGAATGCTAAAGATGAGCTAGAGATTGAAATGCTCATCAGGTTATGATGTTCCACGACGTCTTTTAGATAGAAAAAATGTCAAATGTTTTGAGCTACAGCAGTGCTAAACTGATGAAGACATTTCAAATTAAATCAAGCTTTGCATAGTGCTTTCTGGAATTTTCTTCTAAAAGATGCTGTTGGGGAGTTAAAAAGAATAGGGATACCCCAGTGCCACGACAAAGGATAATGGAGAGGTGAAGTCCCTTTACACTTTTCCTCGTATTTCTTTGTGTATTACCTTACCTTGGCCTACAATCATCTAAAAAAAACCCCCAAACCCAACAAAACAACCCCACAAAACAAAAGAGTAAATTTTGTAAAGTAAATTTTTGTAAAGTAGTATTTTGTAAAAATAGCAAAAATAGTAAAGGGGAGGAGGGGAGGAGACGATCCAAAACAACAACAACAAAAAAGCATCTTGTAAAATGAAGAACAAAAATAAAATTGAAAAAAATATTTAAAAGCCAACAGATCTGAAAATTGTGGAGAAACCTTTCCTTCCATGAGAAGAAAAACAAAGACAAACTTTTTCACTAACAAGTAACTTAGATATGTATAATAAATGTATGACAGTATGACTATACGAACGACTACTTTGGGGAGTTTTCACTTGATTCTGTAAAAGATGTGCATAATCTTTACATATATACAAGGCTTTGAACATTATAACCTTTATCCTTCACTGATTCCCTCCATGTCTTTCTTCCAGTCATGACTTTTTTACTTTTAAAGCCATGCTTATACCAAGCCATTCTTATCTCTTAAAATCTTGGCTTCACATACGGTATATCACATTTCTCAGGCTTTCTTGTTCGTGGATCTACGTGCCACATGTTCTAGGGCACTTATCCATTGTGTCTATTCCGTGCACTCGTTTCAACAGACAGATGATGTCTGGGAGTGTGTGTAATACGTAAGAATCATTAAACATATCTTCTTACTCACCAATTCAGAACATTTGAGTATTTGATGCACTAATTAAGAAACTGAAGCAATAAATGTACTTAGAAGTGCTTATTGTAAATTATGCCATTTAACCAAACTTCACAAATTCTTCTCCTTATGTTCATTCGACACAGTTTGCAACCTTTCTGCTTCACCTTCAGCTGCAGATTGAAATAAAAGACGCCTGTTGATATTGCTCAGTTTCACATGGTTTAATATCATTACAGAATACTCTAAGATATTAGAATGCCCTAGAAATATTGGAGGAGTTTGGACAATTATTTTTTTTGTATATGCATTAGGAAAATTTTAATCATAATTAATAGGTGGTATCCACACTGCAGCCTATGAAGGACTCTATGTTGCAGTAGGTGAATATGTCCTGAAGGAAACTGACAGCAACCCCTCTTCCCATCCCTCTGTGCCACTTTGGGGGAGGAGGGAGATAAATCAGGAGCAAAGTTGAGCCTGGGAAGTAGTGAGGGGTGAGGGGAAATCGTTGTTTGGTTTAATTTTTGTTGTTGTTTCTCACCATCCCACTCTATTTTTAATAGGCAATAAATTAAGCTAATTTTCCCCAAGTGGAGCCTGTTTTTTCCTAGGACAGTAGTTGGTGAGTGATCTCCCTCTCTTTGTCTCGACTCACTAGCTGTTCTGTATTATTTTCTCCTCTATGCTGTTGAGGAAGTGGCAAGAAAGGGGCGTGGGGTTTGGCAGCCAGCCAAGGTATCACACCTTTCATAACGATTCTCCTGGCCTTATCCTTTCGAAGAATTTTAACTTCTCAAAGGGAGAAAAAACTATTTCTTCATATACTGAAGACCACACGCCCCAATTCAGGTTCGTTTTTCAACATTAACAGTGTCACAAACTATTCAGGCTATCCTTGCACAAAATAGGACCAATTATACATCCTATTTATGAGTATTCCGATATTTTTAATTTATGAGTCATTACTAGAGAGGTCCCATAAAGGAAGCATTACATTGTCAGTGTATCGCCACCACCATGGCATTGAGTGCAACAGGGTTGCAACAAAAATAGGGTCTGTCAGGTTGGCACCATACGCTGAAATTAGACAAAGAATATTTTGCTTTTTTTGGTCATGGGGAGTAATATTCTGTTTCAGGAGTAATATTCTGTTTCAGTGCACTCCGGAAACACCATGGAAATGGCTCCCACTCAAGCTTGTCTCTACCTCCACAGAGTAGCACCTCTTGTGTTCTGCTGCAGAGGAACTGATAACGACACAACGACCAGTGAAAAACTGTTTGGTTCTTATTTAATCAAGTTTAAAAATAAAATGTACTGAAAGGACATGTATTCTGTACAGAGGGAGCTGTTAATTGAGTTGTGTGGGGATTAAATTGAGCACAAAATCCTTATTTGAAGGGGATTGCAGTTTGTAGAAGTGACACTCGTTCTGTCAGAATTTAAATCCAAGGAAACAACAAACTGAAGATCATTTTCAGGGTACTTTTATACCCACTCACTACATTTTTCCCTTACAGATTGAAATTTCAATAGCAACATCAGTCTGCTTCTACCAGATAAGGGAACACAGTATGTACACTTCATCTTTTCCAGTATGTAAAACAATCCCTTAATTATGCTTCCGTGCTTCATTTCCAGTCCCAAATGTATATCACATTGTTTCCTTAAGCTACGCATATGTAATAACTATGAACACAAATTCTTAATTCTGTAGAGGTAGATTCAAATTTATGTTTATGTTTTGTGGTGTTTGGGTTGGTGGGGTTTTTTCAGTTGGAGATGGGTATGGTTTGCAGTACTGCAGAAAGCTGCAAATTTGAAATTTGAATGGCAGTACGATTTTATTTGTCTATGTAATTAACACTATAAGCCTAAAATTAATTAAAAAAAAAAAAAGAAACTTTGCATCCCTTAGCAAGTTATATGTAATGTCTGAAACTGGACTGGTTTCTTATGTCTGATGTAAAGGTAATTAAAAGTAGGGTTCTGATGAAACCACTATCAGAAACTTGGCTACTGTAAGTTTAAAATTGCAGCACCATTTTACAAACTACCTTTCGTTGGCCTGTGTAATTTGATTTGACACTCCCTGGAAAAGAAAATTGTTGGTGGAACTTTGAGAAAAAAAAAAAAAACCCTAACAGCTGTTAAGTATAGGTCTGCTACAGAGAAATATTTACAGTTACAAATTCATACAGTATGTAATTACGTTGTAAGTAACAAGAAAAGGAAAATTTATTCTAGTATACACAATGCTTGCATGTTGTATTATCTGTTTAGAATAACAGCTTCTCTGCTGCTTGATTAATCAAATTAGCTCAAGTGAATTTCAGATGTTGATCATAACCAGGTACTTCTCACACGCTGCGATTTGTAAAAAGAAATGTTTAGAAATCTGAAGGTGACTGTGTTAGCATCAGCGTAAGAAATCCTCCGAATAAAAGTCAGATGACTTGAGGCAGCAGGGCTAGTGTAGAAAGTTATGTGTAATAAACAGAGAAGAGGAAGGGTATGAGGGAGAGGTAAAATTCACACACACCTCTCAAAACCCAGACGAATGCCCTGTCTACTGGAAAAGTCTCTTTTAAAGTGGGACTGTGCCACTGCACCCAAAATGATCTTTCCCCCGATGAAGAGAAAGACTGGACTTCTGGTCCAAGCTCCTGTGACACTTTGCACATTAAACTGATTTAAAGAATTGATTTAAAAAATCTCAAAAACACAGAAAGAAGATATTTTTTCCTTCTAGATCAGTTGTCCCAATCATCAAACTGCAAAATGAAGCTTACACAGGCTGGTAATTAAAACAAAATAGCGTCCACTCTCTGAACTGGAGAGCAAGTGACTCAGGCAACACCAGTTGTGTTTCACAGAATCATAGAATGGTTTGGGTTGGGTTGGAACTCTTCCCTCCCTAAGGGCAGAATGGTCTAACCTATACCAGCCACTGGTAACAGCCTCTGGACCACACGCTGTTCCCCTCGCCAGCCTGGTCTTCTGCTGGAGGGTATGTGATACAGGCCAAAAACTGTGGGGAGAATCATCACACAAATAAAGGGTGTGAATAATGGTGGGACAATGCTGAAGCTCTGCTTATTTTCTTTCTTTCCCTCTGTCCCTCCATACTCGTTTTCTTTTCAAACATAACCTATTTGAAGGCAGTCTGCGCTTATAATTTCAAGTCCCTTTTTGAAGAAATAGGGTGTAAAATGAAGATTTTTACCCGAGAAGTACAACTGTAGCTAAATGATTGTTTAGTGATTTTCAGAAAATACTGATCCTCCAGTGACTTTGCAAGAAAAGTGCTAAAATGCTTTTTCTTTAATGAATGACGAGTAGTCTCAAGAATTTCCTGACATGTTAGTCCTGGTTTGACATATGTCCCTAACACCGAGCATCTTGAGCTCATCATCTCACAGGAAGACTGTAAAGAGTCCCAGAGCAAAGCTAAGGTCTCTGAAGTTCTCAGTGAACAATGTAGTTCATCTGAACCAGGCTGGTCCTCTACCAAAGCATACAAAATGTTTGCTGTATTTGCTGATGCAGGGTAACGCACACATACGCCATTAAGACCATTATCACAGTATAACAGCCGTGAAAGTCTGCAAAAATTATTAAAGATAGAGGTTCACTTTAACAAAAACTAAACTCATTCCACAATTTTCCCATTTTTAATGGCATAAATCACAATGCTGTGTTCTAAAATATATCAACACGATCGTGGATGTCATTGTTTTTGTTGTTTCTTGGTTTTGTCTCTGTAATTCCAAGAAAAAATCAGAAGTATTTGTTTAGATACACTCAGTAACATAAGGCACCTTGCTTTCTTAACAAAAATAGAACAAGCCTAGAGATACTACATGCAATAATATGCCAATACGCCAAATTAAATCACAGAACTATTAAAAAAATGAAAAGCATAACAACTAAAAGATGCATTTGAAATAAAAAACGAAACACCAAACCAAACCCGACAAGATGAGAAAGAGATCAGAAAGTGAAAGCTGTAGTATATACAGTGGAAAACAGACTGTGACTTCCTTGGTCTCAATGTTTAACCATTTCGTGTCTCACTAACTTACAAGATTTTTTTGAAAATAGGTAGGTGATTGATAAAAAACATAGATAGCAAAACAAAGCAGGCTAAAACACGTGAATGAGGCAAGGTGTCCAATTAACATATCTTACACGTACCTGTGCCACAGAAATATTGCCAGACTCCTCTGCCCTGAGATACTGTAATTAATATTCATTTACTATATATTCCTTATAGGTGTACTTGAGAGCAATATTAACAACATGAAAACTGTTTATAGGTTCAGACATAAAAATTCACAGCTCGTGCAAAAGCGATAATTAAATAGAGGCTGCAAGTTTCGATTTATTTTTTTTCTTAAATCATTCATCACACTTATATGTGATGCATGAGTCTCACCAACACTGAAAGAAACATTTTACAAACAGTCAAGAACAGAATTTGTTCCTGGTTGTTTCATGTCAGAAATACATAAGTTATTCTGTGGATAGTTCAGCAAACAGCTCTGTTTTGTGCAGATTTCAGTAATAAGTACTAGTTCTTCTGAATTATTTTTCATTTTTTTTAATTTATATTCCCTGTCAGCATCACACATAGCATCTCACATGCATTCACGCTTTACATAGTGATCTATATCGTAGTCCAGTTTTATTTAATGCAGTTATTTTTTTCAATTTAGATAAATAAAAACATGCTGTTCATACAAACACCACCCAGCCAGGGTCTATAATTAAAATTGTTGGGAAGCCAACTGGAAAAATATGCTGTTCACTGAAGTCTCAAATGTTTGGGGTTTTTTTTTTCTAATTGAGAGCCATAAAAATAAAAGAGTTTATCTAGGACATTACTTATTCCCATTATTGCCCGTGCTTTTTGGCAGGCAACAGGAAGATAAAACAGCTGAATGAATACTTACAAGTTTAATGGATGCAAATTCTCAGTGAAAAGGTCTCATTATCTCGAATGAAATCAAATTAAAATGAAATAAAATGTGACAAGAAGCAGCATATCTGTTAGAACAATCTAAAAAATGGCTTAGAAAATGTGAAGACACTTATTGCTGCTACTATTTCATTGTATAGTGTTGGAAAAAAAAAACAACAGAATTCAAATGGTGACACATCTACTTTTTTACAATATATTGCAAATTCTGCCTAAACAGTAATGTATATATCAAGAACATCTGCAAAGGACTGTAGATTTTGTTTTCTGCCATCTCTGTGCCACAATGGACAAAATTCTCAAAGAGAAAAGTTAACTTTAGCAGGCTTTTGGACAATACATCATAATGCAAAATGTGGGTAAGGAGGAATATCAATGAAGTTCTTCCAGACTTTACCCCTATTATCAGTCAAGAGTGACCGTTAGGATATAATATCTGAAATTTCTGTTTTATTTTAATGCACATGACAAGACTCATTAGCTGTGAATATAGCACCTATGGTTGTAGTGCATCACCACCATGAATGGCAGTAAGGGGAAAGATCTGGAATATTAGCTGTGGTCACAGCTGTGCATCCTTCTTCCTCTCCCATTTAGAGAGGGGATGTGTTGATCCATGAAGCAGTTTCTGTTTCCTGCTATCATTAAGACAGACTCTTGGCACTCACCTGCTTGCTGTACCGTTAGAGCAATGCAAAAGGGTGAAATAATTAGTCCTGCAGCTCATTAGAAGCAGGATGTGGTCTGAGGTATTGTTTTAGCGACAATAACATAACTGTACCTGGATCACGTGCTAGTCCTTGGCGTTTCACTACCAAACTCCTCTGCAGGATCTAATCCAGAAAAAAATTCAGTGAACACCTCCGTTCGCCAGGAAAATCCTATTTGCGAAAACATACTGTTCTCCTCTCTTTTCTTCTTACTCCCTTTATCTAGAAGTTAAATATTTGCTTGAGATACAGATGACATAATTAAGGCTTTCACTGCCTAACTAGATTTACTCTAAGGATTTCTCTGAACGTGTTTTTTCCGTCCTTTTTTGATGCTGTTGATTGTACGTTCTAGATTAAGTTTTTACTTAATACCTTCAGCTATCCTCATCATTAGTCCTCAGTAGTCCATTCTTCTGGTTAGCCTACCTGAGACGAGAAATGTTTCTTTCTTTTCTTCCTTTTATTCAGACTGAAAGAAGTCTACAGAAATTATCAGAGTATAAATTATTCTTGATCTGTGGGATTTATTTGGTATTGCTGTATTCACATATAACTTAAAATCACATTATAAAATGCCTCGTTTAGCATCTTTTTTATTTTTGTTTAGTATATGGGGAAGTAGGTGACAAAACTGTCTTCTAAATAGAGAAATTACACTTTCCCTTAGTGTTTGTTTTTATCTCTCCTTGAAAGGTTTTAAATGGGAAAGAACACTTGGAATAAGTATATTTACCTGAAATATGAAAACATCTGACATTAAAGATTTAGAAAGAATCAAGTCCACTGGTTATCTTACATATGAGAAAATGATGAGTTAAATAAGGCTGGTTTTTAATTATAATAAATTGTCACATTTCTAAACATAAAGGAAAAATAAAAGTTTGTTATGGTGAAACACTTCTAACTCACCAGATGAAGAGAACTGGGGGAGATGAGGGGGGGTCTCTTTATTGAGACCACTCAGTCCTGCAGAAGCACAGCAGCCATAAGTGGTTCTTTTTGTTGCTTCCCCCGCCATCTGCCCCTCACTCCTACCCCATGCCTGTCTCACTGTTTTTTTTTTTTTATTTTCTCTGCTCTGCGTGTGTTTGTGTTTTTAAAAATCAGTATCAGAAATTTTAGGCAGTTTTTCCTCTTTACTGCTCGTATGCCAGACTATTCAGTTGTGCGTGAACAAGATGTCCAAGGAAAATCCATGGCGTGTGTCAGCCTGCTTCTTTGGAGCCTGTTTTACTACATTTGGTTCCTTGCCCATTTTGAAGATCGAGATAGAGAATTTTCTACATATTATATTATATGACCTTGAAAACGTCTTGTACGCAGTTCTCCACTTTCTCAAACTGATCTGCATCGGCAGTCACAACAGCACCTCGCTGTAACGTATGCTGGCCTGTTGCCAGCGCTGGAGGAAGGTACAATGCCTGTCAATTGTGGTTTCCTCTGCGTTTTGTTGATGAAGCAACTCTCCAAACACTTTCTGAATAAATCCACTGTGATTATCTTTGAATTCTCTGTTTATTCTTTAATTCATCTTTCTCCTTTATGTAAGTTTTCAATTTTATCCAACTAGATCCGCTTTTCTTTTTTTTTTTTTTTTTCCTT